>CM046667.1:143409337-143964729 GCA_025594165.1 Tamias sibiricus | reverse complement strand
ATTGAGCCAGGCGCAGTGGTACACGCCTGTAATCCCAGCACTTGGGAGGCTGAGGCAGGAGGATCGCGAGTTCAAAGCCAGCCTCAGCAATGGCGAGGCACTTAGCAACTCAGTGAGACCCTGTCTCTAATAAAATACAAAAAAGGGCTGGGGATGTGGCCCAGTGGCCGAGTGCCCCTGAGTTCAATCCTGGTACCCAAAGGGGATACTTTGTATACAAACAGTTGTATGTAAAAAGATGCTACATATGTGCACTATGAATTGTAATACATACTACTATTATAAATAAAATTTTTAAAAAAGAGAACACCCTGGGAAGCAAAGAAAAAAATATAGCTCATCTCTTGACGATTTGTAAGGGACCATGCAGAGCTCATTAGGCTACTGTCTGATGTTGTGGCACTGGTGATGGTGATTGGGTAAGTGGTTTTCCTCTGAGGTCTGAGGGTCAAGCGGTGACTTTATATTTTAAAATTTAAAACTTTAAAAATAATATTGCTGGTTTGAAATTTGGAGTAGCTGGGTGGGGAAGCAGATGGACTTGAAAAATACGCAGCATGTGGAAGTGACAAGATTTTCTACTGATTGCATATAGGCCGTGGAGGCGAATGAAGACGCCTAATACTGAGCGTGCTTGAAGCTCGATCCTGGCCCAGAGCAGGCATTTGTTGATTGTCTTTGGAGTAAACAAATAGGACACGGTGAGTAGGATAAAAATAGATGAGTAGAATAAAAAACATGGCTAAACAAAGCAGTCGCCAGTTCTTGCCAAAAGGCCAGCCCTAAACTTACCCTGCAAGCTGGCTCAACAGATGTCCAGCACAATTTCCAACAGACCATTTGAGAACTTATCAGGTCACTCCGTCACCAGAAGAACGCTCACTGTGCGTCAGGTCCTCCTTGCCTCGAACCTGCAGGTGTGGCCCAGGCTGGGATTCCCCAAGAGTCTGAGCCTACAAATCTATGTGTGGTAAAATGGCAGGTTCATGCCCAACGCATATGTGCATGAGGGACCTTTGGCGTTGTAGACAGAGGGTCACAGTGGTGGGCAGCCAGCTGATCTGTTTGGTTTGGCTCCAAGCAGGAAGACCCTCTTCCCAGCAAAGAGGTTTATTAACCCACCCCCCACCCCCAGCTTTGGCAGACAGAAAAACAGCTGTCAGAAACGTCTTAAACATGGAGTGATTGGTCTGGATATTTTACTGCCTTCTCAGAGTTGACAAGCACAGATACAGAGATACTCATCATTCTTGACACATGCACCAAAACAAGGAAGTGACTGGTCTCAGTCCACACTCCCAAGAAATGAAGAAACGGGAGGGGCATACTAAAGAAGCCCCCGACTCTACCACTCCAGTGTGCATTCCCAGGTTATAGAAGAGAAGTGAAATTTGCAAGCCAGAACAGAAATCTGGCTGTGTGGCAGAAGAATTATGGGTGGAGACATTTGATGAAGTACATTTTTAACTCTGTTTTAGCCAGTATCATTGGATAAACATCCTTTTAATGACAAAAATTCAAGTCATTTCTGGCCCTTTTCCTGGAAAAGCTGTGAGGTTACAGGAACAGCCATAAGAGGCCCTTTTCTGGGCATGGAGCCCAGGACTCAAAGGGAGGCTCTAAAGAACATCTGGCTGGCTTGATACATAGAAGCCAGCCCTGCATGTGTGTATTTGTGTGTATGTGTTTCTTTTATGCTGACTCATGGCATTGAAGCCTCTCTGGAAACACCCCTACAGTTCTGGCCATCCAATTTACACACACCCCTTGAGCTCCTCCTTGATTCAAATGTTAGATCAAGAGGAAGAAGGAAAACAAATTGAAGAGCTGCTCTTAAGTATCTAGAATTTTCTGTGTTCCACCTCTTTGAGAGACTAGCCCCAAGTCTGACTCAGTTCACTGAAAGTAACTCTCTTCTTGAAGCATCTATATTCTTCTTGCCTTTGGATAAAAACTGGAAGAAGAGTGCACCCATATTTTTGCTTCTGAAAACTGGAGGTAAAAACAGAAAGATGGCAAGCCTGAGGACCAACACTGAAACAGACCCTGAAATTGAGCTTTTTGTGAAGGTGAGTTTTCCAGCTGTAATAACAGCACACAGAATGTATTATTGACATAGTGCTCAGCTTCTAAAAAAAAGCCTCAATATTTGGGCTAGAGATAGGAAAGAATTTTACAATTTTTTTCCTACTCTCAGTTTTAGAAGAATACTTTGGTGTTTGGCTGTTCTTAGATGACAACCAAAAATAGATCTTATCTGAAAAAAAGACAATGATATGGTGGTAAGAGCACTAGACTAGTTGGTAGTCAAAGTAACTAAATTCTATTTTCAGTGGCTTCGTATTTAACCTTCGGGAAAAAAATCTCTTCCTGAAGACCTTCGTTTTCTGCATCTATATGATGAAGGAACCTGAGAAAATGATCCTGAAGGGCTTTCCAGCTCTCAGAATCTGTATTTTATGAGATATGTTTTAGAAGGTCCAAATGAGTGGAGAAAAGGACCAAGAATGACTTAAGAACCCAATTCCCACACAGCCCGGACAAAACTTTCTACAATTTTTTCACAATGGGAGAACATCATAGCAGAGTCACATAGACGCTGTGGAAGAAAAAAAAGGCCATAGTCTGTGTGCCTGTTATGTGAGGAGCATGAGGAGGGTTCAGTTTAGAATTCTGTACTTCCTCTTTTTGGTCTGCCTTGGAGGTTTTGAAAAATATGTCTTAACTTTTCTGAAAATTACTTTGGAAAACCCCTAAAGCAGGAAAAAGAAACATGCATTTCCAAATTACTCATCAAGCAAAAAAATTTTGTATGGGTTATTCTAAGTAGAAATGAAATATTTTCCTAAATATTTGTGTACATTAACTGTTAAGTTTTACAATTTGTTTTTATTGAGTATTGGAAGTATTCAGAGTAATAATAATATAATAATAATAACAACAACAACTTGGTCCTTTTCCAAATACTTCCAAATACTTCATGTATGTTACCTCATTTATACTAACATCAGTTAGGAAGTAGCTTGCTATTAATAGTAGTAATTATGAAGTATCATCAGTAGTAGTAATAATAGTAGTTACTACTTTATTAAAAGTTTTGTTATTACAATGTTGTAGTAATATTGTCCTTCCATTTCTATGTAAGTATAGTGAAACATTAAAGTTTAAGTAACTTGTTTCTAAAACTACACACCCTGTTTATGACTTTACAAAAACATAAGAAAGACATAAAATAAGGTATACTTAGCAAATGTTAAACACCCCGTTGGCCAAAGTAGTTGTTTTAAAACAATTTGAGGTTATTTATCAGTTGGTCACATATATATAGTAAGGACATCATCAACCTGTCTTTTCAAACACCAGTGAATTCCTACAGAGCAAAGTCATACAAATAAGTGTTTGCTGGCTGTGGGGCGTAAGAGCTACTTTTCCTGTCTCTGGATTGTAGCAAAACATGTGACTATTAAGGCCGTTAGGATAAAAATGAGCCTTGGTTTTCCAACTAGCCTTTTACATCTACCAATTCCAAACAAGAGATAACGTTTCTTCACAGGGCAACTAAATTATTCCTTTTGTCTAAACTGTTTATTCATTCAATTAAATCATATTTCTCAAATCAGCTGTTGACATTGATCTGCATTTACTCTTCATAGACTTGCTATATTTGAGTGGTAATTTAGAGAGGAGAGGTTAGCAAATTACATACTGGATGTGTAAATGTTGGATTAAATAACTTTCAGTTTAAACTAACCTATCATTTATTGAGTACTTTCTGTATAGCAAGCAATATGCTAAGTGGTTTATTACTAACCCCATTTCATGGATACAGAAACTCAAGCAAAATGTAGTCAGTAACTTTGTCCAAGGTCACTTAACTAGTGAATAAGAGATAATTCTAATCCTTTAAAATAGTATGTATAATTTTATTCAGTCATTTTCAATTAGGTGAATACTTTAGTAAAAACTTCCAGAAATTCATCAAATGGAATGCTTTAGGCGTGAGTTTATCTAATGGTATTGAAACAAATTACAGATTTTCCAGAAGAAACTTGAGTTATATCTGGTCCAGGTTTGTTGTTTTGCTTTGCTTTAAGATGTGGTCCTCAGATCTTGTACATGTATGAATACACCACAATGCCTCTCCATATTGTGTACATCCACAAGACTGGGATCCTAATTAGAATAAGATATACTCCATGTCTGTATAAATATGTCAAAATAGACTCTACCTTCATGTATAACTAAAAAGAACAAATAAAAAATTAAAAAAATCTCTAGAAATTTCATGAAAAATGCTAGAAGGGGACATAAGAGTCAAGAAGGGAAACAAATGCTAAATTTTAAAAATATTGCTCTTTATCAATATTAAAAATTAAATGAATCTATGATTTCCAATACAGCTAACTCTGGCTGTGGTTTAAAAACTCTACCACAACTTCTTCCCCGTACTGTTGATGGGATTCTTAGAAGAGATTGAGCACTTTCCTGTCACAATTAAGAATCTATATCATACAACCTTTATATTCCATGTAGTCAATGAAAATATTGTCCTTCAACTCTGAATGATATGTATAAGCTTTATATATCTTAGTTCTCTCTCCAGGAACTAAGAACAGTGAATTTTATAATCCATATTTTATTTTCTCTAAATGCACAGCACAGCTTCTTGGTTTGTTGTCCATTGGTAAATAAATGTTTGCACTCTCTACCAAACACTGTAAAATTAGGGTTTAGTGATCTGTACAGAAAATTATGTGTATGCTGCCTGTTGTGGCCAGCCACGGTGCCGCGGGAAAATTCTCGGAGGCAGAGTATAGCTTTTGCTACTTTTACTTCTACTTTCTTAGAGCTTTGAGAGGGAAAGAAAGATTTTTCTTCTTAGCTTAGAGTCTTAGAAAGAAAGATAGAGCTTAGAGTTCTTAGCTTAGAGTAAAGATAGAGCTTTAGAGTAGAGCTTAGAGTAGAGCTTAGCTTAGAGTAGAGCTTAGCTTAGAGTCTTCTTGTCTTCTTAGCTTAGAGTAAAGATAGAGCTTAGTTTAGAGAAAGACTAGATTAGAGCTTCTTTCTTCTCTCTTCTTTCTTCCTTCTTTCTTCTGTCTTCTGTCTTCCTCAGGAGCCTCGGCCTAACTCTGACCAGTCATTACTTCTTCTATCTGGTTTCTCTTCTGTCTTCTATCTGGTTTCTCTTCTGTAACCGCTCTGCCTACGTTCTGGCCGCTCTGATTCTTCTGACCGACCGAGTGACTGCCCGGCTGACTGAATTCTCCGTTCTCCTAACTCGGACCGCTTTCACCTGGTTATATACCTTCAGGTTTGCGGGTGCCTACAGGTGTGTCACATACATATCAGGTGGAACTTATGGCTTCCAACTAGCTGCAACAGCCCTTCCTAATTAGGGCTCCTTCAATTATGGAGTGAAATGTTTGCATAAAAATTGTGAATGTAATTCTTTTGTCAAAAACATTGTTTCAGGTGTTTGAAAAACAAGGAAAAGATTATACTCCTCCCTGAATATTCAGACCATTTTCAAACTCTCTTAAAACCATTATAAAAACTGATTGAATTAAATATCCAAGAAAACTATTAGACAGGAGAAAGTAGTGTTTAATAGTGTGGGTTCTAGAGGTGATGGTCCTGGGTTTGCTGAGTGAGAAGAATATGTTATCAACTCTTGACTAGATAAATGTACTTAAGAAAGTCAGTCTCTCTGAGCCTGACACAATCCACCTTGAAGGATCATCCTCATGAAAATTAAATAAAACAATGATGAAAATCACAGTAGTCAGTACATAGTAAATAGTCAATAAATGTTGGTTATTGTTGCTATTATTAATTTTCAAGTTTAGAAACAGACAAAAAGTTGTTTTACAAAGGGCCACATGCTATCTTTGAGCTAAAGACACTTAAAGAGGTAAGTACTTTGTCAGTTAAACTAGGGAATTTATATCTTCAAATTTTATGTGATGGCACTTTAAATCTGGATAACATAAACAACAACAACAAAAAAAAAAACTTGAGTTTTCCTGTGAAACTTTGCTGCATATCAGTGTTTTGACTGTCCTTTTGCTAAAGGAGAGCCACCCTTCCTGCCATACCTATTATCAGACTTCATTCCTCTTCCTGCCTTCCACCCTTAATCATGTTTCCACTCACTAAGCCCATTTCTGATTGGATTCTTAGTCTAACTTCTGTTAAAAAGGAAATGCAGTTGCCAAGGTTGGTTGCCTCTTCCCATATCTGTTCATTCCCTGAAATCAGAAATGAATCAAAATAAATATAATTTCCTCAGTCATGCCTGCTGCTGAGGAAAAGGAAAATTTGCCCAAATCCTGAAATTATCCCCAGGGTCCCTGGGACCTTAATATTTCTACAAATAATAGATCAATAAATTTTTAAGAAAAAGTGACTTTTATGTCCTTCTACAGGATACAGACTAGTCGCTAAGCAAGACAAAACAAAAAAAAAAAAATGGATCCAACAGATAAGAGATGTTGATAACCAGAAGTTCAAGATCAGGGTGCAAATATGATCAGGTTCAAGTGAGGGCTGTCTTCCTTGCTTGTAAATGGTACCTTCTGAGTGTGTCCTCACATGATAGAGAGAGAGTGCTTCTCATCTCTTCTTAATAAGGACACTAATCCCAACATGAAGTCCCCACCCTCAGAATTCAACTATAATCACCTCCCAAAGGTCCCATCTCCAATTAATGATCACATTAGGGGGTAAGGCTTCAACATATTGATTTGAAGGCAGGACACAATGCAATCCATAGCAGATGGCAGTGCCATTCAAAGAATTAGAAGCCCTAAAGAAAGAATAGGTCTGTGTATGGAGTAAGAAAATGGTTGAAATTCAATTTGAGATATGTTGAAATTGAAGTGTCTCAAAAACCTAGATCTCTCATGAGGATACTACATAAGCTGTAGCCCTCTGAAGTGGCTTACATTTGTTCCTCATTCCTTTTACTTTTGCCCTTTAGGTATCCTCCTCATTTCTGTTTCCAGATTATTTACCACCCTTGTGCAGGGAAAAATCTATGGCGAGTCTCAAAACATCAAACTAACCACCCACTGTCCCTCATTATTTGTAGTCTTTCAATCTCCAGATCACTCTCCCTTATTTCCTTAACATCATTGTCACTCTTTCCAGTACTGCTTCTATCATAATTCTTGGTGATTTTGATATCTACCCAGATAATCCAACACTGACTTCTCAGATCCTTGACTTCTTCTCCTAGGATCTTATTCTCCATCATCTCTCAGCCCTTTCCCATGGTCATACCATTACCCTTGTCATTGCATTGTGTGCAATCCCTGAATAACAACATTATTTGAAATTTTGTTCTCTTCTTTTTCAGCCTTGCTATTTTAACATAATTTATTAAATTACAATTTACATAAAGTAAGTGCTCTCATTTTAATTATAAAATTCAATGACTCTTGACATATATATGTACGTATATACATGTAACCACTATTCTGATCAAAATATAGAACATTTTCATCACCTCAGAAAGTTCTCTTTAAGCTCTTTGCAGTCAGTCTTTCTCACCCCACTCCATAACACCACCCACCTACAGGCAACCACTGATCTGTTTTCTGTCAGGATAGATTGATTGGCTTGCCATTTTTTGGAATTTTTTATAGGTGGAATCTTACAGTAGTGTGTGCCTTCTTTGACTTGGCATAATAATTTTGGGATTCTTCCATGTTTTGTGCATCAGTAGCTCATTCCATTTTATTGCTGAAGTATTCCATTGTATGTATTTGACATCATTTTTTCATCATTTCACACACTGAAGAACATTTGTATTATTGCCAGGTTTTGGATATTGTGAATAAAGTTGCTATGAACATTCATGTACTAGTGATTCTATACCTATATGCTTTTATTTCTATTTAGTTAATACCTAGGATTGGAGTTGATCATACAATAGACACATGTCTAACTTTGACAAATGTTTATAAAGCAGTTGTACCATTTTATACACCAAATAGCAGTATATGAGAATTCTGGTTGCTCCATATCCCTGCCAACACTTGGTATGATCAGTCTTTTCCATTTTAGTTATTCTAATGTGTTCATAGCGGTGATTTTAATTTACATTTCCCTATTGACTAGTGATGTTGAAAATCTTTTTGTGTCCTTACATATTATCTGTGTATCTTCCAAATATCTTGCCCATTTTTAAAGTTAAGATAGTTTGTTATTGAGTTTTAAGAGTTTTTATTCATATTTTAATTTACTTTGAATACAAAATATTTTTCATTTTCCTAACAATTCTTTTGAAGAGTTTAGCTTTGATGTATTATTAAATTTTGTCTTCTCTCACTCACTCTCTGAATCAGTCACATTGACCTTCTTTCAGTTCCTTATACATGTCATGTGCAAAAAGACTATTGCAAGATCTTTGCATATGCTATTTCCTCTGTTTAAAATGCCTTCTCCTTGACTATTTACCCAGTTAATTCTTTTTAAAAATTATTTTTAGTTGTAGATAGACACAATACTTTTATTTATAATTTATTTTTCTGTAGTGCTGAGGATTGAATCCAGTGTCTCACATGTGCTAGGCAGGTGCTCTACCACTGAGCCACAACCCCAGCCTATACCTAGGTAATTCTTATTCCTCATTTTAATTCAATTTGAATTTCAATTCCTCAATAACGACCTTCCTTAATGGAATTCACATAGTTTTCTCTGGGTTCCTCTATTACACACTCATGAAATGTACTTCCTTATATGACAGAATTTATCTCTATTTAAAACTGAGAGTTAATTTGGGGGAATATTTTTATTTTAATATCTAGTTCATATATATAGATTATATATACACACACATATAGTCTAGTATATGTTAAACATAATTATTTGTTAAGTGAATACATATTGGGTAAGTAAATGAATGAAGATAAATACAAGATCTACAGATTTAACTCAACATGTACAAAATTTTAAAGCAGAAAAATGGTTTCTAGCCGGGCACGGTGGCGCACGCCTGTAATCCCAGCACTTTGGGAGGCTGCGGCAGGAGGATTGCGAGTTCAAAGCCAGCCTCAGCAATGGTGAGGCACTTAGCAACTCAGTAAGACCCTGTCTCTAAATAAAATACAAAAAAGGGCTGGGGGTGTGACCCAGTGGTCAAGTGCCCCTGAGTTCAATCCCCAGTACCAAAAAAAAAAAAAAAAATGGTTTCTATTTTCAATCCATAGGATAAAATGGCATTTTTTAAATGAACAATATGAGAAAAGTATTAACTATTTGTAAAAAAAAAAAAAGTTAAAAATACTAAAGTAGGAGTCCCAATACATCTTTCACTCCCAAATAAATTACAAATACATGAAACAAATGCAAAAATTGAAACCATAAAAATACTAGAAGAAAACATGACAGAAGATCTTTATAGTAAAACAAAATAATAAATAGTAGTTTTTTATTATACATGCACACATATACATATATATGTATACATGTATATAAGGATATCAGAAAAACTCTATAGAGGAAAAGAATGATGAATATTATGTAATTTTTTTAAACCAGGAATTGAACCCAGGGGCATTTAACCCACTGAACCACATCTCCAGCTCTTTTTATTTTTTATTTTGAGACAGGGACTCGCTAAGTTGCTTAGGGCCACACCAAGTTGCTGAGGCTGGCTTTGAACTTGTGATCCTCCTGCCTCAGCCTCCTGACCCACTTGGATTGTAAATTTAATTTTTAAATGACATGTTTTTAAAATTACATGTAACATGCTTCACAAAGAGTTAATGTCTCTAATATACAAATAATTTTTCCAACTCAGTAAGGAAAAGTTCATCCCCTTAATAGAAAAATGGAAAACTGTCATGATCAATTAATTCACAAAAGAAATCAAATGATCAATGTACATATGGAAAGATACTTTTCAGGAAGGAAATTCAGCAGGGTATATCAAAATAGAAAATATGTATACTTTTTACCCAGCATTCTCATTTTAAAGATTAACCCTAAAGATACAATCGCAGATGTAGGACAAGTTTTATGTCCAGGAATGATTGTTGTTTAAGTCTTTAGTAAAATTTTTGTAATATTCTAAATGTCTATCAACAAAATATGGTTATATAATTTCTTGTAATATAAAAATTTATCATTTATTCATCACACTTATAATTTTATATATAATGAGATTATTTGATTCATTATCTCTCTTAGCCCACAGATGGTAAAATCCATGTTAATATCATGTTATATCAAGGATGTCCAACTTTGTTCCATCAACTAGTTTATTTGTCAGTAACCATTCAATACATACTTGTTGAACAAACAAATGAATGAACTGAGGCTTTTTTTAAAAAATCTTAATAGGCTGGAAGTGATGGAGAGAGTATTGGAAACTGTCCATTTTGCCAACGCCTCTTCATGATCCTCTGGCTTAAAGGAGTTAAATTTAATGTGACTACTGTTGATATGACCAGGTAAGAGAAATCAGGACATGTTAAATTCTGGAGATTGAAATTGGTAGACACTAGTGTAATTGTGTTTTTATAATGTGTACTTTATATAGAGACATAATTCTACTCATTTTAAATAATCACAGAAAGCCTGAAGAGCTGAAGGACTTAGCCCCAGGTACCAATCCTCCCTTCTTGGTATATAACAAGGAGTTGAAAACGGACTTCATTAAAATTGAAGAATTTCTAGAGCAAACATTGGCTCCTCCAAGGTACAACATTTTATAGGATATTGTTATGTTATTATATAATCCATAATCTATTCAATTGGTATATCTATCACTGGCTGAGGATTATTGCTAATTTAAAAGTGCTTTGGGATTTCTGGGCCTACATGTCAAATAAGACACACTTATAAACCTCTCCCTTCATGAGGATGTGGGGGGAAAAGGCACACTCATACATTGCTGGTGGGACTGCAAAGTGGTGCAACCATTATGGAAGGCAGTATGGAGATTTCTTGGAAAACTGGGAATGGAACCACCCTATATAACCCAGCCATCCCACTCCTGGGTCTATTCCCAAAGGACTGAAAAACAGCCTATTACAGTGACACAGCCACTTCAATGTTTATAGCAGCACAATTCACAATAGGTAGGTTGTGGAACCAACCTAGATGTCCCTCAGTTGATAAATGGATAAAGAAAATGTGGTACATATACACAATGGAATTTTACTCAGCAATAAAAGAGAATAAAATAATGGCATTCGCAGGTAAATGGATGAAGTTGGAGAATATAATGCTAAGTGAAGTTAGTCAATCTCAAAAATCCAAATACCGAATGTTTTCTCTGATATAAGGAGGCTAGTTCACAATGTTGTTGGATGGGGGTACATAGGAGGATTAGAGGAACACTAGAATGGTCAAAGGGGAGGGAGGAGAAGGAAGGGAGCAAGGGGAATGGAGGGGAAAAAAAGAAAAGGTGGTTGAATAAGATGGATATCTTTATCCTAAATGCATGCTTGAAGACTTGAAAGGTACGAATATACTTTGTGTACAAACAGTGCAATGTAAAATGATGCTTTATATGTGTACTATGGACTGTAATGCATGCTACTATTATAAATACAACTTTGAATTAAAAAAATAAAAAATAATAAAAATGAACCTCTCTCTCCAACTTCAAATACACAAAAATGATAAATACATTATTTTAAATTATTTTTAAATGTATAACATACTTTAAAACAATACCAAAGTACATGTATGAAGACACAAATGGAGTGAATATACTTTGTATACAACCAAAGTTATGAAAAATTGTGCCCTATATGTGTAATATGAATTGTAATGCATTCTGCTGTCTTATATAACAAATTAGAATTAAAAAAAAAAAACAAGAAAGTAAATTCTCTGTGGTCTTAAGATAGAGAAAACACATGAGGGTAGAAATGAGGGGGTAAGACATTAGCACAGTATAAAATAGCACACTCAACATAAGGGCTAAAGACCAGGAAATAGATCTCAAGTAGTTGGACAGAGACCAGAACTGCACTGTCTATACTTGAATGACATATGTATCCTACACAGGATAGTGTTTAGAAATAAGAAACATGCTGTATTTACTTTCCATTGCTGTGCAACTAATTACCACAAACCTGATGTCTTAAAATAACATTTATTACCTTACAGTTTTCCTTGGTCAGCAGTCTGGGCATGACCCAGAGGGTCCTCTGCTCAAAGTCTCACAAAACTCCAATTAAGATATTGGTCAGGGATGCAGTTCTCATCTGGGGCCCATGGTCCTCTTCCATGTTCCTCCATGCTTTGATTAAATTCAATTTCTTACAGCTAATCTGACAGGTCTTGGATTACTAGTTCACTGTTGGTTGGAGTAAGCTTTCAGTTCCTAGAGGCTACCCTGTTGCATTGGCAGTTCACAACATGACTGTTTACTCTCTTCCTCTGAAACCAGCAAAATAATATTTCTCTAATGTTTCACCCTCTTTTAAGGACTTACATGATTAAAGCATGCCCACCCAAGATAATCTCCCATTTGATTAATACCAAGTCAGCTGATTACCTACCTAATCATAGTCCTGATATCCTATCATGTTCAAAGTCCTCACCCACACTGAAGGGTAGGCCATTCATTATACAAGGCATGTATGTATACCAGGGGATGGGAATCTTTGAGACCATTTTAGAATTCTGTCTACTGTAGTTGCCTAGAACCAGGAACCAATTAAGACAGGGGTCCCAGGGCTATTCCCTTTGTCTTTAATATTTTCACAATTTACGTTCTTGCTTTTTTGTTCCATGAATTATTTTACTTATTTTATATTCATGAAGTTTTTTCATTGTCTTTTTTTTATTCCAGATGCATGGGGGATGTCTATATCTTTGGAATTGATTTCTGATTCTCTTCAATGAATTAGATAATTTCATTTTGACTAAAGTTATACTACTATAATTTTTTTTTTTACGTAGAGTTTGCTTAGTATATAGTATTCTGGACTTTTATTTTCAGTTTTTCTAAAACACCTTTTAAGATCTTTGTCTTTCATGCCTAGCGTATAGCAACAGAGAATTGCTGGTCAGGACAGAGAATCCAGAAGGACTGTTAGTGCAGACTTTGAGGTCCTTAAACACATAATCACTTTGCTCATCAGAACATTTGCCAGATACTGAAGCTGCTCAGGTTGGATGGAAAAAAAGACTAAATAGAAAAACTTTGAAATGAACAAGTCCCCTGAGAAAAAAATTTGAATTTGGTACTTTCTAGCATGAGAATTCCCTGAAGAATATTCTAGGCAATCATATGAAAATCCTAGAGGAATAAGACCAAGGGTAAGCCAGATATAAACTAATTTTTTCCAGGGCCCTAACACAACTTGAGTCACTGTCTGTGATTCAGTTAGCATTATCAGCCACCACTCTTAACTTCCTGGAAAATTACTAGGTGCACCCCCTCTAGAAAATGATAATTTTGAGCCATTAAAATTTTATACATGTCTATCAATCATTCAATAAAAATAACTAGAAATATCAAGTGAGTCTTTCAAAGAACAGAGTTCTTAAATTTTTTACTAAGTCCAATTCATTATTTTTTTCTTTTATGATTTATGCTTTTTATGTCTTATCTAACAAAGCTTGGTTTACCTCAAGATCACAAAGATTTTCTCCTATGTTTCTTTCTAGAAGATTTGTTTGTCTATTATATTTAAGTCCATGATCCACTTGGACTTAATTCTTATATAAGGTGTAAGATTTATACTGAGGTTAATTTTTTCCTATGGAGGTACAATATATGCAGCCCCATTAGCTGAAAAGATTATTTCTCCTATTAAAATTACCTTAGCAATTTTGGTCAATACCACACTATTTTAGGAAACTATAACTTTATAGTAAGACTAAGATATGTAGTACAATTCTTTCAACTTTCTTCATTTTCAATAATGATGCTTATTCTATGTCCTTCCATTGCCATATGAACTTTTAGATTCAGATTGTTAATTTTTACCAAATTTTTAAATTTTAATTTGTATTTTATTAAATCTATAGATCAATGTATAATACTGAGTGCTTTGATTCATGAATATAGTATCTATCAATTTAAATCATCTTTAATATGTCTCAGCATTGTTTATAGTTTCAGAGTGCAAATCTTTCACATGTCTAGTTAATTAAGTTTCATCATTTGGATTGCTTTTTAATTTTGTTTTCACTACTGAGGATTGATCCCAAAGCCTTGTACATGGTAGGCAAATGGTCTACCACTAAGCTATAACTCCAGACCCCTGTTTGGTATTTTTAAAAGAGATCATTTAAAATTTTCCATCTGTTCTTATTAGAATATTGAAATACAATTTTTAATTTTATTTTTATCTTTATTGGTTAATAATAATTATATGTATATTTATGGGATACAAAGTGATCAATGAATTTTACATTGTGGAATAATTTATCAGAGTGATTAGCACATACATCACTTCAAATATTTATCATTTCTTTGTAGTGAGAACATTTAAAATCCTTACCTAGCTATTTTGAAATATACAATATATTATTATGAACTATAGTCACCTCACCGCACAGTAGCACACCAGAATTTAATCCTCTTATCCATTAGTACCCATTGACTAATGTCTCCCTTTTCCCTGTCCACCCAACAGCCTCTGCTAACCACCATTCTATTTTCTGCTTCTGAGTTTTACTTTGTTAGATTCCACATATAAGTGAGACAATATGGGATGTATAACTCTGTGTCCAACTTATTTCACTTAACATAATGTCATCTAGTTTCATCGATATTGTCACATATGACAGAATTTCCCACTTTTTAAAGGCTGAATAAATCCACTGTGTGTATATACCATGTATTTTATAGTTTTAAAAGAATTTATTAAACCTATTACAGCAGGATACGTTTTATAAAAATAAAAGTACAAAATATTTCTGGAAGTATTGTCACGAAAAATGTAATCAACCAGTTTATTTTCCCTCTCAATCCTCTGATTTTTTTTGTAATATGCATGTTTTTAAAACTTAAGCAAATTCTTTTTGCATTCTCCTTTCCACTAATTTTACCAAACAGTGTATCATCTAGAATCTTGAGCAACTGCTAACAGTAATCTAATGTCCTGGGTTTTATTTCATACTATCCTAAGCTTCTACTACAGTAGAAGTAATTACTTTTTGTTAAATTTCTAACAAAAATATTCTTGTTAAGTGTTAGTAAAGGTTGGCAATTTTAGTTAAAGTCATTTCCTATTAACCATGTTTAAAATGGGACCTTTGGGGCTGAGGTTGTGGCTCAGTGGTAGAGTGCTTGCCTGGCAAGCCTGAGGCACTGGGTTCCATCCTCAGCACTGTATAAATATAAAAAATAAAGATATCATGTCCACCTAAAACTAAAAAATAAATATTAAAATGGGACCTTTGATAAACCTGATTTTAGATAAAAACTATGAACAAAAAAAAAAAAAAAACAACTTAGAATTAGGTCTTCAAGTAAGAAAGTGAATTCTTTATGCAACATGAGACAAACCATAACTCTTACCTTTTAATTTCCTGGCTTGACAAGAAATACCAAGTTCATTTTTGGGGGGGGGTACTGGGGATTTGACTCAGAGGCACTCAACCACTGAGTCACACCTCCAACCCTATTTTGTATTTTATTTACAGACAGGGTCTCACTGAGTTGCTTAGTGCCTCACTAAGTTGCTGAGGCTGGCTTTGAACTCACAATCCTCCTGCTTCAGCCTCCTGAGCCGCTGGTATTCCAGGAGTGCACCACCATGCCTGGTGCACATTTATTTATGTATACATATACATTTTTAGATTGGCGATTCCATACGCAATGAAAATTAATTCAGATTTTAATTACTGTGGAACTTTGACAATTCTAGCAATTGCAAAGCTGAATTTTATCTAAATAAATCAAATAATATTTTAAGATTAAAAAAATGAGAATATATTTTCAATCAAGGGCATACTAAAAACAGTATTGTTATCTAGTCATGAGTTTCTCATTACATTTTGCAGCCCGTAAATGTTCAGAATAAATGTAGCATTGACATAATACTACAGTTCATGAAAAAAGAGTATTTTCTGTTACTGGGTTTGCCATATTTTTTATATCCATGCAAATGTTGATGGACATTTTGGTTGTTTCCATAGCTGGGTATCGTGAACAATACTACAACAAAGATGGGAGTGCAGACATATTTTTAGCAAACTGATTTCATTTCTTTGGGTGTATATCTAATAGTGTGATTGCTTCAATCCATGGGTTGTTTATAAGCATGGTTTTGATAGTAGCCAAAAATCTAAAAGGTGTGTTTTTTAAAACTATTTTTAATTGTAGATGGACACAAAATTTTTGTTTTATTTATTTATCTATTTGTTTATTTATTTATTTATTTATTTATATGTGGTGCTGAGGATCAAACCCAGTGCCTCACACATGCGAGGCAAGTGCTCAATCACTGAGCTAAAACCCCAGCCCAAAGTTGTGGTTTAAATGTGCATTTCTCTGATGATTAATGATAATGAAGTATTAGAGTCCTCTACTATTATTATTTTTAGTCTATATCTCCCTCCAGACTCATATTTGATTTATATATTTAGACACTCTAACACTCGATGCCTGCTATAGTTTGGATATGGATTTTCCCTCAAAGGTTCATGTGCTGGATCCTTGGTCCCCAATATGCAGTATTCAAGTGGTGGAACCTTTAAGAGGTGGTGCCTAGTGGAAGGTAATTAGATCATAGGGACACCACCCTTGGAAGGAATCAATACAAGTCTCATGGGACTTCCCACCAGAGTGGGTTGTCATAAGAAAGCCTGGACTATCCAAATTCCTCTTCTGTATATGGTGATTGTCTCTCCCATATGCACTCCTACTGTTGTGATACCTTCTGTCATGAGGCCTTCTCCAGAGCTGAGCTCATACCAGTGCCAAGCAGATTCCAGTGCACTGGAACCTCTGTAAGTGTAAGCTAAATAAACCATTTTTTTAAAATAAAATACCCAGCTTTGGTTATTTTGCCATACAAACACAAAATGGACTAAGTGCATATTTACTCATAATTTTTGAATATTCTTGATGAATATTTGACATCTCTATCATTATTTTTTTTTCTTTTTTTGGTTATTGATTTTATTTTTTTATTTTTTATTTTTTTAAGTTTTATTTATAGTAGTAGTATGTATTACAGTTCATACCATACATATAGAGCCTCTTTTTACACAAAACAGTTTGTATACAAAGTATATTCGTAGCATTCAAGTCTTCAATCATGTATTTAGAATAATGATATGGCACTTGCCTGACATCTCTATCATTATGTAATCACCATCTTTGTTTCCTTTAACAGTTTTGCCTTAAATTCTATTTTGCCTCATGTAAGTATAACTATGCCTACTCACTTTTGTTTCCATTTGCATGAAATATCTTTTTCTATCCCTTTGTTTTCAGTCTATGCATGCTAAAGGTAAAGTGAGCTTCTTGTAAGGAGCATATAGGTAGTTCTTGTTTTTAAATACATTCACTACTCTATGCTTTTTGATTTCAGAATTTAATCAATTTGCATTCAAGGTATTTATTGATATCTAAGGATTTACAACTCTCATTTTGTTAATTGTTTTCTGGTTGTTTTGTAACTCCTTTGATCCCTTCTCTCTTGCTGTCTTCCTTTGTGATTAGATAATTTTATCTAGTGGTATTTTTTTTTTTTTTACTTTTTTTGTATATCTACCACAGGTTTTCACTTTGTGGTTTTCTTGAAGCTTACATAAAACATCTTACAGTTATTACTAGACTATTTAAGCTCTTAACAACTTAACTTCAATCTCACAAAAATTTTAAATTTTTGTCCTTACCCCTTGCATTTTGTTTTTATATTAAAATATATCTTTTATATTGGCTATCCCTCAATGAATTATTACAGCTATAATTATTGAATATTTTTTTTTTACACTAACTTATATGACACCATTACAGTATTAGAGTTCTATGGATTTGATTATGTACTACCTTTTCTACTTTTATAAAGAACAGAGGTTTCTTTAGCTTATGGTTCTAGAGGCTGAAAATTCCAAGAGCATGGCACCATTATCTGATCAGCAGCTGGTGAAGGCCTTCTTGCTGGGTGATGACAAGGGAGAGGGTATAAAATGGCAAGACAAAGGAGATACTCAGGTATTTTCTTATCTTCTAATAAAACCACAGTCCTGTTGGACTAGGGTCCCACCTTATGGCCTAATTTAACATTAACTGCCTCCCAAAAGTCCCACCTCCAAATGCCATGGTTAGATTACTTTTATACCCATTTAATACCTCAAAATGGGATTAAATTTCAACATGAGTTTTAGTGGGGACATTCAAACCATAGCAAACTCCCTCACCTTTTATTTTTCTGGGAAAAGGCTTAATCTCTTCTTCACTTCTGAAGGGTATATTTTCTGAGTATTTTTCTTTGGCAGGTTTTGGTTTTTGGTTTGCATTCAGCATTTTGGATGTATCATTCTATTCTCTCTGGCTTGCTGAGAATCCTGTTTATAGCTACATTTGAGTTCCCTTGTGTGTGGCATGTTACTTTTCTCTTGCTGCTTTCAGAATCATCTCTGCATCTTTGATTTTTGACAGTTTGATAATATGTCTTGATGTAGTCTTATTTGAACTTAATCTAATTGGACATTTTTAAAAATATTTTTTAATTGTAGGTGGACACACTACCTTTATTTTATTTAAGTGGTGCTGAGGATCGAACCCAGGGCCTCACACATGTGAGACGAGTGTTCTACTGCTGAGCCATAGCCCCAGCCCCTCTAATTGGACATTTTTAAGAATCATATACTTAAAAATATTTGTCTTTCCCTGGATTTGGGGATTTTTCAGTCATTATATTGTTTAACAAGTTCCTGCCACTTTTTCTTTCTCTGCACGTTCTGAGAAATCCATATGTTGGTTCATGTGATGATGTTTTATTTTTTCCTGTAGACTTTCTTGTTCAAACTCAGAGGTGCTTCTGCTTAATAAATGCTACTGTTGAAGCTCTCAGTGGAAATTTTCATTTAAATCACTATTTTTTTGTTCCAGATTTCGTTTTTTTATAGTCCTTTTGTTGAACTTCTTACTTTGTCATGTATTCCTTTTCTGATTTCATTTCGTATTCCATTTATGTTCTCTTGTAGATCACTAAATTTCTTTAAGACAATTATTTTGAATTCCTTTTCAAGAAATTCATAAATCTGTTTCTTTAGGGCTGGTTACTGGTGCTTGCTTTTGTTCCTGCAATGATGTCATGTCTTCCTTGTTGTTCATGATCCTTATGGCCATGAATTGATGTCTGTGCATTTGAAGAAGTAGGGACTTATTCCAGCCTTGGCCAACTGGCTTCAGCTAGGAAAGCCCTTCACAAGACAACCTATCCAAAGCTTCTATGCACGTCATTTGGTGTGACCCATTAGAAGCCTTTCTGTTGGAGTCCTAGGCCAGGTTAGCTTGATGTATGTGTCAGCAGATAAGCAGTGTCCATGAAGACCACCCTAATACTAGGTTCTACTAAGATAAGCCTGGACCCTGGATCTTCTGAAGCATGGTGTCATGAGAGCTGTCATGGAACTTAGAGCTATAGGGGCTGGCTTGGCTCTTCATGGGTCTGCAGTCTTATCTGTAGGAGCCATCCTGAAGGCTGGATCTGTGGGTACCATTCTAGAATCTGAAACCATAGGTGCTGACCTGGTGTTGAACTAAAGGTGTAAGCCCAATAGTGGGATGGGCCTGAAGTCTGAAGCCATCTGGGCTAGACTTACTCTATGTTGGTCAGGAACCTGGGCTGAGCTTAAAGCCTGACTTTTCAGAGGCTGATCTGGAACCTGGGGCTACATGGTCTGTCCTGCCACTGGACAATCCTGGAATCTGACTATCGGGGCTGAACTGAAGGCTGGGTCTGTGGGTCTTGACCTGATACCTGAGGCCACAGAGGCTAGCCTGGCACTGGGTAGGTCTGAAGTCTGTATTTTTGGAGGCTGAACTTTAGAATAGGTCTATAGTTGCTGGCCTGCTGCTATGGTCTTTGGGTGCCAGTTTGACACTGGGGCAGACCCAAAGTCTGGGGGCTATCAAGGCCAGCCAACTGGGGAGGCCTGGAGCCTATGTCCATAGGGGCTCCTGGAGTCTAGATGTTGGGTTCCAGCCTAATGATTGAGCTAGCCTAGAGCTGGGATACATATGTTAGACAAAGCCTGAAGTCAGAACTTAGAGGCTATCCTGCTACTTGGATAGTTTTTGAGGCTGGGTCTGGGGGAACTACCCTGAAACTGGTGATCATGGTCTCTTGGCTGGTGCTGAGTCAGGCCTGGAAGCTAGATCCATGGGGGATGATCTGATTTGGGCCAGGTGTGGAAGTGGGGCGGCCTAGGGCCTTGGCAAATTTCTAGAGTCTAAGTTTGTGGGGGCCTATCTGGTGCTAGTAGTAGGGAAAGCCTGGATACTGAGACTCTTGTGGCTAAACTGGCTCTGGAATAGACCTGGAGACCAAGTCTGCTAAGATGGCCTGGAGCCTAGGGCTATAAGAACTAGCCTAGTGCCTAAATCAGCAGAGACCACCCTCATGCTGGGCTTGGTATAGAGACTGAATCCACAGGGCTGGTCTGGAGTCTGGGGTTATGGGAGCTTTCCCAATGCTGTTTTACTGTGGCAATCCCAGTCTTAGAGTACCAGACAAAGTCTCATTTTCCTCTCCATCCCTCAAGCAGAGAATTTATCTCTCTCTTTGTACAATGTGCTGCCTGGATTTGGGGATGGGTGACATAAGTAACGTAAGACTTCCTACCCTCTTAAATGTCTTTTTCTTATTTCTGTGCCACAATCAGGTGTGTAATCTCTCACCTGGTTTCTTAGCTCTTGTAAAGCTATTATCATGTGTGAATAGTTGTTCAGATTGATGTTTCTGTAAGAGTATGAGCACTATAAAGTCATACTCTGCCATCTTGTTGACACTCTTGCTGAATGTTTTTGTTGGATACTTAGCTTTAGCCGGGCGCAGTGGCACACACCTGTAATCCCAGCACTGGGGAGGCTGAGGCAGGAGGATCGCAAGTTCAAAGCCTGCCTCAGCGATGGTGAGGCACTTAGCAACTTAGTGAGACCCTGTCTCTAAATAAAAATACAAAAAAAGGACTGGGGATGTGACCCAGAGGTCGAGTGCCCCTCAGTTCAATCCCCAGTACCAAAAAAAAAAGTGTTAGCTTTATGTCACTATAACAAAATATCTGAGATAACCAATTTACAAATACAGGTTTACTATGGCTCACAGTTTCAGAGGTTCCAGTCCATGGACAAATAACCCATTGCTTTGGGTCTGTGGCAAGGCAGCACATCATGGAGGGAACACATGGTACATCAAAACTGCTCACCATATGAACCAGGAAGCAAAGATAGATAGGAATATAAAGAGACCAAGGTCCCACAATTCACTTCAAGGGCACACACCCCTAAAGATGTCTCACTAGGCCCCACCTCACCAAAAATTACAGCACTTCTCAATAATGCCATTAGAGGACAAGTCTTCTAACATGTGGGCTTTGGGGGGACATTCAGTACACAAAGTCTAATATCAAGTTAAGGAAGTTAATGAATTAATTTAATCATGTGATAAATATTTACTGAATATTTATGTGCACTTAGGCACTTGGGACAAATCAGTGAATTTATCCCCCTTAATAGAGCTTATAACCGAGCTGGGGGAGACAGTGAATAAGCAAGATAAAAAATAAAATGTAAATTATTTAATTTATTTTTATGTTTTTTATTAGAACATTATAATTATGTATAGTAGTTGCGTTCATTTTTACAAATTCATACATGAAAGAAAATCGTTTTCAATCCCCATCCCCCCATTCTCCTTTTTCTGTTTTACTGATCTTCCTTTCATACTTCTTTATTCATTTATTAACATTATAATAAGAATTTTTATTTAAAAAACAGATTGTGTTTTTCCCCTTGCTCTCTATTACTTTTTTAAAAATATTTTTTAGTTATGCATGGGCAGAATATCTTTATTTTGTTGATTTATTTTTATGTGATGCAGAGAATTGAACCCAGTGCCTCACATGTGTGAGGCAAGCACTCTGCCACTGAGCCACAATCCCAGCCCCTCTCTATTACTTTATAAATTTCTATTTGCTCTAATTAGTTATACATGACAATAGAATGCAGTTTGACATATTGTACACAAATGGAGCACAGCTTCTTATTTATTCATTTTTGAATGGTACTTTCTAACATATTCTTAAAGGTGAAATTTGTTTTGGTTAATTCATATATACATATAACATGATTTTATTAAATTCATTACATATTTCCTCCCCTTTCCTGTCCTTCCGCCCTCCTTCTCATTCTCCACCTTCTACTCCACTGATCTTCTCTATGTATTTGTGATATTCAATCTTTCACCACCTCCTTCCTTCCCTTATTCTGCTGTGGATTCCACATATGGAAGAAAATATTTGACCCTTGATTGTCTGAAGCCAGTTTATTTAACTTAGCATGATGTTCTCCATTTTCCATCCATTTACTGGTGAACACCATTATTTCATTCTCCTTTATGGCTTAGTAAAACTGCACTGTGTATATACCACATTTGATTGATCCATTCATCTATTGACAGGCACCTAGGCTAGTTCCATTACTTGGCTATTGTGAATTGTGCTGCTGTAATGTGCCTTTATCACTAAAGTATGCTGATTTTACTTATTTTGAATAAATACTAAGGAATGGGATAGCTGGGTGATATGGTGATTCCAATCTTAGTTTTTTGAGGAATCTCCCTACTGCTTTTCAGAGTGGTTGTGCTAATTTGCAGTCCCACCAACAATGTATCAGTGTAACTTTCCCCCTCAATCCCTGCCAGCATTTATTATTATTCTTGTTCTTGCTAATGGCCATTTCAAACTGGAGTGAGATGAAATCTTAGTGTAGTTTTGATTTGCATTTCCCTGGTTGCTAGAGACGTTGAAATAATTTTTTCATATATTTGTTAGTCATTTGTTTCTTTTGAAATATCTGTTTAGTTCTTTAACTCACTTATTGATTTGGGTTATTTGTGTGTTGGTGTTGAGTTTTCTGAGTTCTTTTTAAATCCTGGATATTAATCCCCTGTTAGAGGAGGAGCTGGCAAAGACTTTATCCCATTCCATATTCTCTCTCTCTCTCTCTCTCTCTTTCTCTCAATCCTTTCCTTTGCTGTAGAGAGGCTTTTTAATTTTATGGCATCCCACTTATTGACTGTTGGTTTTATTTCTTGAGTTTTAAGGGTCTTGTTAAGGAAGTTGGTGCTCTATATGTTTATTATGAATTATAATGCATACTACTCTTATAAATACAACAACTTTGAATAAAAAAAGAAAAATAATTAAAAAAAGAAAAAAAAAAAGAAGGAAGTTGGTGCCTGCACCAGTATGATGGAGTGTGAATACTATGTTTTCTTCAAGCACTTGTAAGGTTTCTGGTATAATTCCAAGTGTGATCCAATTTTATTTGACATTTGTGCAGATGAGGGATAGGAATCTATTTTCATTTTTCTACATGTGCATATCCAGTTTTCCCAGCACCATTTGTTAAAAAGGCTCTTTTCTCCAACATATATTTTTGGCATCTTTGTCAAGCATCAGATGACTGTACAAATGACTACGTCTTCTATTCTATTCCATTGGACTTCATGTCTCTTATGGTGCCAATACCATGCTGTTTTGTTACTACAGCTCTGTAGTATAATTTGAGAACAGGTATTGTGATGCATCTTGCTTCACTCTTCTTGCTCAATATTGCTTTGGCTATTTTGGGTCTCTTATTATTCCAAATTAATTTTAGGACTGTATTTTCTATTTCTGTGAAGAATGCCATTGGTGTTTTGAAGGGGATTGCATTCAATCTGTATACTGCTTTTGGTAGTATGACCATTTTGACAATATTAATTCTGCCTGTCCAAGAACATGAGAGATCTTTCCATCTTCTAAGGTCTTCTTCAGTTTCTTTATCCAGTGTTTTATAGTTGTTATTGTAGAGATCTTTCACCCCATAGTTAGATTAATTACCAGGGTTTTTTTAGGTTATTTGAAATGGATGGTTTTCCTGATTACTTTCTCAGCAGAATTACTGTTAGAGTATAAAACATAGGAAAGATATTGATTTGAATGTCGATCTTGTATCCTGATACGTTGCTTAATTCATTTATCAGCTTTACAAGTCTTCTTCTGGAATTATTTTGAGTCTTCTAGATATAGAACTATGTCATCAGCAAACAGAGCTAGTTTGACTTCTTACTTTTGTATCTCTTTAATTTCCTTCTCTTCCCTGATTACTCTGGCTAGAGTTTTGAGAACTATATTGAATATAAGTGATGACAGTGGACATCCTTGTTTTGTTCCTGATTTTAGTGGAAATGATTTCAGTTTTTCTTCATTCAGTATGATGTTGGCTTTGGGTTTGTCATGCATAGCCTTTATAATATTGAAGTAAGTTCTTTGTATCCCTGGGTTCTTCAGCATTTTTTTAAATGAATGGGTGCTGCATTTATCAAAAGCCTTTTCTGCATCTATTGAGATGATCATATGATTCTTGTCCTTAACTCTATTTATGTGGTGAATTACATTTATTGATTTGCACATGTGAAACCAATCTTGCATCCCTGGGATGAAGTCCACTTTGTCATGGTGTACTATTTCCTTGATGTGTTTGTAATGCAGTTTGCTAATATTTTAGCAAAGATTTTTGCATCTGTATTCATCAGAGATATTGTTCTGTAGTTTTCTTTCCTTGATATATCTATTTTGTTATCAGGGTTAAACTGACTTCATAGAATGTATTTGGGAGTGTTCCCCCTTTCAATTTCATAGAATAATTTAAGACTGGTGGTAGTTCTTTAGATGTCCGGACGAACTCAACTGAGAATCTATCTGGTCCTGGGCTTTCTTTGTTTGTAGGCTTTTACTTACTGTCTCAATTTCATTGCTTGGTATTAATCTGTTTAGGTTTTCTATATCTTCGTAGTTCAATCTGGGAAGGTCATATGTGTCTGGAAATTCGTCAAGTCTTCTAGATTTTTCAGTTTATTAGAATATAAATTTTCAAAATACTTTGTGATCCTTTGGATTTCGTAAGTGTCTGTGGTAATACCTCCTTTTTCATCTCAAATTTTGTTAATTTGGGTCTTCTCTCTCTTCCTTTTGGTTAGTTTGGCTAAGGGTTTATCAATATTATTTGTATTTTCAAAGAACTAACTCTTTGTTGCATTAATCCTATGTATTTTTTTATTTTCAATGTCATTAATTTCAACTCTGATATTAATTATTTCCTTTCTTCAACTGATTTTTGGATTAGTTATTCCTTTTCTATGGCCTTGAGGCACAATATATTTATTTGGAATCTATTTTTGAGGGGGTACTGGAGATTGAACCACTAAGCCCCATCTCCAGCCTTTCTTATTTAAAAAAATAGTTGTTGATGGACCTTTATTTTATTCATTTATTTATATATGGTGTTGAACCCAGTGCCTCACACATGCTAGGCAAGCGCTGTACCACTGAGCCACAACCCCAGCCCTCTGCCCTTCTTTTTTATTTTGAGACAGGGTCTCTCTAAGTTGCTTAGGACCTCATGAACTTGCTGAGACTGGCTTTGAACTTGTGATCCCCCCCTTCAGCCTCCTGAGTTGCTAGGATTACAGGCATGCACCGCTACACCTGGCTTCCAAGAATTTCTTAATTTCTTCTCCCATTTCTTCTTTTATCCATTCTTCATTTAAAGGATTATTGCTCAATCTCCAATGTGTTTGTGGTTTCTATTCTATTTCTTGATGTTGATTTCTAGCTTCATTCCATTATGATCTGATAGGATGCACAGAATTATATAGATTATGCTCTATTTTTAAAAAGGTTCCATGAGTTGAGAAGGTAAATTCTGCTATTTGGGAGCAAAATACTCTGTAGATGTTTTTAGGTCCATTTGATTTATAGTATTTAGGTCAGGAATATCTTTATTGATTTAATGCTTTGTTAGCATGTCTTTGGTAATAATAGTGGGTTGAATTCACCCAGTAATATTGTATTGGATCTATCTGAGATTTAATGTTAAGGAGCTTTTTATGTAATTGGGTGCTCTGACATTTGGGCCATATATATTTACTATGATTATATAGTCTACTTGGACTGTTCATTTTCCCAGGATGTATCTGTCTTTCATAATTCATTTTTGCTTGAAATTTAATTTGACAGTTATGAGAATAACTATCCCTGCTTGTTTTTGCAACTCTTTTTTGAATTGGAACATTCTTTCCATCCTTCTTCCTTTAGAGTGTCTTTGCCTATGAGTCTTGCAAACAGCATAGAGTTGGATCTTGTTTTTTGATTCATTGTGCTAATCTGTGTCTTTTAATTGGGGAGTCAAGAGCATTTACATTCAGTGTTGTTATGGATAGGTGTTTATTTCTTTCCATTTTGGTTTCTTTGCTCATTTAATTCTATCTTGATTTTCATTTAGTTATTTTTTCTTCTAGTGAGTTTCATCTATTTGGAAGCTTTTGGGTTTGTTTCTGAGTTCTTCTGTTTGCCTTTGAATATTCTTTGTATTTCTGGATTAGTGGTGAATTCTTCTTAGTGAATTATTTTAGTTTATTCTTGTCCTGTAAAGTTTTTATTTTTACATCAATTTGAAAGATAGCTTTGCTAGATATACTAAGCTTGCCTGACAATTTAAAAAATATTTTTAGTTGTTGATAGACATTTATTTTATTTTATTTATATGTGACACTGAGAATCAAACCCAGTGCCTCACACGTGCCAGGCAAGTGTGCTACCACTGAGCCACAGCCACAGCCCCCTGGCAATTTTTTTTAGAGCTTGTGGTACCTCATTCCAGATCCTCCTTAATTTTAGAGTCTCAGTTGAGAAATTAGAAGTGAGCATTATTGATTTGCTTTTAAATGTGACCTGGTGTTTCTCTCTTACAGCTTTTGATATTCTATGTTAGGTGTAATGGTTAATTTGTATTGTCAACATGATTGGATTAAGAGATGCCAAGGATTAAGAGGCTTCTGGGTGTGCCAATGAGGGTGTGTCTAGGAATGATTGACATGTGGGATAGCCAACTGAAATGGAGACCCTCCCTAAGTGTGGGCAGCACCATCCAATAGGATGTGGCTTGGATGGAATAAAAGTTGGAAGAACAAGGAAGCAGCAGCAGATGCAAGCTCCATTCCTCTTGGAAGCGTTCTTGATTGCTGCTGTGATCGTCTGAGGATATCTGATGCTGTGATCTGAGGCTATCTGAGGATATCGGACTCTCACTTCTTCACTCTTCCAAAGCAGACTCTGCCAGCGATTCTCCAGAAGGCTTAGGTCTCGGACTGTGGCACCGTTGATCCCTCTTGTTCTGGGGCCTCAGCCTCTTGGACTGTGCGGCTGCTGGTTCCTCCAGCTCTCCAGCCTGCGGACGGCCACTGTGGACTGTCCAGCTTCTGGTCGCGTGAGCCAACCTAATAAGTCCCCCTGTTATAATTATACTTCCTGTTGATTCTGTTCCTCTAGAGAACCCTGACTAATATATTAGGCATTTTGATTATGGTGTGTTTTGGAAAGGTTCTTTTTTTTCTTTTTTTTTTTCCCTGATCTGGTCTATTTTGGTTCCTGTGTTCATTTTGTATGTGGGTGTCTATCTCATTACCATTATGGGGAATTTTTTTCTGATACCATCTTTGTAAATATTCTTAATGCCTTTGACCTGTATCTCCATATTCTCTTCTTTCCCAGTGACTTTTAGATATGGTTTCTTGATGTTCTTGTATATTCTGTGTATTCTGATAATATTGTGTCTTCTTTTTTTCCTTTATTGCACATTTTGTACTCAAGTTGATATATGTTGTCTTCAAAGACTTAAGTTCTGTTCTCTACAAAATATAATCTGTTAGTGATGCTTTCAATTAATTTTTAATTTGATATATCGTGTTTTTCATCTCCAAAAATAATGTTAAGAGATCTTTTCCTCTGAGCTGCCACCACTGCTGCTGCTGGTGGCCGAGCTGGCACATCTCTAACATATTATCCCTTATATTATGCTCAGGTTTCTGGCTTCCTGTGTCTCTATGTTTTCTTTTACAGCCCAGTATTAAGTTTCAGTGAGTTCCCTTAGTACACACCTCGCTGAGAAGCAGTTTTACTGTTGGGTGCTAAGGAACTGCTAGGAAGTTTATCCTTTTTCTAATCTGCCATCTTCTCTCTGCAGAACGTAAACTGTTTTAGACGATGAAAAATACCAAAGAGAAAAATAAAGCAAAGGAAAGAAGTAGTGGGTATTAGAAACAGAAGAAGGGTTCCAGCATTAGAGAGAATATCCAGAGAAAGCCTTCAATTAGAAGGAGATCTCAGATAAAATGGCCCAACAGAAGAATGGGAGCAAGGCAGACAACAGAAAAGGTCCTGGAGTGGGAGTTTGTAAGGCCTATTTGAAGAAGGTCAGTGTCACAGGTGCGTGACTGATAGAGAGAAGAGCAGATAGGTGAGATGAGGTCCAATCACATCAGTCCTTGTAGCCCACTGTAAGGGATTGGGCTAAGATGAGGTTATTGCAGACTAATGAATATAGAAGAGACATGATATGATTTACATTTTATTTTAACATGATTGTTCTGGCTACAGGTGGAGGACAACCATGGGAATAGGTAGAATAAGAATGGTCAGGAAGCTATTACAGTAATACAGGGGTTGGACTAGACAGGGACAATGGAGTTGATGAGAAGTGGACAGATTCTGGGTAAATTTTGAAAGGTGAGCTGACTGCAATTGCTGATGGGTCAAATGTAAACTTGAAGGGAAATAGATGAATCAAAGAAGTCACCTAAGTTTCAGCTTGACCATTTCTAGTTGCCAATAAGGGTTTTTATTTTTTTTTAAACAACAGGAGTTGACTTTTAAACTTTATTTTTTATTGTGTACATTTAAGTTGTACAACCTGATGTTTTTGGGGTTTTGTGTTTTGGGGAGAGGGAGGTACTGGGGATTGAACTCAGGGGCACTCGACCACTGAGCCACATTTCCAGCCCTATTTTGTATTTCATTTAGAGACAGGGTCTCACTGAGTTGCTTAGGGCCTCACTAAGTTGCTAAAACTGGCTTTGAACTGGCAATCCTCCTGCCTCAGCCTCCCAAGTGTCTTGGATTACAGGCGTGTGCCACCAGCCCAGATGACGTGATGGTTTTATATACATAGTGAAGTGATTACTACTGTAAAATTTAACATCCATCACCTTACGTAGTTACTGTTTTTTTCTTTTTTCTTTCTTCTTCTTCTTCTTTTTTTTTTTTTTTTTTTTTTTTTTTGGTACCAGGAATTAAACCAGAAGTGCTTAACCAGTGAGCCACATCCCAAGCCCTTTTTATTTTTTTATTTTGAGACAGGGTCTCGCTAAGTTGCTTAGGCCCTCAGTAAGCTTCTGATGCTGGCTTTAAACTTGTGATCCTCCTGTCTCAGCCTCCCAAGATGCTGGGAATACAGGTGTGCACCACTGTGCCCAAATCATAGTTACATATTTTGGGTGACATGAGTACTTACTCTCTTAGCAAACACTTTTTAACTGTAATCTTGGAATTATACATTATGTTTCTAAATTTATTTATTTATTAATCCTACATTACTGCAACTTTGTCTCCTTTGACTTACATTTTCTTCCCACTTCCCTGTGCCATTACCCTAGTAATTAGTGTTATATTCCCTGTTTTAATATATGTGACTTTTTTAGATAGCACATACAAGCAAGAGCATACAGAATTTTTCATTCTGGAATTGATTTATCTCACTCAGCATCATGTCCTCAGGTTCATT
This sequence comes from Tamias sibiricus, assembly GCA_025594165.1. NCBI lineage: Eukaryota > Metazoa > Chordata > Mammalia > Rodentia > Sciuridae > Tamias > Tamias sibiricus. The sequence continues at coordinate 143,934,908 of CM046667.1, read as the reverse complement.
TATGTAGTTGCAAATGGCAGGATCTCTTCTTTTTTAAGACTGAATAATATGCCATTTCATGTGTATACCACAATTTATTTATTTAGTCATTCATTCATGCATCAATGGATTCTTACGTTGCTTCCATATCATAACCTTTGTGAATAATGCTGCAGTGAACATGGGAATGCAGATATCTCTACTGGGTGCTCATTTTTGTTGAATCCTTTTTCTGCATCTATTCATGATAATATGGGTTTTATTTAACTTGTTAGTGTGGTTAATTACATTATTACCTAATTTTATTTGATTATGGTAAATGAAATTCGTAGTACAAAGAGGAAGACATCTTGGCTACTTTTTTCCCTTCATTTCAATCCTTTTTATTACTTCATTTGCTTTATAAGTTGTCATATTTAAAACTATATTTTTTACTACTTATCTTTGAAAATTTGTTTTTTTCTATATCTTGTAACAAATGGGCTTTTAGGAATATGTATGGGAAATTAACCACCATTTTAAACATTGTTGCTATGTGTAAATAAACTTCAAATTATAGTCACTAATTTCCTAGAAATCTTTAGTTAACATAAAGTGAATTATAATTCACTTGTGTTTCTTTTTAAGGTATCCTCACCTGAGTCCCAAGTACAAGGAATCCTTTGATGTGGGCTGTAACCTCTTTGCCAAATTCTCTGCATACATTAAGAATACACAAAAGGAGGCAAATAAGAGTAAGATTTCTTTCTTTAACTCACTATTTTTCTCCTTCTCACTTTTCACTCAGCTAAAATAGGATTTCCCTGAATATATAGTATATATTGGGTAACAGCTTATTATTCCTCTCAGTTTTATTCTCTCCTCTTAAATTCCCTTGCATTGTTTTATTAGATTTAAAATCTGAGATTTAGTATAGCAATTACCAAAAGAGCTCAAATAAAGCATTGGCATGTCAGATATGAACTAGCTACATCTTTAAGAATCCATAAACTGTAGCATCTACCATTTCCCACAAGCATTTTTTTTTAATAAATTTACTATCCTCTGAGTCAGGAAAACTATATCTCTTCTTCCACTTCCTGATTTGTCTGTTGGATCACATATGTTGCTTTTTTTCATTTGACTCTTCTACCACTTTACCTCCACAAAGAAAATCCAATATATCGCTACTCACCATTTGGCCTATGTCTCACCAGTCAATAGTTGAGCATTCTATATAGTTAAGTAGATGTTCAAGAGCCAGTATAAACTATGTATATAAACAGAAATGTCTAAATTGTGAAAAGCCTATTTCGAATGTATATATGAGGATAATACATTCATAAGTAACTTAATGACTTAATTGCCTCAGATTTTGAAAAATCTCTGCTCAGAGAGTTTAAGCATCTGGATGACTACTTAAACACCCCACTTCTGGATGAAATTGACCCAGACAATGATGAGGAACTCAGAGTTTCCAGAAGATTGTTCTTGGATGGGGATCAGCTAACACTGGCTGACTGCAGTTTGTTACCCAAACTGAACATTATTAAAGTAAGTCTTTATAAGGTAGGCTGCATGTAGTGTGGGAGGGGTTTGTGAGTTGCCAGCATGATGTATCCTTTCTCTCTTCAGATGAAAGTTCTTCTTTCTTCCAAAATCAAAAGGTGTTTTTCACTATCTTGTATACAGAATAAGAAAAATAATACCATCCTTTTCACATAATTATGAAGAGAAAATTCAATAAATTTAAGTATAAAAATGTTTGGAATGGTGCTCTAGATAATACCAAGTGAAAACATATTATAATAAGATGATTTAATTATTAATTTTATAAATATTTATCAAACAGAAATTTCACAGAATTTACTGTTTTATGCCTGACAAAGACAGTATATGAAAATGACATAATAAGGAACTTACTAAACTCTCAGTCCAGTGAGGGTGAATGCTCTTTTTTTTCTCTGTTCCCTTCTTGTAAATGTATTCATAATTAAATATAACCTCAAAATAAACATGATTCGATCATTTAGTGTTGCCTACATTTGTAGACAAAACATTAAAATAGTAAACTCATGATTCTTTAAGTTTATAATACTTGATTTTTGAAATGTCTTTCTACATAATAGTCATATTACTGATGCCTTTTACTACTAACTTCTTTCTTTACTGTTTTCCAAAATTGTAGGTTGCTGCCAAAAAATACCGTGACTTTGACATTCCAGAAGAATTTTCAGGAGTCTGGCGCTATCTCCACAATGCCTATGCCCGTGAAGAATTTACCCACACATGCCCCGAAGACAAAGAAATTGAAAACACCTATGCAAGTGTGGCTAAACAGAAGAGTTAGAATAGCTCTTTCAGGAGAAAAAGCTATATGGGTTATCACATTTCACTTTCTGCTTTACTAGGAAAATTTTTTGAAATAAGAATATGAAAAACAATATTTGCTCTATCCAACCAACTAATGAAAAAGAACTCTATTTTCTGTATCTAAGTAACCATAAAAAATCTGTTCATTCTATATTTTACAGATCTTCACATTTTCAGTTCATTTTTATTTATTCCTATGACAAACCACTGCAACCTTGAATGATGTGGAAAGTATCAAGATAATTTTACATTTTTTATTAGTTTAATGTGCACATAAGTTCATTTCTGACATGAATAATGAAATAAGAGAGTTAACTTATCCAAGAGGCAAATTCTAAATGAATATTTTTTTAAATTACTAAAAAGACCAAGGTCTGTTGGTATTAGAACAGCATTCAAAACCTAGAAATATGACCCTCTCAGATATCAGACTATGTCCTTTGTGACTAGGTTATATTATTGTTAAATGAGCAAACATTCATCTGATAAAACATAATTTTTAAAAAACAATATCAGATGCAAATACATATCAAAGCTTCAAAGTCAATTGGATCTTTTAGTCATAGAAATAAGAGAACTAAGAAAGTTGGCTGATCAAAAAATCTTGTTGCCATTTGTGAAAAGACAAAGTATTCAGTCCTTAGAGGATGATCACAAAATTTTCTATAGAATTTAAAATATTACATTATTGAGATTCATGTTCTATATATCACATGTTAAAGTACTCTCAAGTCATTCAAGTCTAGAAACAAAAGCTGAACTTACCTCTTGCTCCTTCAAAGGAAGAACACAGCAAAAGTGTGTCTTCTAAAAAGGAAAACACAGGTCAGGAACAATGATGCACACATGAAATCCTAGAGACTTGGGAAGCTGAGGCAGGTTGATAGCAAGTTTGAGGACAGTCTTAGCAACTTAGCAAGACCTGTCCCTAAATAAAAAATGAAAAGGGCTGGGGATGTAGCTCAGTGGTAGAGTACCCCAGGTTTAATCCCTTGTATGAAGGGGGATACAGGGTTGTATTCTAGGCTTTGAGTAAAGAAAGGATAAAGTTTAGATTAAAGTTACATGAAGTAGTATTTTTAATAGGTTTCAAGAAAAATCAGGCAATGAGTTAAGAGTTAACACTAGGTATAGGGATAGAAATGGACCAAAATGCTATCCTTGAAAAATAGAGTCAAGATAAAGTTATGTCATATGACCTCTTTGCTGAAAGACTTCTGATCTGAGAGAATGTACCCGTCTGGATGGTGGGGTTGTAGCTTTTCTGAGCAGCTCAAATATTTTTATTTTAATTAACACAATTTTTTAAAGTTTAAGATCTATGATCTTAGCCAGGTGCAGTGGTGCACGCCTGTAATCCCAGCACTTTGGGAGGCTGAGGCAGGAGGATCGCGAGTTCAAAGCCAGCCTGAGCAATGGCGAGGCACTTAGCAACTCAATGAGACCCTTCTCTAATAAAATACAAAAAAGGGCTGGGGATGTGGCCCAGTGGTTGAGTGCCCCTGAGTTCAATCCTTGGTACAAAAAAAAAAAAATCTATGATCTTAAAGAACAAAGCTCCCCAGTACCACACTCTGAAATTTATTAACCAAAGCCAATAGTATATGTTTAAAGTATGCCACAACTAAGCTCCAGCATATAACAAGGTGAACATTTGTGACAAGTAAGTGGTTACTCAGTTCCATAGGTACAAATACATGTCAAAATTACTCTTTTTTGAAGGCTGAATGGGGCTGCCAGGACCAGAAAAAATGGACCTCACTTCCTATTATCTTCTTGGATGACATCAATAAAATTTAATTCAGTAATTATTAGTTGAGTAGTGTTATTAATTTTTTTAATACAACAACTATGTACCATACAACAAGTATGTACAATCATGATTCCTAAACGATGTCATTTACTTAAGAGAGAACCAACAGGAAGAAATTCTCTATTGGGCTATAAAATCACAAGAACATATTTCTGCATATTTACATTTCTAAACTTATAGGTCTCCAAGTCACCTGTAACTTCGTCAGTTTTGGATTTTTAGTTAAATACACTGGGACAGCAAAGTTACATTCTATAATAAGAGTCTGATAAGTTCAATCCAGCTTATTACAAAATAGTATGACTTCAAAATGACAAGCAAGCATTAATTTGTATTTTTCTAAATCCAGGATAACTGTTTTTATTACAAACATAGTTTTAAAAATTATTCCAAGTTTAGATATAAGAAAACAAACCCACAGTGGTTCAGTCATTATTTTTATTTTTGCTAGTGAGGAAACTAAACTATAAAGAAGTTACATATGCAGCCTAATTCACTCTTTTAGTTAATAGTAGTGTTGTAATTATTCCATGACTTTTAGTCACATAAAATATTCTGCCTCACAAAATACACAGTTCGATAATGGAGACAGGCAATTAGACATGCAATTGCAATATCTGTATGATGAAAAGGGTTAGTACATTCTTATGTGTTCATTTCTGTTCTCTCTCCTTTCTCCCCCTCCTCACAGTGAGCTCTCCACACTCTCCCTTCTCTTTGTTTCGCTGCTGTTCTGTCTTTAGACTTATCCTAGGCTTCAGACTCCTCTTCCCTACTTTCTTTTTTACAGACTTCAGCGACAGCTCTCATCCTCATCCCGCCTTAACAACGATATAGCCCTAGGACCCTGAAAGGCTTTCTCTTCTTATGGCATGGGGGTCATTTCTTCATCCAAATTTTAAAACCCTCCTTTCGAACTCTCCAAGCTGTCTAGTTTCCTGACATTTTGTTTAATCTGCTGCTTGAATGTATCCAGGGTCAAAAAGGTGTTACTTGTGTGCCGCAGGGATGGGAGACCACACTCAATGCTTGCCTTGTCTTTTCCTTTATCTTTGCTGTCAGTTGCCTCAGGATCCTATTCATCAGTCTGAGCAAGTCAACTAACTAACTATTACTCTGACCATTTATAATGGATTCTGAATTTTTAAATGGTGGGAGAAAATCAGACACTCTCAGGATAAGACCTCCCATAGCTTCCATTATTTGACAGCATTCTGTTCTTAATGGCATCTGAGGCTATCATCAGGAAAGCAATCATGCTTTGGGGAAAATGTGAAGGGCCTCCTCTGGTGTGTGGAAGCCCAGTAGGTTACAATGCTCACAGAGGTGCATTAAGACAATAGGGTAAGGAATCTCCAGGTGGAAACCCAATGGAAGATAGAGTGCCAATAACAATGCTTGAGGCCAGAACTCCACCAGTTCACATGCTGTGAGGGATAGAGGGACACCTCACCCTGTAATATACTCTTTGTCTTCTCTTCCAGATGGGTAACTAGATATCCATACCACAAGATTCAGCCCTCTGCTACCTCTTTAGAAATTGTGATGTTTAATCCCAAACCCAGAAAAAATATGCTCTGTGTCTCCTTTACTTTGCCTTTCTTGTGAAATATTTTCTTTTCTACTTCTTGTGTCTTCAGTTTCTTTCTTCAGTGTTCTATAGTTTTCATTGTACAAGTCTTTCACATCTTTGATTAGATTTAGTCCTAGGTATTTTTTGAGACTATTGTGAATGGAATTGTATTCCTGATTTCTTCCTCAGCAGATTCATTGTTGGTATATAGGAAAGCTATTGATTTTTGTATGTTGATTTTGTAAGATGTTCCTTTGCCAAATTTGTTTTTTTAGCTCTAGCACTGTTTTGGTGGAATTTTTTTGATCTTCTAGGTATAGGATCATATCATCTGTAAACAGTGATAATTTGAATTCTTCCTTTCCTATTTATCCCTTTTGTTTCCTTCTCTTGCCTAACTGCTCTGGCTAGAATTTCTAGCATACATTAACTAGGAGTGGTGAGAGTGGACCTCCTTGTCTTGTCTCAGATTTCAAAGAAAATGCTTTCAGTTTTTCCCCACTTACTATGTATGAGGTTGGCTTTGGGTTCGTCATATATAAACTTTATGATGTTGAGGTAGGTTCTTTCTATCTCTAGTTTCTTCAGAGCTTTTATCATGAATGGGTGCTAAATTATGTCTTCTTAATATGCTGTTGGGTATGATTTTCTAATATTTTATTAAGGATTTTTGTTTCTAAGTTCATCAGAGATATTGGTCTGTACTTTTCTTTCCTTGATGTGTCCTTACCTGGTTTTGGTAAAACATGATATTGGCTTTGTATCATTAATTGTGTTTCACCCCTTTACATTTCATGGAATAATTTGAGGACCATTGGGATTAGTTATTCTTATTTAAAGATCTGATAGAATTCCACTGATAATCCATCTAGTCCTAAACTTTTCTTTGTTGGAAGGCTTATAATTGGTGTTTCAAATTCATTGTTTAATATTAATCTGTTTGGGTTTTCTATATTTTTTGGTTCAATTTGGGCTGGTCTGATATGTCTAAAATTGTATCCATTTATTCTAGTTTTTCCAACTTATTGGAGTATAAATTTTCAAAATAGTCTTAAATGATTCTTTGGATTTTTGTGATGTCTGTGGTTATTTTTCCTTTTTTATCTCTCATTTTATTAATTTGGGCCTTCTTGCTTTTTCTTTTGGTTAGTTACATTAAGGGTTTATCAATCTTGGTTATCTTTTCATAGAACCAAGTTATTTCAGTGATCGTTTTTATTGCTTTTTTATTCTCCATTTCATTGATTTCAGTTCTGATTTTATTTACTTCTACTAGTTTTGGTTTTAGTTTTTTCTTATTTTTCAAGGATAGTGAGATATATTGGGATCTTTCAGATTTTCTTACATAGGCACTCATAAGCTATCCTCCTAGAACCACCATTATAGTGTCCAAGAGTTTCTCTTTTTTAAAATACATTTTTATTCTAATTTGCAGAGTGCAATTCATTTCATATTACACATAAAGAGCACATTTTTTCAAGTCACTGGGTTTACATAAAGTCTTTTCATACCATTTGGGTTTTTATACATGTATTTAGGGTATTGATGTCTAATTCCTTCTGTCATTTTTCCTATCCCCTTGCCCCTCTCTTCCCCTCCCCACTTTGTTCTATTTAACATTCCTTCCCTCTCACCCCCCCTCCGTTGCCATTATAAGCCAGTATAATAGCAATGTACTCATTCGACCTTTGGTTTTTCGGGATTGGCTAACTTAGCATTATTTTCTCCAACTCCATCCATTTACCTGTGAATGCCATGATTTTATTCTCTTTTAGTGCTGAGTAGTGTTCCATTGTGTATATATACCAAAGTTTCCCTATCCATTCATCTACTGATGGGCATCAGGGTTGTTTCCACAATCTAGCTATTGTGAGTTGTGCTGCTATAAACATTAATGTGGCTGTGTCCCTGTAGTAAGCTGTTTTTAAGTCCTTTGGGTATAGACCAAGGAGTGGTATAGCTGGGTCAAATGGTGGTTCTATTCCAAGTTTTCCTAGGCATCTCCATACTGCTTTCCAGATTGGCTGCACGGTTTGCAGTCAAACTAGCAATGTATGAGTGTGCCCTTTTCCCCACAACCTCACCAGCATTTATTGTTGTTTGTGTTTTTGATAGCTGCCATTCTGACTGGCGTGAGATGAAATCTTAGCATTGTTTTGATTTGCATTTCTCTAATTGATAGAGATGTTGGACATTTTTGCATGTATTTGTTGATTGATTGTATTATCATCTTCTGAGAAGTGTCTGTTCAGTTCCTTGGCCCATTTATTGATTTTTTTTTTTGGTGTTAAGGTTTTTGAGAGCTTTATATATCCTTGAGGTTAATGTTCTGTCTGATGTGCTTGTGGTAAAGATTTGCTCCCATTCTGTAGGTCTCTATTCACCTCACTGATTGTTTCTTTTGCTGAGAAGAATCTTTTTAGTTTGAATCCATACCATTTATTAATTCTCAGTTTTAGTTCTTGCACTATAGGGGTCTTATTGAGGAAGTTGGGGCCTAATCCAACATGATGGAGATTTGGGCCTACTTTTTATTCTATTAGGTGCAAGGTCTCTGGTTTAATTCCTAGGTCCTTGATCCACTTTGAGTTAAGTTTTGTGCATGGTGAGAGAAACAGATTTAATTTCATTTTATTACATGGGGATTTCCAGTTTTCCCAACACCATTTGTTGAAGAGGCTGCCTTTTCTCCAGTGTACATTTTTGGCACCTTTGTCTAATATAAGATAAATGTAGAAGTGTGGGTTAGTCTCTGAGTCTTCTATTCTGTACCATTGGTCTACTGGTCTATTTTGGTGCCAATACCATGCTGTTTTTGTTACTATTGCTTTGTAGTACAATTTAAGGTATGGATTGGTAATGCCACCAGCTTCACTGTTCTTGCTAAGAATTGCTTTGGCTATTCAGGGTCTCTTATTTTTCCAGATGAATTTCATGATTGCTTTTTCTATTTCTATGAAAAATGATATTGGGATTTTGATGGGTATTGCATTGAATCTGTATAATGCCTTTGGGAGAATGGTCATTTTGACAATATTAATTCTACCTATCCATGAACAAGGTAGATCTTTCCATCTTCTAAGATCTTCATGAATTTCTTTCTTTAGCATGCTGTAGTTTTCATTGTAGAGGTGTTTCACTTCTTTTGTTGATACCCAAGGATTTTATTTTTTTGAGGCTATGGTAAATGGGGTGGATTTCCTAGTTTTTCTTTCTGAGGATTTGTTGCTGATGTACAGAAATACCCTTGATTTATGGGTATTGATTTTATATCCAGCTACTTTGCTGGATTCATTTATTAGTTCTAGAAGATTTCTGGTGGGTTTTTTTTTGATCTTCTATGTATAGAATCATATAATGAAATTGAAACAAAAAACAATTGAAAAAATTGACAGAACAAAAAGTTGGTTCTTTGAAAAAATAAATAAAATTGATAAAGCATTAGCTATGCTAATGAAGAAAAGGAGAGAGAAAACACAAATTACCAATATCTATGATGAAAAAGGAAATATCACAATGGACACTACAGAAATACAGAAGATAATTAGAAATTATTTTGAAAATTTGTACTCCAATAAAATAATAACGAAGGCATTGACAAATTTTTAGAGACATGCGATATGCCCAAACGAAATCAGGATGATATACACAATTTAATTAGGTCAATTTCAAGCAAAGAAATAGAGGATGCCATCAAAAACCTACCAACCAAGAAAAGCCCAGGACTGGATGGATACATAGCTGAGTTCTACAAGACCTTTAAAGAAGAACTAACACCAGTACTTCTCAAACTATTTCATGAAATAGAAAAAGAAGGAACACTCCCAGACTCATTCTATGAGTCAATATCACCCTGATTCCAAAACCAGACAGAGACAAATCAAAGAAAGAAAACTACAGGCCAATATCTCTAATGAATATCAATGCAAAAATTCTCAATAAAATTCTGGCAAATCGAATACAAAAACATATCAAAAAGATAGTGCACCATGATCAAGTGGGTTTCATTCCAGGCATGCAAGTTTGGTCCAATATAAGGAAATCAATAAATGTAATTCATCACATCAATAGACTCAAAGATAAAAATCATATGATCATCCCAATAGATGCAGGGAAAGCATTTGACAAAATACAACATCCCTTCATGTTCAAAATGCTAGAAAAAATGGGGATAACAGGAACATACCTCAACATCATAAAAGATATCTATGCTAAGCCCCAGGCCAACATCATCTTAAATGAAGAAAAATTGAAAGCATTCCCTCTAAAAACTGGAACAAGACAGGGATGCCCTCTTTCACCACTCCTATTTAACATGTTCTTGAAGCCCTAACCAGAGCAATTAGACAGACGAAAGAAATTAAAGGGATACAGACAGGAAAAGAAGAACTCGAATTATTATCACTATTTGTAGATGATATGATTCTATACATAGGTGAGTTTCTCTTATGTTGCATTACTATTATCATGTGATTCTAAGAACTTCTAAAATTTCTACTGGGATTTCCTCTAGCGTCAACTCATCATTCAAAAGTGTATTGTTCAATCTCCATCAGTTTACATAGTTTCTGCAGTTTATGTGTGTATGTGTTGATTTATAATTTCATTTATTTTGATCAGATAATATGCAATAAATTAAATTATTTTTTGTATTTGCTAAGAGTTGTTTTGTGGCTTTAAATATTGTATAGTGCAGAGAAAGTTCCATGAGCAACTGAGATGAAAGTGAATTTGGCTCTTTTTGAATGAAATTTCTATAGATATCTGTTAAGTCCATTTTATTTATAATATTTTTAAGTATGAATAGTCTGTATAGAGTTTATGTCTGGATGACCTATCTATTGGTGATAGAGTTGTGTGAAATCACCCAGTATTATAGTACTGGACTCTGAGTCTAACTGGAGGAGTGTCTGTTTTATGTAATCATGTGCACCAATGTTTGGGGCATAAATATTTACTATAGCTGTATCTTCTTGTTTGGTTGTTCCCTTTGCCAGTGTGACATGACCTTCTTTGTCTCTTCTGATTAATTTTGGCTTGAAGTTGGCTGTGTTGAATATGATAGACACTACTTCTGCTGGTTCTCAGGCTCTTTTTCCAAGGTATATCAATTTCTGTCCTTTCACTTTCAGCCTGTGACTATCTTTGCCTGTAAGGTGAGTCTCTTACAAACAACATATAGTTGGTCTTGTATTTTAACCCATTCTTTCAGCCTGTGTCTTTTAATTGGAAAGCAGAGACCATTTGCATTCAATGCTATTATAGAGAGATGTTTATCAATTCCTGCCATTTTGGTTTATTTATCATGTTTAATTTGGTCCTTTATTCATTTCATTAGCTACTCTTTAAATGAGATTTATCCATTTGCAAATTATTGGTTTGTTTTTTATTTCTTCTGTGTGTTTTATTTATTTTTTGTAGTTTATTTATTGTTTTAGTTTCTGCTTATCTTGAAAGGTTTTTATTTCATCTTTAATTATTTTTTTTGTGGGGGTGGGGTAGCAGGGATTGAAGCCAGAGGCACTCGACCACTGAGCCAGATCCCCAGCCTTATTTTGTATTTTATTTGGAGACAGGGTTTCACTGAGTTGCTTAGCACCTCACTTTTGCTGAGGCTGGCTTTGAACTTGTCATCCTCCTGCCTCAGCCTCCCAAGTGCTGGGATTACAGGCGTGCATCAGCGTGCCTGGCCGAGAAATGGTTTTTAGATTCTTGTAAAAAGTAATTTTACCTCTTTTCCCTATCCCAAATCCTTTAGACTTTGAAAGGATGAAAACACCAATCTGGAGCTCTTTCAAAGGATTTGCTACAGAATTCCTTGAGTCTATCAATGAGCTGAATGGAGAATTTCTGTGTCTAAAAGGATCTTGCTGTTTTATTTTTACAAGTGTTGCAACATTCAAAAAAAAATTGCCAGTATGTCTAGAAGAGGTTAGAGAAAAGTAGAATCTATAGACTCAGATGTCTAAAAATAGGAGAAAGAAAAAAAAGAACATTTTAAAATTCCTCATTTGGATAGGTCATGAGTTGAAATCAGAGTCATTTGTGAAAAGAAATGGTTAGGTCAGAAAGGAGTAAGTTTTTATAGATCCTCACCTTGGACTTCACTGGTAAAATTTTCCAGGCACTGTATGATGGACAGAATGCATGCCATTTAGTTGGCTAATTCTGCCACATATCCTACTTGGCTTGTGAAAATTATATATATATATATATATATATATATATATATATATATATATATATATATCTTTAAACCCAAACCTTCTGGTTCTCTAAAACTGATTGTCTTAATCCAATTCCCAATACTTTTTTAAACAAATAAGCATTTTCCCTGCAAGATCACATATTTAAGTATTTGTTGGCTGTGGATAGATACAGAGAAACCAAGTATGGATGGGAATTAGCAGTTTGGTGATACGGCTGTGAATCTGAGGGGTGTATAAGCTGTAGCCAAGTCTCTGGTGGGCTCTGCTCTGGCTGTGCTCCTGTAGCACATCCCGGCAACACCAACCTAAAGAGGGTGTGAACCCCAGTGCAGGAGCCCTGATTGGGGAGATGGCTGAGATTGCGGTTGGCTGCAGGCCATAGAGATATTCAGACATTGCCGCCTTCCATGGTCTCACGGGACTTGGCCCAGGATCTCGCGGGACTTGGCCCGGGACCTCATGAGACTTAAGCCAAGATAGGATCGGGTCGGTGCCATTTTGTTTTGTGGGTTTTTTGGTGGTGCGTGTTAGAGTCGTTGTTGGAGCCAGAGAGAGAAGTTATCGGAATAAAAAGCCTGTTGGTTTCCAGTTTGCCTCTGAACTTCTTCCCGCGGCTTCGTTGCTCCAAGCGGCCATCGCTTCGGGCGGTGACACCCCAGCAGCTGCTCGATGGGTTTTAAACCGCCACTCATCGGCCTCCAGCTCTTCTACCAAACCAGCTAGTTCTTCCATCTGAGCAACTTGCTGATCACGTTTCACCTGTTTGAGTGTGGCTGCCACTTGATAACTGGAAACAGATTCACAAAGAAACCTCTCAGAGCCATCTTCTAACATCTCTCCAGCTCCTTTGGGGTAGGTGGAAAGGGCTTTCCGTGGTGGGGCAAGGTCTGAGGCACTGCATCCTGATGCAGTAACAGAACTTCCGCTGACCCCACCAGCGGAGGAGGAGGGTGAAGAGGCTGCCGTGCCCCCTGGTGGAATGTCACTTCACTCAGCGCCTTCAGCCCCCACCCCCGCCAGAAAGGCTGCCCTCACAAGGAGGAGCCGGCCGTGCTCGATACCCCACTCTTTGTGAATGACTCTATTTGCTGAGTTAACAGACATTGTCACACAGAGAAATAAAGTAATCAATCACTGCATCTGTTTTTACCAAAGCCACAAACAGAAATCTAAGGGAAGTCTTTATGTTCATTTTGAAACTCATACTCACAGGCAACTGTGGCCACAGCAAGCTGATCTACGATGTTTTAGTTCATTTACTCGGATATGTTGTTGATCCATCGCCAATTCTCTTTCAGACGTATGGGATGAGCATTATTACCAACATCATCAATTTACTTTAATGAATCATTAGTCTCCTTTTTTTTAAGTTCTATTTTGAGAATTTAGCTTTCAGTAGCACAAGCATGTGCCACAAAAGAACAGCATTTTGGGGTAACTTTGAGAACTCACAAGCTGCACTTGCCTGAGAGTTGGGCAGCAATTAAGAATTCAGGCCGAGCACGGTGATGCACTCCTGTAATCCTAGCAGCTCAAGAGGCTGAGGTGGGAGGATAGCAACTTCCAAACCAGTCTCAGCAACTTAGTGAGGCCCTAAGCAACTTAGGGAGACCCTATCTCAAAATATAAAAAGGGTTAGGGATGTGGCTAGATGATCAAGCACCCCTGGATTCAATCCCCAGTACCAAGAGAAAACAAACAAACAAAAACAAGATCTACTAACTACAGAGAACTCCTAATGCATATAGAAATCTAGTCTTGTTTTTCTCAAAATAGAAAATGTTCTTGATTAATGAAGCAAGTTTGATACTTTAGATGGGTTTATTGTGTAATTGCTAGCCTCAAGACACAGATGATATATTTGCTAGACCTGTGTTTCTTTATTCAAGGAAAAGATGGAAAGTGGATGGAAGGAAAAGTAACTTTAAAATAATTGTAGGTTGTACTCTTGCCCTATCAAGCTTAGAAGTGTAAAGTTTTGAAATCTGAGGACAAAACTCAGGTGCAGCCTATAGATACGTGCATGGTGGGAAGCAGCTCTGGAGCCCCACTCTGGTGTGCTGTGGCGTGCAGGAAGGGTGTTTGTAGATGTGGGAATGTTAAAAACACATTGGTCTTCCTCCTTGATAGTAGACATCTCCTAAAATCCTTGTTATCTACAGCAATTTTATGCATACTAATGAGATTATTGGTGGCTGGAAGCCCCTCGGTAGCTTTAGGATGAGGACTCGTCACAACCAAAGACATGATTAGAGGGGTGGGATATCTTCAAACTCACCCTGCCCTACCCCTCTACCTTCTGGGAGGGGAGAGAGGCTGAAAGTTAAATTGATCATGGCAAGGGATTTCATCAATCATGCCCTTGAAGTTTCAATAAACGCCCAATAGGACTGGGTTCAGTGAGCTTCTAGATAGCCGAACATGTGGATGGCTGGAGGATGGCTCTCCTAGCGAGGGCATGGAAACCAGTTCCTTCCCACATACCTCACCCCGTGCATTTCTTCATTGGTATCCTTTGCAATAACCAGTAAACATATGTCCCTGAGTCCTGCCAGCCACTCTGGTAAATAAGTTGAACCCAGGAAGGAGATTGTGGCAACCCCAATTTACAAGTGCTGGGTTAGACACTCTGGAGGCCTGGACTCCACATAGTGTCAGAATTGAAGAGCATTAGAGGACACCCAAATGGCATCTGCTGCAGAGCTGCTTGTTGGTACATGGGGAAAACTCCCACACATCTGGGCACAGAAGGCTTCTGGATTGATGGTGGTGTGAGAGCATAGGACCACACACCCCAGGATGAACTAACAGGCATGATCTAACAACCGTGCCCCATGGTCTGGATGTAGTACTCTTACTTAGAAGGATCACTATTTACACTAAGTGCTTGCTGCCCTTTCTCTAGGCAGTAATAATTTCACAGCAACAAACCTCTTGTGAGGAAAGGACTGTTCGCGCATGTTAGCATCAATAATAGCTCATGAGAGTAGGGGTGGCAGAGACTACATGGAAACTTGCAAAAGCTGAAGACAGCCGTAAATTCCCTCGGTGTCTTCAAATCAGAACAGAGATGGCAAAGCAGATGAAGCTGCAGCAACAGGAGTCTCCAACCACAGAAGCATTGTCTAGAAGACATTTTAGGTGCAATTTAAGTATGTTACACTTTGCTAAGACATTTTGGAGACTTGGTAAGATTACATCCTACTACCTGGCAAGCTGGGCTTCAGCTAAATGGCTGTATTGATTTTACAGTAACAAGATACAGTTTTAAAGATGGAAAGACTAGCTATGAAAGGGCAAATGTATGCAACACAAGAACAATCATTTTTAGATCAACATCTTACACTTTATAATACACTCACATTTATACACAAATTTGTGTTTACAAGTACAAAAGGCAAAGAACTGCAAAGAATCTAAGCAACCGCATCATCAGCTACATTCAACAGAGTTAATACTGTTGTCTTGTTCCCCGTTATCTAAATCTGGAAGGAAATAATAAACGCCACCCAACCAGGACTTCACCTTTAGAAGTTGGAGACTGCATGCAGCTCAGCGCATGTCTGAGTTTCCACAGAGCTGAACTGAGATTCCATCGTGTTCCAGGCCAAATCGGCTAGAAGAAAGTCATCCATTGCTGTCTGAGTTTCATTGCTGGTGAAGAACAAGCTCCCCAGGGTTTCAAAACCTGAATTCATGGTCTGTGTTTCTGTACTGTTCAACTGAACTTTGCTCTCCAGAGCAGATAGGTTTTTAGCAGTGGAGATTCCTTCAGTTTGGGTCTCTGTGTCTGATGAATCAGTGCTCATGGAAAAGCTGGAGTGTTTCAGGATGCTGCCGAGGGGCAGATGAGGGCTACTGTCTAAAAAGAAGTTCAAATCTGTGTTTGCGTGTCAAACATCTCAAGGCCTAGGAAGTGAGAACTTCCCCTATACCCGTAGAGCTGGACAGATGTGTCTGCCAGTAAGAAGTCAGTTTGGGTCTCTATGTCCAGTGGTTCCAAGACTGGCTCAGTGTTCATGGTGCTAAGTTCATTCAGTTTGAGTCTGGATATTGGAAGCTGAGAAGAACTCTTCAATATCAAAATCTATTCCACGATTCTGAGTTGAGCCAGATGGTAGCTGGGTGTCAGACCCAGGGTTTGTGTCAGACAAAAGACTACGGTTATCCAAGGTCTTATCAGGCAGACTACTTGACAAGATTTTTTAAATACCTTTATTTTATTTATTTATTTTTATGTGGTGCTTAGGATCAAACCCAGGGCCTCGCATGTGCTAGGCAAGTGCTCTACCACTGAGCCACAACCCTAGCCCAGCAAGATGTTTTCTAAATCACTTAATAAGTCAATGGTTTGGGTCTGATTATCTGCTGTGTTCTGTGAAGGAAGCATACTATTCTGTGCATGAAACTCAAAATGGGCACAAATTTCTCAATATCTTGATTTAAAGTCTTAGGGTCATTCTGAGGTAACAAACCACGAGTTCCTGTCTCTGCTACTAAGCTGCTGCTTATAATACTGTCTGCAGGAACACCGTATGATGAATGGACACTCTCAAAAATGTCCCCGCACATTCCAGCTTGGTCCATCTGTACTTGGCCGTGTGTGGGACTTTGCATCCCACTGGTCTGGGTTTCTCTGGAGATCCCACCTGGCTGATAACAAGTGTCCATAAACACATCAGTCTGAGCAGCTACAGATGAAGTCACCTTAGAGCTGGGCAGAAGCGTCTGGGTGTGAACACTAATGGGAAGGGACACTTGAGAATCAAATGACAGATCAGTCTGAGAGCAAGATGACACAGGGGAGTCAGGGCCAACCCACTGTGCAGAAGGTAGGAAGTTTTGTGAGGCATAGGACAGATCCGTGTGTACATTGATTGAAGAAATGCTGTTCTCCTGACATGTGTTCCCTAGTACTTGTAAAGGACTAGACAGATTTTTACCCAAGTTCACTTGAACACCAGTACTAACTGGCTCAATAACAGGATTTATAATTTTTGAAAGAGGTAAGCTCTCCTTAAGAGAGCAAGCCTTTGACTCCAGGCCGAGAATCAGGGTTCCTACTGACAAGGGCACTAAGTGCACAGCACCTGTGGCGGAGCCCTGATCCACACCCAGCACAGGCTGGGCTGGAGAGTCAGCCGTAGGCACAAGACAGGCACAGGAGAGAAGTGCATGAGTGGAAGTTTAGCCAGAGCTAGTTTGGTTTGGGTAGAAGCAACTTCTGAGGATATCTTGGAGGTGTTGTGACACTCTGCTTTCTGACATTAGAGTTGCAAGAATCTTCAAAAAATGTCTAATTTTATTTCTGAAGTTTCTAGTTTTTTGTTTTTCAAGTTTCTAGTTCTTGAGCATCTGGTGGAGGGGTGGATTGGGTGCTCAATGGTTCAGTGGTCTTATTAGATAACTTCTGGTTTTGAAGGTAGTTTTCCATTTTCCTTTTTTTAATTGGTGGATTCCTGTATTCTGCAGGGATCTTGTGACTTGTTTGGTCAATGTGACACTGCAATGCCATTCTGCTGGCATAGGGACAGCCACATGTGCTCTGGAAGGTTTTGCCACAGTCCTCTACGTGCCTTTTCAAGTCCCATTTGGTACCATAGCAATTGCTGCAGTTGCTGCATTTATGCTTCTTCTCGGGGTGTATTTTCAAAAACTGCTGTTTTTTTGTTGTTTTTTTTTTTTGGTACCGGGGATTGAACTCAGCGGCACTCAACCACTGGGTCACATCCCCAGCCCTTTTTTGTATTTAATTATTAGAGACAGGGTCTCACTGAGTTGCTAAGTGCCTTGCCACGGCTGAGGCTGGCTTTGAACTCGCCATCCTCCTGCCTCAGCCTCCCAAGTGCTGGGATTACAGGCGTGCGCCACCGCGCCCGGCTAAAAACTGCTGTTTTGTGAAAGAAAAATGAGAAAATTTTTGGAACCTTATTTTGGTATGGTTTTCAAATCTTTTTTTTTTTCTTGTTTTTTCAAACTTTTTTTTTAGTTATAGATGGACATAGTAACTTCATATATATACATATATATATATATTTTTTTTTTTTTTCTTTTTTTGGTACCAGGATTGAACTCAGGGGCACTCGACCACTGGGCCACATCCCCAGCCCTTTTTTTGTATTTTATTAGAGACAGGTTCTCACTGAGTTGCTAAGTGCCTCGCCATTGCTGAGGCGGGCTTTGAACTCGCCATCCTCCTGCCTCAGCCTCCCAAGTGCCGGGATTACAGGCGTGCGCCAATATATTTATTTCTATGTGGTGCTGAGGACTGGACCCAGTGCCTCACGGTTCTACCACTGAGCTGCAGCCCCAGCCCATGGTTTTAGAATCTTATTGTTGGATTTATTATGGCATTGTGGAGGCGGTGGCGCTTGACCAGGTGCATCTTTAACCCCGGGGTTGCTGGGCAGGCTCTTGTCACAGTCACGCGGGTGCACCGGGCGCAGGCCCGCGGGCTGCTGCTCGGCCTCTGCGGACCGAGGCCGACTGGCCTTCAGCGGCCCGGGAGGCCCTCACGGCCCAGGGCGGCGGCGGCGGCAGCGATGGCTCCTAGAGCTCCCCAAGCCTGGCCGGCCTCGCCTCGCCTCTGGGCAGCAGGTGCCTGCCGTCAGGGCTCCCTCACAGCCGGCCCTCACGAGGCCCTGCAAAGGTTCTTAATGAAAACGCACATGGACCTTCTCTGCAGAACTGGCCTCCTCGGGCTATGTGCGCCGTAGAGCAAGGTGGGGGCTCTGGACCCTTCCTCTGTTGGAGGTGCTCACTGAGCTGTGAGCTGCAGCACCCTGCAACTCAAGCAGGTGAAGACAGTTCTCATCTTCTCTTTTCACCCTAAGAAGGTAGGTGGCCCGTCAGCCGGAGCTCAGGCCACATAGACAGGACGGTGCGCTCCCAGGGGGCTCATTTCGAATGCTATAAGGGGCGTTCTGGTGGCTGGGGCCTAGTTTTCCTCAGACCTTAGGGAATTCTTGGGTGGCATCTGCTCTGTACAGAGATCAGCACGCCACTGGGGCCAGGCAGATGCCAGCCCCCCACAGTTCTCTCAAATTTATGACCCACATACTTGACCTCCCCCACCTCACAACCTGACTACTGCCCTTTTCAGTTTCCCAAACCCTCTTCAGCTGGTCATGTGAAACACCAGACTCAAAGAAACTGAGTTGCACCCTCCTTCATATCACTGACTTCAACATCCCTGGGCACAATCTTCTGTGTGCCTGTTTCACTCACATTCTGCTACACATGTCCTAAGCCACACAGGATGTTTTTGCTGGGACGGTATGATGATATTTACCAGGCCTCCATAGCAGCAAGCTGTAGCATGGCCTCCTTAAGATGGCTCCTACCTCAGCTCTCCACCTGCCAATTGATAACACAGAGCACTTTTCAAACACCAGTTTACAGTGCAGTTTATGGGTTTCCTAACTTCAGGCTCCTTTCACATTCTACAGATGGTTTTCTGTACCAAATTTATGCATTGTTTCTCTCTGTTTATGTTATCCCTCCCCTCTGTGGGGAACTCGTGCCACTGCTGTAATCAGCTTCATTACAAGTTATTCTTTTCTTCATTCAATTTCTGAAAAAGCCGGGGACCCAGTGGTGCACGCCTGTAATCCCAGCACTTTGGGAGGCTGAGGCAGGAGGATCACGAGTTCAAAGCCAGCCTCAGCAATGGGGAAGCACTTAGCAACTCAGTGAGACCCTGTCTCTAATAAAATACAAAAAAGGGCTGGGGATGTGGCCCAGTGGTCGAGTGCCCCTGAGTTCAATCCCCAGTACCAAAAAATAAAGTCATTCAATTTCTGAGTCTCCAAGACACTCACTGTCCAATATTAAATTTCAGTAAATTCCCACTTTCACCCACCTCACTAACAAGCCATCCTCCTGCTGCTTGACTCCTGAACCATGAAGGAACTGGAAATTCAGCCTTCCTCTAATCCACCTTCTTCAAGCTCTTATAAATGTATCTGTTAGAGAAAACCTCTGAGTCATTTCTAAGGTAAAATACTAAAGCTACAGTGGTTAATCATAACTTTAATACTCTGGTTCTAATAAATGTGTTTTCCTAAATTATTGCTATACAAAAAGTTTAAGATTGCTTTATTATGGTTCTTCACTAAAAAACAAGTTAGTCTGGGACTAGGGTTACAGCTCAGTGGCAGAACGCTTGCCTCACACATGTAAGGCACTTGGTTCAAACCTCAGCACCACATAAAAATAACTAAATAAAATACAGATATTGTGTCAATCTTGAAAAAAAAGCAAGTTAGTTTGAGTTACCTTTTTAATAATGCGTGACTCCATATGCAAGGAATACAAAAAAACTTAAGCTATATTTTGATGAGAAAGATTATTTTAAGATATTTTATTTCATTGAGGAAAACAGTAATTTTATCTAAAGTCAGAATTTTTCTAAGGGCTGTTTCAAAATGTAAATTTAAAGAAGGAAACAAGGCAGAAACAAACCAGTAAGAAGAAGTAAAAGAGATATGGAGAAAATTATGAGTATATGGATATATTTCTTGTAACAAAGTTTAAAATAAGAGACTTTGTTACCTACTATCCCAGCAACTACAAAAGCTGAGGCAATTAAATCACAAGCTTGAGGCCACCTTCATCAATTTAGCAAAATCTTATCACAAAATAAAAATAACAAGGGCTGGGATTGTGGCTCAGTGGTAGATCACTTGCCTAACACTGGTGAATTACTGAGTTCGATCCTCAGCACCACATAAAAAATTAAAAAAAAAAAAAACTAAAGGTTAAATTATTTTTTAAAAAGTATCTTGTATGGTAAAATGGATTTTGTCCTAAAGTAAAATTACTAGATTGTTCCAAAATGGAAAAGAAGGATAAGGACAAAATTATATGATTAAAGCAAGTCACAGAAGACTTGTGGAAGATGAGGTTATAAAAGAAATTTTGGATCCGCAGTATAAGAGCCTTAATGAGGAGGTAGCTAAGATGGCGGCTGGCTGAGAGCCAAAGAGGAGACATTTAATTGTTTTCTCCTGACCTTAATGAATTCAACTAAGAATCTTTCTGTGCCCGTGAACACTGTGTGACACACCTGTAAGTCAAGCTTGTGACACGTGTATACTTGTTAAGGTGAAGAGTATTTAACCAGAGGGAGTTGTGTGGGGGTTGTTGTTGGAGTTGGAGAGAGAAGTCAGCAGAGAAAGCAGAATAAAGAACCTCCTCATTCCCAGTCTGCCTCCCAATTCTTTCCCGCGGCATCCTTGCTGCAGGCGGCAGCAGCTCCAGGCGGCAACACCGCAGAGACCAGGCAGGCCCAGGACAGCCCCTGGGTGGAGACTGGGGTGGAGCCCTCCTTTAAGTACCCTATTTACCAAGGCTGTGGTCCACCCCACCCACCCACCTCCATCTTGGAACACTGCAACCATCTCCATAGCCCTGCTCACGTGGGAGCCTCCACCTCCAGACAACTACAGGGCCTAGAGGCAGCTGCCTGCTGCAGCATCACACACCACAGTGCTGCATCTCTGAACAGGTCGCTCAACACCATTTGATGGCCTGCCCTTTCAGCCCCATCTCTGAAAGTGGTCACCTCCATCTTGGGACACCTCTACCACCATCTCAGGTTACCTCCGAGCCGCTATCACCATCTTCAGTTGTGGCAGCTTCCATCTTGGGCCATAGGTTTGGGATTGGAAACCCAACACTAAGATGAGACATGACTAACCTGCAAGGACATTATAAGATTATAGGGTAGAAACTATAACACCTTGAGTTCTGCCCACACCAATGTACTGGACCAGGCTCAGAGTGGGCCCAGGTCCATCCCACCACCAGCAGACACCCGCCAAGCTCAGGCTCTGCCATAGGACCTCTTCTGACCAGCAGACCACCACGGGAGCTCAGATTCGGGCAGTTCTGCCCACAACAACCTACACGGGACCCAGGCCCAGGGTAGGTCTAGAGTCCACCACCCCACCCCCACCTGATAGCACAAGCCTAACCCACTTCCATCTTGAGACACTGCAGACATAGCCATAGCCTTCCCCACACAGTAGCCCCTACCTTTTGACAACAAACAGGGCCTAAAAGCAGCCACATCTCAGAGCCCGCATCCCAAAGACAGTGTAAGGCCCACCCTTTCAGCCCCATCTCTGGAAGAGATTGCATCCATCTTGGAGCACTCCACTGTTATCTCGAGTTACCTCCACTGTTGCCGCCACCACCTTTAGTTGCAGTAGCATACATCCAGGGACATCTGCAGGGTCTGAAAGCCCAGCATTAGGGTGAGGCACAGACAATCTGCACGGATACTACAAGAATACAGGGTAGAAACTGTAATATCTCCAATCCACAGTGCAAGAAAGGAAGACACATAGACAACATGAAAAAACAAGGGAGGAAAATGCCCCAAACAAACCAGGATACTACACTAACAGAACAAATGGACAGCAAAGTTGATGAAATGTCAGAGGAGGAGTTCAGAATGTTCATAATTAAAATAATTTGTGAATTAAAGAATGACCTAAATGAGCAAATACAGGCAAAAAATTGATCACTACAACAAAGAGATAAGAGAGCAAATACAGATAGCAAAAGATTACTTCAAAAAAGAGATAGACTCTGAAAAAAAAGTCAGAAAGCCAGGCGCGGTGGTGCACGCCTGTAATCCCAGCACTTTGGGAGGCTGAGGCAGGAGGATCGCGAGTTCAAAGCCAGCCTCAGCCATGGCGAGGCACTTAGCAACTCAGTGAGACCCTGTCTCTAAATAAAATACAGAAAAGGGCTGGGGATGTGACCCAGTGGACGAGTGCCCCTGAGTTCAATCCCCGGTACCACAAAAAAAAAAAAAAAAAAAAGTCAGAAATCCTTGAAATGAAGGAAACAATAAACTAAATAAAAAACACAATAGAAAGCATCACCAACAGACTAGATCAATTGGAATAAACAACGTCAGATAATGAAGACAAAGTACACAATCTGGAAAATAAAGTTGACCACACAGTGAAGATAGTAAGAAACCATGAACAGAACATCCGAGAATTATGAGGCAGTATCAAAAGACCAAATCTAAGAGTAATTGGGATAGAGGAAGGCACAGAGTTTCAACCAAAGGAATGCATGATCTCTTCAAAGAGATAACATCAGAAAATTTTCCAAGCATGAAGAATGAATAGGAAAACCAAATACAAGAGGCTTATAGGCCACCAAATGTACAAAATTACAACAGAGTTACACCAAGGCATATTATAATGAAAATGCCTAGCATACAGAATAAGGATAGAATTGTAAAGCCCGCAAGAGAGAGGAATCAGATTACATATAGGGGGAGATCAATTTGTATCACTGCAGATTTTTCAACCCAGACCCTCAAAGCCAAGAGATCATGGAACAACACATACCAAGCTCTGAAAGAAAATGGATGCTAACTAAGAATCTTATATTGAACAAAATTAAGCTTTAGGATTGATGATGAAATAAAAACCTTCCATGATAAAAAAAAAGTTAAAAGAATTAACAACTAGAAAGCCTGCACTACAGAACATCCTCTGCAAAATATTCCATGAAGAGGAAATGAAAAACAATGATGAAAATCAGCAAAGGGAGGTATTACACTAAAGGAAAAATCAGAGGAGAAACCATGTTGCAGGAGCCCTGTTTGGGGAGATGGCTAAGATTGCGGTTGACTACGGGCCATGGAGATGTTTGGGCATTGCCACCTTCCATAGTCTCACAAGACTTGGCCCGAGATCTCGAGAGATTTGGGCCGAGATTGCTGATCGGGTCGGTGTGATTTGGTTGTTGGTTGTTTGGTGGTGTGTGTGGTGCGTGTTAGAGTTGTTGTCAGAGTCGGAGAGAAAAGTTAGCAAAAAAAAAGCCTGTTTGTTTCCAGTTCGCCTCTGAACTTCTTCCCGCGGCTTCGTTGCTCCAAGCGGCCATTGCTTCAGGCGGCAACACCATGTCAAGTTAAATACCAAAAATAAACAAAAATGGCTGGGATACAAATCATGTCTCAATAATAACTCTGAATGTTTTTTTTGTTTGTTTGTTTGTTTTTTCTGGTACCAGGGATTGAACTCAGGGGCACTCGACCACTAGGTCACATTACCAGACCTTTTTTGTATTTTATTTAGAGACAAGGTCTCACTGAGTTGCTAAGTGCCTCACCATTGCTGAGGCTGGCTTTGAACTCGCGATCCTCCTGCCTCAGCCTCCCAAACTGCTGGGATTACAGGCATGTGCCACCGCGCCCGGCAATTACTCTGAATGTTAATGGCCTAAACTCACCAATCAAAAGACATAAACTAGCAGATTGGATCAAAAGAAGAGACCCCTCATCTCATAGGAAAAGACATCCACAGGCTGAAGGCTAAGGTTGGGAGAAATCCTACCACTCACATGGACTGAGGAAACAAGCAGGGGTTTCCATCCTCATATCAAATAAAGTAGATTTCAAGCTAAAGTCAATCAAAAGGGATAAAGAAGGACACTACATACTGATCAAGGGAACCATACTCCAGCAAGACTTAACAATTATAAATATATATGCCCCAAACAATGGAGCATCCATGTTCATCAAACAAACTCTTCTCAAGTTCAAGAGTCAAATAGACTACAACACAATAATTCTGGGTGACTTTAACACAGCTCTTTCACCACTGGATAGAACTTCCAAACAAAAGCTGAACAAAGAAACTACAGAGCTCAATAATACAATCAATAACTGAGACATAACTGACATATATAGAATATTTCATCCTTCAATGAGCAAGTACACTTTCTTCTCAGCAGCACATGGATCCTTCTCTAAAATAGACCATATATTAGGCCAGAAAACAACTCTTATCAAATACAAAAAAGTAGAGATACTACCCTGCATTCTATCAGACCATAATGGAATGAAATTAGAAATCAATGATAAAATAAGAAATAAAAGCTACTCCAACACCTGGAGACTAAATAATATGCTACTGAATGAACAATGGGTTGCAGAAGACATCAAGAAAGGGATTAAAAATTCTTAGAGGTGAATGAGAACACAGACACAACATATCAAAATCTCTGGGACACTATGAAAGCAGTTCAAAGAGGAAAGTTCATTGCATGGAGTTCATTCCTTAAAAAAAGAAAAAGTCAACAAGTAAATGACTTAACATTACATTTCAAAGCCCTAGACAAAGAAGAATAATCCAACACCAAAAGCAGTAGAAGACAGAAAATAATTAAAATCAGAGCTGAAATCAATGAAATTGAAACAGAAGAAACAATTGAAAAGATTGACAAAACAAAAAGTTGGTTCTTTGAAAATAAATAAAATTGACAGACCCTTAGCCAGGCTAACAAAGAGAAGGAGAGAGAAAACTCAAATTACTAACAAACATGATGAAAAAGGAAATATCACAACAGACACTATAGAAATACAGAAGATAATTAGAAATTATTTTGAAAACTTGTACTTCAATAAAATAAAAAATATCAAAGGCATCAACAAATTTCTAGAGTCCTATGATTTACCCAAATTGAATCAGGATGTTATACACAATTTAAACAGATCAATTTCAAGCAATGAAATAGAAGAAATCATCAGAAGCCTACCAACCAAGAAAATCCCAGGACCAGATAGATACACAGCCAAGTTCTACAAGACATTTAAAGAAGAACTTTATTTATTTCAAGAAATAGAAAAAGAGGGAACACTTCCAAACTCATTCTATGAGGGCAACATCACCCTGATTCCAAAACAAGGCAAAGACACAAAGACACAAAGTCAAAGAAAGAAAACTTCAGCTGGGCGCGGTGGCGCAAGCCTGTAATCCCAGCACTTGGGAGGCTGAGGCAGGAGGATCATGAGTTCAAAGCCAGCCTCAGCAATGGCGAGGCACTTAGCAACTCAGTGAGACCCTGTCTCTAATAAAATACAAAAAAGGGCTGGGGATGTGACCCAGTGGTCGAGTGCCCCTGAGTTCAATCCCCGGTACCAAAAATAAATAAATAAATAAATAAGTTGTTTATGTCCTCCCTATTAGAATCACCTCAAGACTTTAAGGCAGAGGACTTAAAGAAAAATTGATCTTTTCTTTAACATGGCTCATCTCCAATGTAAGTTTGAGTGGAGAAACACTAAATAAAATAAAATTAAATCTCAAATTTTCATTAACCAATTTTTAAATTTGACCTTTAGGGTTTATAAAAACAGAGACAAGACTGAGAAAAACAAAACAAAACAAAACAAACAAACAATCCAAAAAAAAAAAAAAAAAAACCCAAAGCAGACAAACACAGGCTCAAGGAAAAGCCCAAATACTTATTCCAACATCAGCCAATAGGCCTCTACTACCTCAGAGATACCCAAAGGCTCCATATGAAAAAAGGGAGAAAAATCTTGAGACTTGAAGGCTGCTATCATTACAGAAAGCCTGAACAGTGAAATAAGGATGACGCAAAAGGGGTTCACCCACACCTGCATTCTGCCCCTTCTGTAAAGATGAGAGTGGGACTCTCTTGGCTGGTCTTAGTAGTTTATGTTTCTTCCTCTCACTAAAAACAGAAACACCCTGTGATATGCCCCATCCATGGTAGAGGACAAACATACTAGTTCAAAAGGACCGATTTAAATCCTATCCTTGGTCATACAGGAAGAATTGTCATTAGACCTCTATTTCCAGAGGTTTTCCTCAAAGCTTAGGCCCCCTTATGCATATCCTTTTCCCTGTCCAGAAACTTATTGGGTAACCTCACATCAAGTCATTATAACCTGATGATCAAAATCACCCATAAGCACCAGCATTGATATTTCATGGATAGGATAACAGGTGCGTCCCTTAACATCACTTTCCAGACTATTCACACTTACAATAGCCAATTCTGATTAGAATGGTGCTCTGGCAAAGCTACATCCTTGTTTAGTCAGCTCTTTTATGTCGCCACCTGCACAAATCAATATGATTGCAGACCTCTTTCCAGACCATCCCAACCATACTCTCATTGACACCGTTCATTAGAAGCTTCCCTTGGAGGTACCCAAAATAGCAGACAAACTAACATTCCTTGCCTGGCCTCTTGCCTGCCACCATTCTCACCACTTCTTACTATTATGAGTACCATCACCCCCAATTCTAGTGAATATATACAGACCTGGCTTATGACTAGAAGTCACTCCAGCTCCTCAGGACGTTATTTCCTCTGCAGGACAAATGCATACCTCTGCCTTTCCTCCAAACAAAGAGGAGTCTGTACTCTGGCTTTTATTGTTCCCAGCGTAGACATAGCCACTTCTGCTACTCCCATCCTCTTATCTACATCACCCCTACTCCATACCAAGTAGTATCTCATCCTTATCCCCTTGTTGGTGGTAAGAAGAAATATCAGAGAATGATTTGGCCAAAATATTGTTATATATATGCATGAATAAATACATAACAACAAAACACAGAATTATGTGTAATTATAATGCACCTATAAAAATATGGAAAAAAATTTTTTTATTATAAGGATTGAACCCAGGGCACTTAACCACTGAACCACAGTTCAGCCCTTTTTTATTTATTTTTATTAGAGACAGGGTCTCACTGAGTTGCTTAGGGACTCACTAAGTTGTTGAGGCTGGTTTTGAACTCACGATTCTCCTGCCTCAGCCTCCTGAGCTGCTGGGATTACAGACATGTGCCACCACACCCAGCAACAAATAAACTTATAAATGCTTATTCCTCTTATAGCAAACCTATTTACTTATTTTAACAGTTATCCTCAGATTATGCATGAAAAACAAGATATCATATAAGCATAGTTAATGTTTAAAAGCATATTTTGTTGCCAAAGGAAAAAAACATAAAAGCAAGGGGCATTATTATTTCTTCTTGATGAATTGATCCTTTTATCATTATAAAGTGATGGTGTTGTATCTTTTTACAGCTTTTTATTTAAAGTCTACTTCATCTGAAATAAGTATATTGCCTCCTGCTAACTTTTGGTTTTGGTGTGTTTTATTGTCATTGTCATTTGTTTTAAATATCTCTTTTCATCATTGACCTATTGGTTATTCAAGTCTGTGAGGTTTAATTTCCATATAGGTGTACAATTTTTAAAGTTCTTATTGTTTTTATACTTTTATTCTATTATACTCAGAGAAGATAAATTACATGATTTTGACTTTTTTATTGGTTAAGGCTGATTTTGTGGCTTAACATATGATGTATTCTGGAGATTCAACATTGCTTCAGGATAAAGATCCTGAAAAATTTAACTATGGAAAGAATGGGCCTCAACATAATGCTGTTCCATGTACTTATTACAAAAAATGTATATTCTGGAGCTGTTGGCTAAAGTGTTCTCTAGATGTCAAATTCACTTGGTCCATAGTATACAGAGCAAAACTTCCTCATTGGAGGGAGCTGTATCCCTGCTGGCCATGCGATACCACAACCTTTGAAGCCTGGGCCACTGTTTTGGTCCGCTTTTTTGCTACTGTGACCAAAGCACATGATAAAAAAACAATTTGAGGAGGAAATGTTTATTGTCTCTCAGAGGTCTAAGTCCAAAGACAGCTGACTCCATTCCTCAGGGCCTGAGGTGAGACAGAACATCATGGCAGAAGAGTGCAGCAGAGGAAAACAGCTCAGGACATGGCACCAAGAAGCAGAGAGAGAAAGACAGAGAGAGAGAGTGCTATGCTCACCAGATACAAGACGTAAACCCCAAAGGCATGCCTCAATGATGCACCTCACCCCACCTGCCTACAATCACCGCCCAGTTAATCCCTATCAGTGGTTTAATGCACTGATTAGGTTAAGGCTCTCCTAACCTAATCATTTCACCTGTAACCTTCTTGCTTTGTCTTACACATGAGCATTTAGGGACATCTAATATCTGAACCATAATAGTTACTAATGGTATTACAGAAAGAGAAGAGAAGGAGGAAAGTATAGAAAAGCCATCGAATGAAAAAATTGCTGAAAACTTTTCCGAAAAAGATATGGACATTCGGGTTCAGGAAGGTTAAAGGTCCTCAAATACTTTTGACCAAAAACAAATCTCTGATTCATGTTATATTCAAACTATCAGAAGACAAAGAGAGAATTTTTTAAACAGTAACAGAAAAGCAATGAGTCAATTATAAGTGAATTCCCATTGGCCTAACAGTAGGCTTTTCAGGAAAAAAAAAAAAAAAAAAGCTTAAGGGGCAGGAGAAAAGGGGAAGAGAACAGTGATACAACCAGCCACAGATAATGCTGGTTAAAACAAAAGTCCATATGACTAGGACCTTATATCTCAGGTACTAGGGTGTCTAGAAGCTCAGTCTGAACACTGACCAGGATACAAGGGCCACTGGTATCTTTCCAGTGTTGAGTTTTACCTGCTTAGTACAGACTTCCTCTGATTACTTCCCTGCCCTACCTCTGAACGGATGGAAGCTTGTTTCACACTGTGCTGCCTTTGTTTGGGAGAGTGGTGGTGAAGGCAGTCACTTGTCTGCCAGGCTAGCATGTTGCGGAGGCTCAGTCCTCAAGCACTGGCCTGGATACAAGGAACTTGGGCTTCTTCTGGGCCTTGCTGGGCCCCACACTTCACCGTAGTGGGCATGGACTTGGTTTCAA
This sequence comes from Tamias sibiricus, assembly GCA_025594165.1. Classification (NCBI taxonomy): domain Eukaryota; kingdom Metazoa; phylum Chordata; class Mammalia; order Rodentia; family Sciuridae; genus Tamias; species Tamias sibiricus. The sequence goes on along the minus strand of CM046667.1, from coordinate 143,905,415 downwards.
GTCTAAGCTAAGACTTAATTTCCCTCTTCCTCTTCCAAATGGGAGGCATTTCTACACACAGTGCTGCTTGGAGATAAAGGAAGAGTCATGTAGGCAACTCTTTCTTCCTGCCTTCTTCAGTGCATCTTTTCATATTTATTGTGCTGCAACCAGATACTATGGTCTCTCGCCTTATTTCTTTAACTCTTGTAAAACTAGTTCTATGTATGAGCAGCTGTTCAAATTGATGTTTCTGTAGGGAGACGACCACTGGAAGCTGTTAGCCACCATCTTGCTCCACCTACACTTCATAATTCTTGATTACCAAATTTGGTAAAGGTAAAACAAAAATTAAAACTGCAGATTAAAATGAATATTAATACAAAAGTACAATGATTATCAGCACTCAATCACATTAATAATACAACACAACACAACCAAGTAGGATTTATTCTAAGAATATAAGGTCATTTTAATATTTATAATAATAATATGTTTCAAATAGCAAAAATCATGTATATAATATGTAAATATATACATTATTTTTATCTATTAATATGGTGTATCCCAACATTTCAGAGCCTGAGGCAGGAGGATCGTGAGTTCAAAGCCAGCCTCAGCAATGGCGAGGCACTTAGCAACTCAGTGAGACCCTGTCTCTAATAAAATACAGAAAAGGGCTGGGGATGTGGCCCAGTGGTCAAGTGCCCCTGAGTTCAATCCCCGGTACCAAAAAAAAAAAAAAAATTGAAAAAGCCTTAGGTTAATCTTAGATAAATATAATACCTGATAAAAAGCACTCATGAAAGTAGGAATCAAACATTACATTCTTGTCATGATAAAGTTATATGTACTTTAGTCCTAAAACCAGCATCATATTAATGGGAATCACTATAAAGGTTTCCACCAAAATGAGCAACAAGGCAATGATATCTTCTATTTTCACTCCCATTAAACGTTGTGTTACAGTAATTAGCCAATGGAATTATAGAAGAGAAATAAATTAGAGGCACAAGAATTGGGAAATAAACAAAACTATTTACATATAAAATACTGACAAAAGCAAAGTTAAATAGTTGTAACAGAGACCACATGTGGTCTCATCATTTCACACTGCTGTTCCACATACTACAAATCACAGTGATGGAACTATAACTCTACACTGTTTCAGATATCACATGAACTGATATATTGTATCATTTAATTTTATATTTTATTATGAGTGCATATCCATCATATCAAACCAAAACAAAATAAAGAGAAAATTAGACTTCAAATGTTGAACTTTCAAGGCAGAATGGATAGTGGATTACTTAGCCATCAAATTAGATGACAAAGTATTGTATTTATTACACAATAACACTATAACTGTACTAAAGGAAAGCAATTTACATTAACATTACCAGACTAAAACTCATCACAATATTCCTAGCTCATAGGTAAGCTACAAAAAATATCATTTAAATTGTAATATTTCATCACAATGTAATTTGTCCACAAAAATTTTAAAAAAAAAACAAAGAGGCTTAAATCAAAATATGCTATTAAGTGGCTCACTTGATAGTCTAATGAGAAAATGAGTGGTAAAAAAGGAACTGATAAATGTAACTTTGGTGGGCTGGGGTGTGGCTCAGTGGTAGAGCACTTGCCTCACAAGCGTGAGGCACTGGGTTAGCTCCTCAGAACCACATAAAATAAATAAATATAATAAAGGTATAAAAATTATTTTTTAAAAAGTAACTTTGGAAAATAGTGTTTCCACCAAAAACATAACTAAAGACAAAGAAAACTGTACATAAACACTATTCTAATTGAAAAACTTGTTTCTCAAGGAAATATGGGTAAACAATTCTGAAACAATCACAGGTGTGTGCTAAGACTGAAAAATATGTAAGTGTACAGTGGATGGGAGAGGTCAGCTTTTTCACTACTGGAGAAGTTCCAGATAAACAAGGTAGGGAAAGATAGGCTGAATTATATGGGACTATATTAAATTCAGAGACATCAGAATGTACTCATTTTTGGCTTAGTGTTATTGGAGAAAAATAGATATAAATACATATATATGAGAAAGAGCCTCAGTATCAACAGCACACAGAGTGCCAAGATCTTCTTCAAGATAAGAAGCCAGGGCTCCTTGGAGAAATGGCTGTTTCTAGGATTAGAGTAGGGAAAATACAAGATGAAGAAGTACTAAAAAATACAAAGGAGAGAGAAGAGTCATTCTGAAAGACCTCCCAATGACCAAAGATGGAATAGTTTGAGAAATAAAATACATACTACATATTGGATTATGACCCAGTATATAAAACCTTTAGAAACTGTCACAAAACAGAGGAGGCTACAGAGACATGAAGAATAAGTACAATATGGATGTAGATGGGGGTCTCAGAAAAAAAAAAGATATTAGATAAAAATTCATGAAATCTGAATAAAATGGGGGTTTTAGTTAATATTGATGTGTCAATGTTGCTTTTTTTTTTTTTTTTTTTTTTTTGTGGTACCAGGGATTGAACTCAAGGGCACTCGACCACTGGGCCACATCCCCAGCCCTTTTTTGTATTTTATTTAGAGACAGGGTCTCACTGAGTTGCTAAGTGCCTCGCCATTGCTGAGGCTGGCTTTGAACTCGCAATCCCCCTGCCTCAGCCTCCCAAAGTGCTGGGATTACAGGCGTGCGCCACCACGCCCGGCTAATGTTGCTTTTTTTGTTTTTACAAATGTACCGAGGTCACATAAGATGTTAAGAAAACAGAAAAAAATCTAAGTGAGGACACAATAGTGTCTGTGCTATGTTTGTGACTCTGTTGTAAAATTATTCCAAATTTAAAAGTTTATTTTAATAAAAAACTATGTGTTTATGGATTGATATCAGTATTTGACAGTATCTGTTTAAAATATACTTTCTTTTTTATATTGAGACAGTCTTTTTTATTCAAAGTTGTTGTATTTATAACAGTAGCATGTATTACGATTCATAATACACATATAGAGCAACTTTTGCATAACACTGTCTGTATACAAAGTATATCTGTACTATTCAAGTCTTCAGTCATGCATTTAGGATAATGATATCCATCTTATTCTACCACCTTCTTTTCTTTTTCCCTTCATACCCCCTTGCTCCCTCCCTTCCCCTCCCTCCCCAATGGCCTTTCTAGTTAGTGTTCCTCTAATCCTCCTATGCTCCCCGACCCAACCCCACTGTGAATCAGCCTCCTTATATCAGAGAAAACATTCGGCATTTGGATTTTGGGGATTGGCTAACTTCACTTAGCATTATATTCTCCAACTTCATCCATTTACTTGTGAATGCCATTATTTTATTCTCTTTTATTGCTGAGTAAAATTCCATTGTGTATATATACCACATTTTATCTATCCATTCATCAAAAATGAAATGTGTAATGTCTTAATGATCAACATTAACAGATGAACATTTGAATTGATTTTGATGGTAGTAAACACTAATTAACCAAAATGTTATAGAAAAGTTGTAATATTCCCAGTAGAACTGTAGCACCAAAAACTTGTATTCTATTATTGTACTTTGAATTCATTTTACTAATCAGCTTTCTGTTACTGTAGCAAAAATGAGACAACTTACTTGAAAATATTAAAGGCTTATTGTAGCACACAATTTGGGAGGTTTTGGTCATGACTGACCCCATTGCTTTTGTACCCGTGGAGCAGATCATGATGGGGAACACAGAAAACAGCTCACCTCACGGCCAACATGTGAAAAAGAGAAATAAGAAATGGTGAGGTTCCACTATCTCTTTCAAGGCATGCGCCCAATAGCTGGAAGATCTCCTACTAAGTCCCACAACCTCCTAATAGTGCCAAACTGGAGACCGACCTTTCCTTTAATGCTTGGGTCTTTGGGGGATTCCAGATCCAAACTATAGTATTCATCATTAAAAATTTTGTTCAACCACAAGACAAGTTATACTCCACGCATCTATATTATGTCAAAGTACACTCTACTGTCACGTGTATCCAAAATAAATGAAAAATGAACAAGCTGAAAAAATGGTGGCCATTGTTTTGTTCTTTTATATGAATCTACATAATCTCAACTTTGCCTCTTAATCCATCAAATTTAAAATACTTACTCTCTAGTTCTTTGAAGAAGATTCTCAACTCCTGCATAATTGCCAACCCCCTAGGGAATTGGTGATAAAACAACATTTTTTAAAAAGTTCTTTAGAGGGCTTACTTGGAGTACTTCTCTGAATGGTAACTACCTGCCTTCTTTTTCCAGTCCCTGGGAAGACAAGGAACTGAGTTGATGGCCCTTTCTAACTGGGTGAGCTCTATTCCAATGTCATCTGTGCCTAAGGCTGGTTGGTCAATTTCCATAACAGTTTTAATATTATCAGTTTTTTAAAATTTTTTTTTAGTTGTTGATGGACCTTTATTTTACTCATTTATTTATATGCACTGCTGAGACTCGAACCCAGTGCCCCACACGTGCTAGGCAAACACTACCACTGAGCCACAACCCCAGCCCATATTAACACTTGTTTGATAGCAAAAGCATTTATGTTTTCAGGGTTCACATTCTACAAAGAACTCTCTAAGATCCATAACAATGAATGTAAAAGATTCATTTGGGGCTGGGCATGGTGGCGCAGGCCTGTAATCCCAGCAGCTCAGGAGACTGAGGCAGGAGGATCACGAGTTCAAAGCCTGCCTCAGCAAAGGTGAGGCACTTAGCAACTCAGTGAGACCCTGTCTCTAAATAAAATACAAAAAAAGGACTGGGGATGTGGCCCAGTGGTAGAGTGACTCTGAGATAATCCCCAGTACTGCCCTGTAAAAAAAAATTCATTGTGGATCACTATGTTTCAATAATGAATATTAGCATTCATCTTTCCATTATTAGGCTGAATCAAATAGGAAGTTTGTACCCTGTGGGCAATCCTGAGATTTTATTTGAAAAAAAATTTTTTTAAATCTTTTTAGTTGTTGATGGACCTTTATTTATTTATATGTGGTGCTGAGAATTGAACCCAGTGCCTCACACATGCTAAGCAAGCACTCTACCACTGAGCCACAAACCCAGCACTAAAAAATAAAAATTTTATCATGTCAAAAGAAAAACTAAAATTACTATACAGAAATCAATACCCTTTATGTCTTTAAAGAATAACCAGTTAGAGGACATGATAATAGAGGAAACACAATTTACAATGGTAGTAAAGAAGATGAAATATTTAGGAATGAACAACAGGAAAACTTAAACACTACTGAAAGACAAAAAGTGAAGAGTTGAGTATATGGAAAGGTTTCCTTTTTTCTTAGATAGGATGACTTCATAAAGATATCATTTCTCCCTAATTGAAAATGTACATGTGTTACAGATTAAGGGTTAATATTTCTAATATAAAAAAAAAAACGCTTAAGGGCTGGGGTCGTGGCTCAGTGGTAGAGCGCTGGCCTCGCCTAGCTCGTGCGTGGTCCAGGTTCGATCCTCAGCACCACATAAACATAAATGCATTGCATTGTGTACAACTAAAGCAAATAAATAAATATCTTTTTAAAAACTCTTAAAATGAGAGACAAAGGATCAAAAATCCAAATAAAAATCACACATTTTTCTATTTTTAGTATCTTTTTACTTGTAGATGGACACAATATCTTTATTTTATTTATTTATTATTATGTGGCGCTGAGGATCAAACCCAGTGCTTCACAAGTGCTAAGGCAAGCACTTTACCACTGAACTACAGCCCCAGCCCAATTTTTCAGTATATCTTTTTTTTCAGTACTAGGGATTGAACCCAAAGGTGCTTAGCCACTGAGCCACATCCTCAGCCCTTTTTAATATTTTATTTAGAGACAGGGTCTCGCTGAGTTGCTTAGGGCCTCACTAAGCAGCTGAGGCTGGCTTCGAACTCAGGATCCTCCTGCCTCAGTCTCCTGAGCCACTGGGATTACAGGAGTGCTCCACCATGCCTGAGTCAGTATATATTTATTAAGTCAAAAACCATAACTCAGAAGAGTTCGTACCACACCATCTGCTTATAAGAAATAAAGGAAAACAAGTGAACATAAATATGCTTATTTGCACAGAAAGAAACACAGAAAAGATAAAAGAATGTGCTTACCGGGGCCGGGCGCGGTGGCGCACGCCTGTAATCCCAGCACTTTGGGAGGCTGAGGCAGGAGGATCGCGAGTTCAAAGCCAGCCTCAGCAATGGCGAGGCACTTAGCAACTCAGTGAGACCCTGTCTCTAATAAAATACAAAAAAGGGCTGGGGATGTGGCCCAGTGGTTGGTCGAGTGCCCCTGAGTTCAATCCCGGGTACCACAAAAAAAAAAAAAAGGGCTGGGGATATAGCTCAGTGGTTAAGGGCCTCTGGGTTCAATCCCCAGTATAGAAAAGAAAAAAAAAAAAAAAAGAATGCGCTTACCTACAAGAGGTGAATGAAAGCAGTGGAGAAGAGAAGGAGTTTTAGCCTCTTTATATACACCTTTTAGTAGTTTTGACTTTTATAATCATGTTAATATTATGCATATCAAATAGATAAGATAAAATCAAGAAGGATAGGAGAAAATATTATCCTAAAACTACATGAAAATGAATAAATCTAACTATTTCAAATTATTAACAATCATACTCAAAGGGGGGAAAAGTAATCACAGTATTTTTATTTTGTTTTCTTCCAGGTTTTTTTGTTTATGCTTTGTTTTTGGTATTGGAGATTTAACCCAGGGGGCTTAACCACTTAGCCACATCCCCAGCCATTTTTATTTTTTTATTTAGAGACAGGTACTCCCTAAGTTACTTAGGGCCTCACTAAGTTGCTGAGGCTGGCTTTGAACTTGTGATCCTCCTGCCTCAGCCTCCCAAGCCGTTGGGATTACAGTGTGTACCACCACACCCACCACTTCACCACTTCCAGTGTTTTTAAAATACAGTCCAGTTGGCTATCTAGTCTCAACCTAAAGAATAAGCAAGAGCAAAATGCTTTGAGTTCTTCTAACTAGGCTTGGTTTTTAAAAAGATATGACTATCAATTCTTAAATTATTTAGTAAGACTTTTTAATTGTTAAGAAAAAAGACTACTTGTACTGATGAACATGTTTGAAATTGGTTACAGTATTTGCCAAAGAAAAATAACAAAAAATCCATAAACAAGTTACAGTATATTGACCAAGGGAATAAAACATTAAATATATTTTGTTCAGATTCTTGAGTTTTAGAATATTTGACATGAAAAACTATTGATTGTGGAAGGAAAATTTCCTCAAAAACTACTGATTATAGAGTGGATAATTTCCTCTTTAAAAGACACACATAGAATGTTAGGTACATAAAGGCAGAGAACTTACCAGACACAGAGTAAGTGCTCCAGGAATATTTGTTAGATGAGTGAATGAATAATACAAACTAATACTTGAGTACATGGAAGATGGCTAATGTAATAAGAGGAGGACAGTATAATTGGCTATTCACCTGAAAAAATATAAAGCTAAAATCCCTCCTCAAATGCAAAAATACATTTCCAAATGGATGAAAGATTTTAACTGTAAAAATATATTTATAAATGAAGATAATAGAGGAAAATATTTTTATTAAGATAAAATGGGGTTAGGGCCAGTGTTGTAGCTCAGTGCAAGAGTGCTTGCCTAGCATGTGAAAGACTCTAGGTTCCATGTTCAGCACAACAAAAAAATTTTTTTTAATTGAGTTTAGGAAGTTCTTCCTCAACAAGATAAAAAATAGTAATGATAAGTAGAGCATAAATTGCACATTTAAGCAAAAATTTAAGTATCTTTAATATTTAAATAACTACCATTATTTAAAATTCAAAATATAAATCATGGACTTGGAGAAAAATATTACCAACCGATAGAACAGACTAATAGATAATATTTCTTCTATACAAACAGGTACTACAAATGAGTTAGGCAGGATGGACTTCTAGTATGACAGCTTTGCTGACCCACTTCCCATTTAAACTCAAGAAAGTTATTTTTAAACAATCATTGAAGGGCTGGGAATGTAGCTCAGTGGTAGAGCACTTGCCTAGCATGTTCAGGGTACTGGGTTTAATCCTCAGTCTCATAAATAAACAAACAAAAACCATTTAAAGCCTCTGGAAATGGTACCAAGGACAAAAAGCAAATAAAGAAATACCCAGGGTGGAGTTGTGACTCAGTGATAGAGAACTTGCCTAGCACATGTGAGTCACTGGGTTTGATCTTCAGCACCACATAAAAATAAATAAATAAATAAATAAATAAATAAAGTTATAAAAATGAAATACCCATTCAAAAAAATCTTGACAAAAAAAGAAAACAAGAAAAAAATCGACAGTATTTGAACCAAACTATTCTCACAATTTTCCATTCAGTAAGATGAAGATGAAATTCAAGACAGCTGCAGCTCCATCTCCTTTCAGCTCCTAGTTAGAAGGTTTTCTTCCTGGGAGGAGAAATATGTCATCATTTATCATTCTGTGCCCAACTACATGTTGATGAAATATATACATATATATATATATATATATATTTGTGTATATATATTACATTTACATTATATGTGTGTGTGTGTGTGTGTGTGTGTATATATATATATATATATATATAGAGAGAGAGAGAGAGAGAGAGAGAGAGAGAGAGAGAGAGTGTAGAGCACTTGCCTAGCATGTGCAACTCCCTGGGTTCAATCCCTAGTACCACAAAATGAACAAGCAAACAAATAAAATTCAGTGAATGTAATGCATCATATTGATATAATGGAAAACAACAATCACATGATAATCTCATGTGCACAAAAGCACTTGACAGAATCATAAGTAATACACTAAAAATAACTATTAAGACTAAAGAACAACTTCAGCAAGGATGGATGATATAAAATCAATATACAAAAAATAATGGTATTTTATACATTTGCAATAAGCAACCTAAAAGTGGAATTAAGAAAATAATTTCATGGGGCTGGGGTGTGGCTCAGTGGTAGAGTGCTTGCCTAGCATGTGTGAGGCACTGGGTTTAATTCTCAGCACCACATAATAAAATATAGATAGTGTGTCCATCCACAGCTAAAAAAATTTTAAAAAAACAAAAACAATTTCATTCATAATAACATCAAAAATAAAATACTTAGGAATAACAGCCAAAGAAATACAAGTTTTAGCCAGGTGTGGTGGTGCATGCCTGTAATTCCAGCACTTGGGAGGCTGAGGCAGGAGGATCACAAGTTCAAAGCCAGCTTCAACAATGGTGAAGCACTTAGCAACCTAGTGATACCCTGTTTCTAAATAAAATACAAAAAAGGGCTGGGGATGTGGCCCAGTGGTTGAGTACCTCTGAGTTCAATCCCCGGTACCAAAAAAAAAAAAAAAAAAAATACAAGTTTTATACACCTAAACTATAAAAACATTGTCAAAAGACTTAAATGTAAAGATACACTATGTTCATGGATTGGAAGATTTAATTTGGGGGGAGACAGCAATAGTCCCCAAATTGGTGTAAAGAGTTAATGCAATTTTTATCAACATTCTAGCTGCCTTAATTGTGGATATTGACAAGCTGTTCTTAAAATTTATGTGGAATTGCAATGGGACTCCAAATAGCCAAAGCAATTTTGTAAAGGAAGAACATAGTAGGAGGTCTTACACTTTCAATTTCAAAAATTAATATTAGCTATAATGGTCAAGATAGTGTTGTACTGGCATCAGGGTGGACATCTAGATGAATGGAATAAAATTGAGAATCCAGAAATAAACTCAACAAGAATGTCAAAATCACTCAATAGAGAAAGAATCATCTCTCCAAGAAAGGGTTCTGGGACAACTGGATATCCACATGCTAAAGAAAGAAGCTGGACCCCTATTTTACACCATATAAAAAAGTAACTCAAAATGGAACATACACCTAAATGTATGAGCTAAAATGAAACACTTCTTAGAACAAAGCATAGGAGTAAATTTTCATGACCTTGGACAAATACTTATATATGACCTAAGAAGCAAAAGCAACAAAAGGAAAAATGACAGGCGGTCCTCAAGTTACAATGGGGTTATGTCCCAATAGGCCCATCATAAATTGAAAGTAACCTATGATAAATGCACTTATCATGGTGAATGTCGTAGAGGGTTAACACAGAAGCCTACAGAATACCACTGTCCCCTCATGACCGCACGGTTGACTTTGGCTCACCGTCGCTGCCCAGCATTGAAGACACTCTCTTGAGTATCTATATCATGTTTTACTAGCTCATGAAAATGTTAAAGTTCAAAATTTGAAGTATAGTTTGTACTTCTGAAGAAAATCTGAAGTATGGTATCATTTTTGCACCATCATAAAGTAAAAAAAAATGTAAGTTGGGGACCAAATTTAAATAAAATTTTCTTCATCAAAATTTAAAGTTTTGTGTTTCAAGATACAGCCTCAAGAAAGTGAAGAAAAACATACATAATGGAAGAAAATATTTGCAATAATATATCTGATTAGGGACTTTTATTGAAAGTACCTAAAGAATGCTTACAAATCAATAGAAAGATCCAGTTTAAAATGGTTATAATATCCAAATCAACATTTTTCCAAGGAAAAAATACAAATGATCAATAAGAATGTAAAAATATGCTTGACATCATCAGTCATTAGGAAAATGAAAATTAAACCAGAATGAGATAGCATTTCACACCCAGTAAACTGAAAAAGTCAGATAATAACAAGTGTTGAAAAGGATACTATTGCAAATGGAAATGTAAAATGGTGCATCCACTATATACAACAAAGAAATAAACAGAGGTGCTATAGGACCCAGGAATTCCACTCTCAAGTATACACCCAAGACAATTGAAGACAGGTGTTCAAAGAAGAATTTGTTCATGAATGTTAGTGCAGACTAATTCACAAAAGGTGGAAAAATTTTAAATGTGTACTGATGGATGAGTGGATAAACAAAATGTGGCCTCTCTTGTACATGGTTTGTCTGTACAATGGAACATCATTGAGGCCTTAAAAGTAGTGAAATAAACTTGTCCCTCTGTATACTCGAGGGGATTTTTTCCAGGATCCCATTCACGTATCAAAATCAGTGATGTTCAAATCTGTTATATAAAATGGCATAGTATTTTCATATAATATATGTTCATTGTCCCACAGAGGTAACATCATTTGTAGATTATTTATAATACCTAATAAAATGTAAATGGATGACAATTGTGTGCTATACTATATTATTTAGGGAATAATGACTGTACTAACAATTGAATTGTTCATTTTAAGTGGTAAATTGTTGACTTATACATTAATAAATCTGATCTGAGAAAAAAAAAAGTAAGTGATAAAGCATTACCTGGAAAAGGAATGCAAAAGACATGGTGTTGACCCTGTGAGTAGTCAAGGAAATAACTACAGATATAGCAGGCTGGCCAAAATTAAGAAGAGAAAGGCCTGGGGATATAGTTCAGTTCGTAGATTGCTTGTGTTGCATGCACATAGATTCTGGATTCAATCCCCAGCACCACAAAAAAAAAAAAAAAGGATGAAACATATAATGCTTGACATACTGCAGAAAAATGGTCTTTATGTGCATTACTGGTAAAATTTATATTACTAAATATTTTGGAATGTGTAATGGTCATGTCCATTAAGGGTAAAAAAAAAAAAAAAAAAAAAACCAATCACTGTCTTTGACTTCCTGATGTCTCTTTTTAAGACTTTAGCTCAAGTGGGGTGCGGTGGCGCATGCCCGTAATCCCAACACTTGGGAGGCTGAGGCAGGAAGATCGCAGTTCAAAGCCAGCCTCAGCAATGGTGAGGCACTTAGCAACTCAGTGAGACCCTGTCTCTAATAAAATACAAAAAAAAAAAAAAAAAAAAAAAATGGCTGGGGATGTGGCCCAGTGGTCGAGTGCCCCTGACTTCAATCCCTGGTTAAAAAAAAAAAAAAAAAAAAAAAAAGACTTTAGCTCAAGGAAAAAATGTGTGAGTGACTGTACTTAAAAGAATCTTTATAGCCAGGTGTGGTGGTGGACTCCTGTAAGCCCAGCAACTTTGGAGACTGAGTTAGAAGGATAGCAAGTTCAATGCCAGTCTCAGAAACTTAACAAGACCCTAAGCAACTTAGTGTGATCCTGTCTCGAGATTAAAGGAAAAAAAATTAAAGGTGCTGGGAGTGTGGCTCAGTGTAAAGCACTCCTAGGTTCAATCCCGGTACCCCTGTCTCCCCCACCCACACACACGCAAAAAGAATCTTTATTGCAGTATTGTTATGGCAAAAAAGAAAATGAGTTGGAAATAGATGGCTATAATGCTTTATTAATTGCATAAATCGAGTTTTAAAGTAAAAATCAGTTTGTTCCAATATTTTAAAAAACAAACAGTAATCAATATGCACGTGTTTATGTGAGCATGGAAACTCGTGTAAACAAATATATAATCATAGACCTTTGCGTATTTTTTGTAATATTTCACAAGTTTCAATGAAAGGAAATTACATTTTCAATTTGAATGATAGAGAAATTTTTAAATGAAGAAGAGAGTGGATGAGGTAATTAGAAAAGAAGTAAACGTGCTATCCTCCAGTCCCTTTTTGTGTGCGCTTCTCTTATAGACAGTGCGGTGGCCGAACGTCGCGTCTACGTGGGGTATTACAGTAACCCGGTTGTCAGTGATGAGTCAGAGTGCGTGGTGCTGATGCTGCTGCCATTTCATCACCTTTGCGAGCGCAGCATCCATCCTCCGCTCTCCTGGCGTCTGGGCCTACCTCTCATCGGGCTCCCAGGCCAGCGATGAGCTCCTGGCCAAGCTAGATCCCGACCAAGCCCTCCTCTCCCGAGGCCTTGGCGGGGCACCACGTCCCGCCGACCCCGGCCTGGGCCAAGGAGACTGCCAAGCCGCGGCCATGGAAGCCATCTGGCTGTACCAGTTCCGGCTCATTGTCATCGGGGATTCCACGGTGGGCAAGTCCTGTCTAATCCGCCGCTTCACCGAGGGCCGCTTTGCCCAAGTTTCGGACCCCACCGTGGGGGTGGATTTTTTCTCCCGCTTGGTGGAGATCGAGCCAGGAAAACGCATCAAGCTCCAGATCTGGGATACCGCAGGTCAAGAGAGGTTCAGGTGGGAGCTCAGTCTGGGCCCGTGAGCAGTGGGAGGGTCTTCGGAGCTTGCAAAACCCCTGGGGACAGAGAACTTCCTGATTCTAATCGTGGTGCAGGGGGTGACAAACAAGGGTCAGGGGAATTCTGCTGAAGCCCACTTATGGCTAGTCAGGAGTTCAGTGCAGGGAAGCCCAGGTAATAACACGTATTGCTTGCATCACGACTCCATCAACCTGCCCTATGCAACATACTTCAAAAATGTTCCAGATCATCCCAACGTAACTAACAGCTATAGATAAAAGACAGATAAGATGATACATACATAGATATAGATGGATGTATATTACCTTATTTCTGTATCTCTGTGTATATATGTATGTGTTTGTGTATATGTATACTGACATATGTCCTAACATTAAGGAAATAGGAAATAGTTACTGATGATTGATTCTTGCAACCAGCATACAGTGATCATGAACCACGTACCAGTCACTGGGCTTGTTTCTGAAGAAACAGTGTGAAGACACTCCATGTAATCAAGAGAATGCAATGTAATCAAATCAGACAGGGCCCCTTCCCTCTTGGAATATCACTGCTAGCATTGTCAGTGAAAACAGAAAATCAGCAATCACACAAAAGAATGTCTTGTTTGTATTTGTATGCCACTCCCTATGTAATGCTTGGCACTTAATGAGTAATCAATGAACATGTTTAATTTTCTCTCACAACTCTTTGCTTTCCCTTTGTAGTATGTATTGTTTATAAGAATATGTATGACTACACAGAAAGGAAGGTTAACTCGAAAAGATAAGGCCCAAGCAAAAACAGGAAATGCCCAGGGATAGGAAGCAGAATGAATAAAGACAGAGGTGAAAGAACACAAAGTGTACACAGAGAACTTTGCAGAAGATAGTATGAACTAAAGTCAGGTACAGCAGCAGAAACCAAATCAAAAGGGGCTATTGAGATAGCCCCTGTTTGTGATAATTTATTCATTTATCTATTGAACACTAATTGAGCACAGAAGATAGTGGTTTGATAATTAAAGAGGCTTAGGGAAAAGAATCACAAACTCATTAACTCCCCACTCCTATAAACAACACTGCAACAAATATCTTATTCAAGTTCACTTCAAACTTGCAATTGCATTTCTCCTAAGTGAAGAAATTATTTCTGTATGTTGTTTTGGAATTTCTCTATCAACAGCCTGTTAATATTGCCTGCTTCTTCTTTATTGGACAATACTGATTTATAAGAGTTTTTTATAGATTAAGAATAGCAACCCTTTTCTATCATGCATACTGTAAGATATTTCCCAGTTTGTCATTTATCTTTTCACTTTAAGACCTTTAAGGGAAGATTTTAAGTTTTATGTAGCCTTATGTTGTACTTAGAAAGGGCTTCATAATTTTCTTTGCTAAATATTCAAAAACCACTAATAATATATTATAGAGTTTGGCAGGCATCTACAGCTTGCTTGTTAATTTCTTGAATCAAGCTTTTTACAAATCGGAATCTTCATTTATGCCTAATTTCCTGGTATACATACCATGCTTTGTGAATCTTCAAACATAAGGGAGTGAGAAATGTTTTCATTCCCTAGGGATGATTTGCCAATTATGGAGATTTTAACTTATTTGTAAGTTCTGCCCTTACCACCATCTAGCTTGGATAATGCTTGTTCTATTAGCATTGGTCCATTTCCCCTAAGCTATTAAGTCTTTCATTGTTTATTTTCTTCATCCAAGAAGACAGAAAACCTACAAATAGACATAGATCAAAGATCACAGTATTCTAAAGCAAAGTACTATAATATACATTTATAATGAGGCTCATCAAATATAGAAGTTAAAATATGTGAACTTTCTTCTGTTTAAGAAGTATACAAAGTCAGGCGTGGTGGCGCACGCCTGTAATCCCAGCACTTGGGAGGCTGAGGCAGGAGGATTGGGAGTTCAAAGCCAGCCTCAGCAATGGTGAGGCACTTAGCAACTCAGTGAGAACCTGTCTCTAATAAAAATACAAAAAAGGGCTGGGGATGTGGCCCAGAGGTCAAATGCTCCTCAGTTCAATCCCCAGTACCTCCCCCAAAAAGTATAGGAAATGTATAATAGGTTTTAGAAGTATTCTAATTGCAATGATTTAAACTAATGTAATTTTAAGGGTAAGTTTTAACTATTTAGGCAGTTTTTCTCATCTGTACAAGATGCCCATATAGTTATAATAACTTCTGTTAACTATCCTAATTTTTTTTATTCTTAAAAAATCCTCTTTCAACTACTAGCATGTATAACGAATTTTCCATATTACAGAACACTCTAATACCCATTATTTCATTTTGCTTCAAGATAACCCTATGACTTAGGT
Organism: Tamias sibiricus; assembly: GCA_025594165.1. Taxonomy (NCBI): domain Eukaryota; kingdom Metazoa; phylum Chordata; class Mammalia; order Rodentia; family Sciuridae; genus Tamias; species Tamias sibiricus. Next base: position 143,889,999 of record CM046667.1, on the reverse strand, counting down.
ATCATATTTTGCAGAACAGCAAGTCTCTATCATTTATTCACATTTGGGAGTGGGAGAATTAGTTGTTTATCTGCCTAAAGGTAGGAAACAGAAACTCAGTCATCTCCCATGGTCACTTTTCAATCCTGAACCAAGAGAAATGTACAAAAGTCATTAGAAAATACTATCAAAACTTCACCCAATTAAAGCTCCCTTATTATTATTATAGAATGGCACTTGTATTCTGTTATTTAAAAAAAAGAAAGCACTTATACTAAAGTACTGTGTCAGGTAACAAGAACACTAGAAAACACTGAGTTCAATGGAATGCGGAAGATCGGGCACGACCTTTATCTTTACTTCTTTCTTGTGTTCTAGATCCATCACTCGCGCCTACTACAGGAACTCAGTAGGTGGTCTTCTCTTATTTGACATTACCAACCGCAGGTCCTTCCAGAATGTCCATGAGTGGTTAGAAGAGACCAAAGTACACGTTCAGCCCTACCAAATTGTATTTGTTCTGGTGGGTCACAAGTGTGACCTGGATACACAGAGGCAAGTGACTCGCCACGAGGCCGAGAAACTGGCTGCTGCGTACGGCATGAAGTACATTGAGACGTCAGCCCGCGACGCCATTAATGTGGAGAAAGCCTTCACAGACCTGACCAGAGACATATATGAGCTGGTTAAAAGGGGGGAGATTACAATCCAGGAGGGTTGGGAAGGGGTGAAGAGTGGGTTTGTACCAAATGTGGTTCACTCTTCAGAAGAAGTTGTCAAATCAGAGAGGAGATGTTTGTGCTAGTCAGCCCTTTTAATTCCAAAACATGTTCTCCCATTGGAACTTAAAAGTGATTGAAACAAATAGAATCCTTATGTGACTGAAGAGAACTGAATCTTTTGATACCAAGTGAGCCTCCTTCCTGAGGGTTGGGAGGGTGCCAACAGGCCCACATGTGGGTAGATGGGGGAGCTTGGGTGCTGTGATTGAGATTAAATTGCTGACATGGGTTGGGCCACACACTGTTTTGTGGCCCATACTTGGTAATGGCTACTGGTGTGCCCTTTGTGGACCACATGTTAAGGGCCTGGGGTTTGGGGAGCTAGGTCCTAGGAAAACATACCTACAGACAGGACAACTGTTCCTTGGTATTTAAGCTTATCCTTAGTTCATGAACAAAGAAATATGTAAAGGGAAAAAAGTATCACATTGGGAATGATTGACACAACTGAAAAAGAGTAAGAGACCAAGTTACTCAGTGAGAATATCTTATGCCAAATGTGTGTGCTGGGTTTGGTTAAAATTACCAATTAGCTTCTAGAAGCTCACCTGTAAAATCGGGGGCAGGGACCAGCTATTTGCTAAGGCCCTTTGAAGATATGATATCCTAGTAAAAATGATGTGAATATGAAAAGGGAGACCATTTATACACTTATTATCACATTTGAAAAAATGTACACCCTTATGATAGAGTTACCAGCTGTGTCAAAGAAGTTGTCCTATGCAAGTAGAGCAAGAAAACACCATAATCCAATTGCCCTTTCACCTCTGACCATACGTGGGGTTTCACTGCATTGGCAACTGCAATCTGGAAGTAAACAGCATGCCTGCTTCTTCAGGTATCAGAAAGTGACAACATAGGGATTGTCTATGAAAAGAGCCCTGAGGCAAATCCTAGCTCATCAATCCTGCTTAATAGGAGGCACTGTTAACCCTTACAAACACATCATAATCATATAATGTATTTGATCATCACAACAGGTCTGTGAGGTTTTGGTCCCCATTTTATAGAATAGTAATCTAACAGCCAGGATACTCACTTGGCCAAGGTCAAGGACTCCTGACTCATAGTTCATCTGTCTGATGAATAAATGATTAATTTGTTTACTTTGGAAGACATAATGACTGTAAATAAATGTTCTCTACATGTTAGGATATATTTTCCTTATTAATTACAACCCAGCTATAATCCTAAGGGAACCTGGGGATGAATGAAAGATAAAGTCCATTCAGGTATTATTGACAAGAGGGCTTTAAATGAGTGATTAATTGCACAATGAAAACACATTACAACTGTGTGGACTATACCACTGAAACTCAATGGACATTTTATTGAAAGGAACCAAATACAGCAATGGGGAGTGAGATGGGGAGAAAAAATACTCACCCCACAATGACCTTGGCCACCTGTCTGCCATATACCTACACTGGATTCCTATCTACCCTAGAGAGTCAGCTCTTAATTCTCAGGTGAACAGACAGCTAACTGCATCAGCACATTGGAATGGCTGGCTTGAAGTTTCCATTATCTTCTTGAGGACAGGTGATGCTTTAAATTACTTGTGGGATTGTAGCCAGTTCAGCCAGGCAAAAGCCATACTTTTAACATTGAGAACACTATTCTGATTAGAGTCAGGTTCTTATAATCATTGTGGAAGGAAAGCCTAAGGATGGCAAATTGCTTTGTGTTATCATGATGAACTTCAATATGAATGTGACGGAATCTGAAAGTTTGGGAATTTGCTTCAGCCAGAATAAAGAAGCCAAATATTGAAAATTATAAAACACCATTTTGCCACCTGAATCCCAACTTGGATGAGCAAACCACTTTGACCAATTCACAGTGAACTGAACATTTTCACTGTATTCATTTCACACAACCAGGCTGGGGTAGAGTAAGTTGTCAATTTCTTTTTTTGAAGGCAAATAAAAGACAGTTAGTTGGTTCAATACAAATTTCAACTACTAATGTCTAGAAGATTCTGAAAGCAAGATCATCCTGTGAATAAATAAGAGTTGATTAGGTTCTTGACAGTTCAAAGAAAAGGACAAAAACAAAACTTCTCTACAGTTTTCCTAACTAAAATACATTAACTATACATTTTCCCATTCCTGGTATTTTATAAGCAGATTTTAAAAATACTCAGCATAGATCCAGCAGAGGTGGCTGAGCTTAATTGCTTAAATGAGTTCTAGAAATTTTAAAATAATTTTAGTAGAATTCAGTGCTGTTGTCACTGCAATAAGTGGGTTTTAGAAAATAAGTGTGAAAAATCAGGTGTTAATATAATACTAAGGATAAAGCTTTAGAAGCTATTTTACTACATAGGTAAAGAAAAGATTAACTTGTAACAAAGACCACAACTGCATGTTGGATTAGATTGTCTTATATTCCAGAATAAAATGTACTGTATACTTTTCTTCACTTTGTTGTGCACTGTAATGGAATGTGAAAAATTCTTTATTTAGTTGTATGTGAATGAAAACATGCCTGTATTTAGTAAAATTATTGATTATGTGACTGTGAGATTCTTTTTTTTTTTTTTTTTTTTTTTGTGGTACCAGGGATTGAACTCAGGGGCACTCATCCACTGGGCCACATCCCCAGCCCTTTTTTGTGTTTTTATTAGAGACAGGGTCTCACTGAGTTGCTAAGTGCCTCGCCATTGCTGAGGCTGGCTTCGAACTCGCGATCCTCCTGCCTCAGCCTCCCAAAGTGCTGGGATTACAGGCGTGCGCCACTGCGCCCGGCTGTGACTGTGAGATTCTAAGTGTGTGTTGTAGCCATTTCCAGAATTTTGTCACTTCAGTGCAGCAACCACTACCAAGGATATCAATAAGGTATGACACATACTTTGCACAATAGTATTTGCCAGTATCTCAAAGCCAGAAAGAGAATATGATTTTTGGAAGTTTTATTATGATGATATCAAGTCATATAAACTTCATGTTCAGCCCTTTCCAATATGGGAAAAGTTGGTTCTGTTGAGCCTAAATCTTCATTATAACAATTTTTAATCAAGAAACTTAATTATGTCACCAGATAATTCATGACAACTATGGTCTTCCCTGGAAAGTGTTTTCTAAGGCTAAATTGCTTTGGATTTTTCAAATCCTACTATGGCGCACTTTTCATGCCAGGATCACGTGGAGTAGAGGTCCCGGAGTGGAACATCATCATTTAGGGCATTTTCCATACCAGGGTTGATATGGTGGGGAGGATATAAAGGGGAAGATGTTTGACTCTTCAATAAATGGCAACTTTATCCTGCCATTTATTCCAAAAACCTTGTAATCATTCATCATTAACTCCTTTTTTTCATAGTCTACACCTAATCTATCTGGAAATTATGCTCTCTTTACCTTAAAAGTATAACCAGAACCTTTTCAACATTGTCACAGCTAACCCACTTATTACTAAGCTATTGTGATAGCTGGTGTCCCTGCAGCACTCTTGTCCCCTCAACTCACCACCAATTTATTCTCTACACAGCAGCCAGAGGTAATCTGATAAAACACTACTTATAAGAAACAATCTACTCATAATTCTCCAATGGTTATCCATTTTACTCAGCTTAAAATGCAAATGGTCTACAGAAGAACCAAACCTTAAAAATGGATTCCAGGGCTGGGGTTGTGGCTCAGTGGTAGAGCACTTTTCTAGCACGTGTGAGGCCCTGGGTTTGATCCTTAGCACCACATAAAAACAAATAAATAAAATAAAGGTATTGTGTCCAACTACAACTAAAAAAATAAATATTTTTTTAAAATGCATTCCATCTTCATTCCACCACCTCTGCAATCTCATTTCTTGTTGCTTATCCCTTGTTCATTTTTACTCCAGCTACAGTTTCCTTTCCTGTCCTTCGAACACACTAACCAACCACATTACCCACCTTAGGGCTTTTATACTTGCTCTTTCCTGGTATGTCTGCATGGATTGCTCCCTCACACCCATCAAGTTCTAGAACTAGCAGCTTCCAGATCCTAGGGAAGATGTGGCTCTAGAAGTCATTGTTGACAGTTCAACCTAGAGTCTTACTCTTTATACTTCCCTGGAGAACAACAAATTGAGTATATATAAAAAAAAGTGAAGGGAAGGTTTAGGGAATAATGGAGATCTTAGACATTACAGTTTCACAGGAAGGAATGAACAGTAGCATCATCATACAGCAGTGAATTCAGGAAGATAAAAACTACAATGTACTCATAGGATTTGAAGGAGCAGAAAGTCATGATCATATTATTGTTGGTGGAATGATTTCTGCCTTCACCAAACCTCTCAGGAATTTGGTGTTTTCATGTCTGTCAGAAGCCAATGTGTGTGTGTGTGTGTTTTTTTTTTTTATCTCCATCCTTTCTTCAGTTACTGCCTTTGCATTGCTGACTCTCAAATGAAGGACTTCAGCCCACTGTTTGAACATTATACCAATACAGCCAATGTGCTTACTAAACACAAACCACAAATTTCTCTCTCTCTCTTTTTTTGGTGCTGGGGATTGAACTGAAGGGCACTCGACCACTGGGCCACATCCCCAGCCCTTTTTTGTAGTTTATTAGAGACAGGGTCTCACTGAGTTGCTAAGTGCCTCGCCATTGCTGAGGCTGGCTTTGAACTTGCGATCCTCCTGCCTCAGCCTCCCAAGTGCTGGGATTACAGGCATGCACCACCACGCCCAGCTTATCAAATTTTTAACCATAAGTTTGCAAACCCTTTAAATATTAAAACATGGCTACAGGGCCCTGCATTATTTTTCCTCAACAGCTATGAGTTCTATGAGAGTAGGAATCTCACTCATTTTGTTCACTATTTCTCCAACCTGTATAGATGTGCTTGAATAATCAATAAATACATAAATGAATGATTTTCTTGCCCTCCGATGACCTTGAGACTTTATTTCAATAAAAGACACATATTGCTCTGTCCCTAAGTATTGTTGAATTGTATACAGCCTCTGGAATTCTTCCATGATTCTAAATTATTCTATGATTATAAGCTCTGTTTGTCCAGTCTTCCATGAGCCCTGTTTTAAATTTCTTTAGGACCTTTAGGTAATGAACCACTGCTCATTGCCAGTGTACCAAGGTAGCCCCTGACTTTGTTTCCCTCCATCCTTCTCTTGGCTCCTGTAGTCAACTGCATTCAAAGAAACTGATTATTAAAATTTGGTCTATATTCTAGATATTTTTATTTCATTTTTCAAGTTTGCTTAACAGAGTGAATAAGAGTATATTTAGTAATATTTAATATTTAGTAATATTTAATATTTAGTAATATTTAATATTTAGTAAGACATGGGTTCAAATTCTGACTCTACTAGCAATTATACTAGTAGATGGTTCAAAATTTCTGAGTCCCAGTTTATGTGTACACACACACACACACACACACACAATTGGATAATGATAGTGTTTCACTTACAGGTTTGTTGTGAGGATGGAGTTACATAATACATATAAGTGCACTTAATAAACATCACATAATACTCAGAAAATGTTAGGCATTATAATATAGTGCACCCAGAAAACAAAAAAACAAAAAAATAACAAAAAAAGAAACAATATATTTGTACCTAAAAATATTTTCCATAAATGAATTATTAGATAGTTACTCAGTCATTAATGGGTGAGCAGGGCAAGGCAATGGACAGCCACAGGGAGCATTACCTGACGGAAAAGCCCCTGGAGAATGAAGGTTTGGTATGTCAAAACCTCCCCAGCCTTAACATTTGGTGTTACTGTCCAGTTATCGTCAGTTACCCCAGTTCTTTTCTGGTTACTTTCTTTGGTTCTTCACCTCAGATTCTTGGTGACTAAAGAAAAGATCTTGAGATAATAGATGGGTATTTGGCTAGAGCACACTCTGGTAAAGACCCAAAGATCTCTTGATTGGAACTCAGATGCCACAGTCCTTAGAGATCACCTTGGGACTTCACTCAAGGCTCAAATCGGTGGGAACTCTAATTCATGTCTAAGTAAGTGTGTACCCTCCATCTCGGGACCAGGATGCCTTATTTAGTGCTCTTTGCCTCTCATGTTCAAAACATCAGGTTTCCTTTCTGCTTAGCTGTCTATCATTCATATATATATTCCAGATGCCACACACACACACACACACACACACACACACACACACACACACACACACACACATAATGTAAGCTATGTAAACAACTGTCCAAAATTGGTTTGATACCAGGTAAAAAACAAGTGCCACTTTTAAATCCAAGTCACTGTGGAACACAAATGGCTTTCTCTTTTCTTGTACTCTGGGTTCTGCTCACTCAGTAAATTGCTCCCTAAATGCTAGAGAAATGGAGTGACAGAGGGGAAGAGATCTATCAAGGCTGACTGCACCAGGTCCCAGACATTTTGAGGATGCTTAAGAAGTCTACATACTCCTTTAGGGACAATAAAGGCATTTTCCCAAAACAAGCCTAGGAATGTCAGGGATACGCTACTACCTGTGGGATTTTCTATTCTCTCCAGATGGGCACAGGGAAGGAGAATGGAAAGATCCTATATGTGCAAGTTTTCTTTTTCTTGGAAACTTTTTCTGAGGTCCATCCTATCCCTGGACCTTATGGGTTCCCACATTCTTTAAATATCTGGGCTTACTTCAATTTGATCCACAAGTGCACTCTGGTCTGACATAGATGTCCCATGTGTTCCTTTACTAGAGTGATTATAGCTGTGTCATCTTTTTAAAAACCTCTGTCTTTTTTGAGCTCATGGTTTTTCTTGTGAATTCACCTTTAGTAGTACACATCTAAATTAATGTGTTTTTCTCATTGGTCTTGTTTTTCTTTTTTTCCAAACTGGAGTTTTTTAGTCCCCTGTTTTTTCTTGCTATTTTGATTCAGAGGTTAATGATTGAAGTGTTTACTCTCAAATACACTGGAAAAGGAAAGAGATTGTTCCCTTTAGAAGGTCCTAAAAAGGAGAATAAACAGTGATAATTAATGACATGTATCTATCTTATAGATGGACAAGTGTCCACACCTGATTGGTAGACCCTGCCTCAGCCATGCCCAACTGCATAGGCCTCACCCAGGTCTGTGTCATCTATTCTATAATCTATTGCTCACTGTGTCACACAAGGCAAATTGTGACAGGCTATTTTAACTTCAAAAAGGTTAATCTGATAGATACTTTGTAATAAACATCTGTAGCTCTTTTTAATCCTACCTTTGGGAATCTAATACCTGGTAAAAAGCTGTAAAAGTTTTGTTCCTTGCCTGTTTATATATATATATTTGCAGACACCTGTGTATTGTATGTTGTATCTCCATATATATTTTATTCACATGGTACCAAAAATTGGCTTATAAATGAATGAGTGATCATATTTTATTTTAGAAAAGAAGGGAAGAATGGATCCAAATGCCTTTTAGTTCACATGACTTAAACCTTTAACAAAAAGGTCAATTTAAATTGGTTAAATAGTGGGGCTGGAGTTGTAGCTCAGCGGTAGAGCACTCGCCTAGCACATGCAAGGCACTGGGTTCGATCCTCAGCACCACATAAATAAAATAAAGATATTGTGTCCAACTACAACAAAAAATATATTTTTAAAAACATAAATTGGTTAAATTGATAATAGCAAAGATATCTTTAAAATTACTAACCCACATGGTTTTCTAGGTGGTCAATCAACAGAGTGTTGGTTTCTATGAAATATTTAAAGTGTAATGTCCACTGCTTTTAGGATTTTTCATTGGAAGGATAAAAATGGCTTAACATGTTAACTAGGGTTGTCTGATCTTGGTTTTCATGAAGTTCACAGTTAAAAATGGGTAAAATAGATTTTATATAATTGAATTTGTTATGTGAGACATCTGATTAATTTGCAAAGTTATAATACTAAAATATCAACTGGTAAATATAAATTTAAGTGCTCTTGGCTTCTTGAATTCTCTAAGAATATATATATTTAGGTCTATTAAATGTGTTTTTGTCAATTGTTGATAAATGGAAAAACAATTCAAGTTTGCTTTGTTTCTGGGTCTTCACTAAAAGCAAGGTTACTAAGAGTTAAAATCTAACATGAAATTCTATATGCAAAAATGCAAAGGATTTAAACAGTGTTTGAATTGGAAAAAGCTATAAAAATAATATTTTTTTGGTGGTGCTGGGATTGAACCCAGGGCCTTGTGCATGTGAGGCAAGCACCCTACCAACTGAGCTATATCCCCAGCCTGAAAGTAATGTATTTTAACTTATTTAAGAGGAGTGATTTGTCTAAATTCAGAAATTTCACAAGGAGTGTTTCAAAATGTGAACTTAAAAGGTCACCAACTAGGAAAGAGATATAAGAAACTTATAGATACAGAAATATATTTCAGTAAAGAAAACCAAAAGGAAAAGGGAATTTATGTGGATAAAAAAAGTATTTTGGGCTGGGCACAGTGGCTCACATCTGTAATCCCAGCACTTGGGAGACTGAGGCAGGAGGATGGCGAGTTCAAAGCCAGCCTCAGCAATGACGAGGCACTTAGCAACTCAGTGAGACCCTGTATCTAAATGAAATACAAAAAAAGGGGGGGGGAGCCGGGCGCGGTGGCGCACGCCTGTAATCCCAGCACTTTGGGAGGCTGAGGCAGGAGGATCGCGAGTTCAAAGCCAGCCTCAGCAGTGGTGAGGCACTTAGCAACTCAGTGAGACCCTGTCTCTAATAAAATACAAAAAAGGGCTGGGGATGTGGCCCAGTGGTCGAGTGCCCCTGAGTTCAATCCCTGGTACCACAAAAAAAAAGGGGGGGGGGCGGTGCTGGGGATGTGGCCCAGTGGTCGAGTGTCCCTGAGTTCCATCCCCAGTACCCCCCAAAATAAATAAATAAATAAATAAAAATAAATAAAAGTATTTTGTATGGTAAAGTCTAAGTAAATTAAACGGTTTGTGGATGGTAAATCTCAAAATTTTATGTATGTGATTAAGCTGGTTATAATTAGCACAATCAGTTACCAAAGGGTTTTCTAAGGTCAAATGTTTATGCACTGATATAAATCAGAATCTAATTCACCCTAAATATATGTGACTGAAGATATGTATACATCTGAGAACTAAACATTTTTGTCCAAGCTTTGTCTGTGAAAGCTGTGTAGTTTTAATATAGGCAAGATAATCAATAAGTGCTCTCTTTTATATATTGTATCTAACATAAAAAGGCCATATTACCATTTTAAAACCTAACTTACATCTGTTTGAGTACATAAATGTTTTATTATTACATAAATGAGATGAATTTATGCACCAGATAATAAGTCTGTTTGTGATCACTAACACTGTTTCCTAAAATTGCAAGAGATTTAAAGCTATCCTTTGATTTTTTATTTTTTTTATTTTTTATTTTTTTTTTTTAGTACCAGGGATTGAACTCAGGGGCACTCAACTGGGCCACATCCCCAGACCTTTTTTGTATTTTATTTAGAGACGGGGTCTCACTGAGTTGCTAAGTGCCTCGCCACTGCTGAGGCTGGCTTTGAACTCGCGATCCTCCTGCCTCAGCCTCCCAAAGTGCTGGGATTACAGGTGTGCGCCACCGTGCCCGGCTATCCTTTGATTTTTGTCAGTACTTCTAACCTATGTAGACCTGCAGTTACTTACCCTACACAGTGGGATTATAAATTTTACTTTAAAAGTAAAAGTAAGTTAATATAAGGACATCTATGTAATTGTGATGCTAATTATTACTGGATTCTTTGTATAGTAGATGTATTTATGTACAAGTCTTTTAAAATGTAAAGCTTAGGAAAGCACTTTACCAAACTGGTGTTCTCCAAACTAAAATTTTCTGGAGAAATAGTCTTCTTCAGATTTATATAAAAATAACAAATTTATTTGGGGATCTATTTATGGTATTAATGTTTTATAACTGGATAAAATAACTAGTCATCAATAAGTGATATATAATATTTTACATTTCTCTTTACACTGGGATGGGAAATTGTATGTGGTTTTGGAAGGTAATAGGAAAGCCTGATTTGTTTAAGGTTTATAATATGGCACATAGAAACATTTTGCCACTTTTCCACAAAAAGGAAGTTAGGAGCTCTCTTAGACTCTCTATTTGATTCATGTTTCAGATGTAATGTTGTATTATGTTAACTGATATCCACATACTCAGGAAACAATACACAAGAACTCTATAGATTGACACTTTTTTAAAAAAGGGGCAAAATTGAGCTTCAGAAATGAAACATCTTACTTAAGATTTGTCAAGAGGCCAGCCTTACCTGAGATGAGACTCTTGCTCTCACCCTCCATGTCAAGATGGCTCCAAAGTAGGCTAGAATTAAAGTTACTTAATGTTGTGTTCAAAACATAAATTTTTTTGTTGTAAATATTACTATAATCTCAAAATAAACAGGAGGTATGATACAAAAGTTAAGTAAAGGTTTTGGCAAATTGTAAAAGGTATTTAGGGTTTCATATGTGATTGGGTACATTAGTGTTATTACAGAAATTGCTTTCTGGTTTGAAGCTATTATACAAACGATGTTTTTACTCTGGTTAATTTCATTTTGTATTTCTTTTTTAAAAATATTTATTTTTTTAGTTTTAGGTGGATACAATATCTTTATTTTATTTTTATGTGGTACTGAGGATCAAACCCAGTGCCTCACACATGCTAGGCGAGCACTTTAGCACTGAGCCACAACCCCAGCTCTCATTTTGTATTTTCTTTGTAAAACTTTGTAAAAACATTTCCTGTTACAGTTTGGAAGAAGTACTACTTCTAACATAACAATATGAGTTAATTAAAGAAAATCAGCCATCATCTACAGGACAAATGAGATTACGCTAACAGTTCTAATGCTGACCTCAATTAAATGGAAGAGGTAACTATAAAATTATAGATATTGAAGTTAAAACCCAGTATCCCTACTTCAAGATGGTGATACTGACCTGCTGGATATTTAAAATCAAAACGTGGAGACCAAAGTTAAGGAATTAAAAGAGACAAGGAAAAAGCAGGCACTATTTTGCCTCTGCACCTCCAAGATCAGCCAGGATCCAGAAAGTGACAGCACCCTTCTCAGGGCCCTGAAACTCCAGTGAGTCATCTGACCTCCTGCTCAGGGGGATCGAGAAGACCCTAGAGAACAGGAAGCCAACCAGGGCACATTCTGCAAAGGGGAGGGTCACTGGAGAGGGAAATGTCCCTGAAACTTCCAAGGGAAGCCACACGTGGTCAGCAAGACCCTGACCCATGAAACAATACACAAGGCAGATGGCATGACTGGTAGAGGAAATGCTAACGGAGCCTGGAGGCTTCTCACAAATTCCCCAGAGTGATTCCTGACAAATCTCAGCCTAACACTGGATAGGAAAGAGGTCAATTTTGACCAACTTGGTCTTAAACACCTGGCAGGAGAGTATAACCAAAGCACATCCTTATATGGACATTTAAAAGATAAAACAATGGTTCTTTTACTATAACTTGAGATGTATACTTGTGTCAGTCCTACCAAAATTAAGTAAAGAAAGGAGCCTATAAAGGAAAGGTTCTTATAGAGGAGCACCTGAAAATGACTATCACAAAAGACACTATTAGTGTCACAAGTTTGTCCTGAGTTAAAGTCCAATCTTACAGACCAACAACTCTTCCTCACATCCTACCCAGGTAAACTCAATCTGTTTTTCACTGGTATCATTATATAGCCCCAATATTTACACTTCATATTGCTCTAAAACATGTAATGTGGCACATACAAACCCTAACTTACTTTACCAAGAGAGCCCTAAGAGACACACTTAAAGGGATCCCTCTATTAAACACAAAGGTAACACTTATAAGAAATCTGTTTTACAAAAATCAGATAGTATTAGATACCTTAACTATAACTTAAGAGGATACCTAATGCCATTATAAAAACTAAATGTGTGTTTATAAAAACTCTGCTAATGTTTCTAAAGCTTTTAATGGCTTCCACTCACAAATCATTGCCGTGTTGGACCCCACCTTAAGCTTTAATGAGTAGCTGTCTTCATGGTTTTCAGAGACGGACTGATAATACTTTTGTACTAATAGTTTACAAAAACAATATTGCTTTGCTGTTTTTATTGTTGTCCTAGCATGATACCTGCCCTATGTGTGCCTTGTCCAGTCACCTGCCATCTGCCACTGTGAACTTCTGGACTGCTCTGGTGCTGATGCTCTTAACTGTCCACACCCCACCTGACAGAAAACAAGGACTCTGAGCCACTTCCCTCAACTTCACCCTCTCTTAGCAGGAAGCAGGAGCCAGTCAATGTCCAAATTTCCTAAAAGAATTTAGGGACACAAGTCCTTAATAGGGGAATGTTAGGTAACTAATCATGAATGAGTAGGCAGGGAAAAGACAATAAATTATGACTGAAATCTACAGGAAGCCTTAATTGACAGAGAAGCACCTGGAAGATTCGAGCTTGGTATGTTAAAAACTATCCCAGGGACTGGGGTTGTGGCTCAGCAGTAGAGCGCTCGCCTAGCATGTGCATGGCCCGGGTTCGATCCTCAGCACCATGTAGAAATAAACGCATTGTGTACAACGAAAGCAAATACATAAATTTTTTTTAAAAGAAAACTATCCCAGCCCTGTAACCATATCATGTAACACACTGTGCTGTTACATTTTCCATGTACAGTATATTTTTGTAAATACACAAGGACAGAGGCTATGTCTGTTTTTGCCAATCATTATATAACTAAAGGCAATCAGTATTTTACAAATTTATTGAACATCTTCAGGAGGACAGTTAGTTGACATACTGAAGATGGCAGCACAGAGATTAAAGAAAACTTGGTCCTTGGTGATATCATTAAGCAATAGATTTAACTACACTGAAGGCACCTTATATAACACTCCCATTTCTTTGTTTCTGCATCCTGAGTCTGTTGCCTCAGGTCTGGTGTCATGAAGTCTCTCTGGAAGCTAGCTTTAGTTCATCTCCTGTTGCTGTGACTTCAGGTACAGTGCACAAAGAGGCCATAAAGTCTACCACACTCTCACTTGTTTCAAGTCAACTATAAAGTGCTGACAATTGGTGATAGGTATTTGCTTCCCAATGAGGTGTTTCTGGGATACGGATGTCCTATAACCAACGTGAGATGGTCTGTGTGTGTGTGTGTGTGTGTGTGTGTGTGTGTGTGTGTGAGAGAGAGAGAGAGAGAGAGAGAGAGACAGACAGACAGAGAGACAGAGAGTTTGTACCTCACAACTGACTGTGGCATCCAAACTCAGGTTTCAAAAGGGAAGATTATTTTTGAAACTTCACTAACATTTATCTTGAAAACATCACCAAGAGAAGGAATCGTGCCTATCTCACACACTGTCGAACAAAGTAAACCATCACAGCCTGCAGCTTTACTTATCTACCCAAGGGAGGTCAAATTGTTGGCTTCTCCTATTTACTAAGAATACTACCTATGCCACTTCAGATGCTTATAGTTGTGTCTTTAAACTCCAATGCTTAGATACTTCTCTATCCATCAAGATCAATGAAGTCAAGGAAGGTATAACATTAGAACATTGCCCATGCCTATGGAAATGGGCTATACAAAGACATACAGAGCAACTGCAGCTACTTGCAGAGAAGCAATAGCAACTTTCTGAAGCAGTCAAAGTTCTTACCGATACCAATTTAGATGTTCTTATTAATCTGCAATTTTAATAAAATAGACATTTCTCTTATGACGCCTTTTGAGAAAGGAGTTTTTAAAATTGTACTAGAATCAAATTCAATAATTTTTTTCTAATGGGGAAAAAGACTCCTCATAATATGACTTAATAAATCCCCTGTTTGTGATATTTTCCACCTGTAGCTAGGTCTTCTAATACAATAGCATTCCACTGTATGCATATACAATGTTATTTAATCAATCCTCATTAGGTTGTGTGCAAATTTTTGCTGTTATAAATTGCTTTAGCAATTTTATTATACATATATATATATATATTTGTGCATTTGACTAATTATGTCAAGTCAAAAATCTTAATGTGAATTGAAAATAGGCACATTTAAATTTTTGATATATTTGATCAGATTGCTCTTCAGAAAAGTTTTACTGAACATCCATGAACAGTGTATGACAATGTCTACACTAGGTATTTTTTTTTATTTATTTGCTTTAGTTGTACACAATATGTTTATTTGTATGTGGTGCTGAGGATCGAACCCGGGCCGCGCACATGCTAGACAAGCGCTCTACCACTGAGCCACAACCCCAGCCCTACACTAGGTATTAATACTAATTTTTAACTCTTTGAAAATCTGTGGTTTTGTTTTGTTTTGTTTTGTTTTCTTGGTACCGGGGATTGAACTCAGAGGCACTCGACCACTGAGCCAAATCCCCAGCCCTATTTTGTATTTTATTTAGAGACAGGGTCATCACACTGAGATGCTTAGTGCCTCGCTTTTGCTGAGGCTGGCTTTGAACTTGTGATCCTCCTGCCTCAGCCTCCCAAGCCTCTGGGATGACAGTTGTACACCACCATGCCTGGCTATCCTCTTTACAAATCTGAGAGGTCAATATCAATATTCTTAAATGTAGATATCTTTGGCTATTGTTTTTCTGTTGCTCAAAGCTGAAAGTAGTCCTAAAAAAGAGTGTGGACGTTTTTCTTATTCATTAGTAAGATCTTATATGTGGAAATCAGTTATTTATCCATCACATATATTACAAATATTTTTTTCAGGTTTTCCTGACTTTCTAAACTTTCTGGTGTTTGGTAATAAAGAAGCCTTTAATATTTAGTGATCAAATCTTATTGTCAACAAGAAACTGCAAAGAGTCTGTCTCATCATTGGAGAACTGAGTGGCTGGAGGACACTGGGTGAGGAAGGCTTAATTTCCATTGGATGAAATTTTCTATCTTTTGATTTTTGTAGATTTACCTTATGTTATCTTTCTTGTCCAGTATGTTGTCTTAACGTTTTGTGGCAATGATGTCAGGCCTAGACAGGCCTTGTCTGCCCAAAACCTAGAAACCATTTTCCTATGATTTCCTACAGTGGAGTTGGGATTTATGCATAGGTTGTAACAATAGGAATAATAGCTATTTTCTTTCCCAAATGGCAATTTTCAAATTTTTTTCTAATATCCATCTGTAAAATACTCCATTATTTCTTTAATGATTAGAAATTATACCCTC
Organism: Tamias sibiricus; assembly: GCA_025594165.1. NCBI lineage: Eukaryota > Metazoa > Chordata > Mammalia > Rodentia > Sciuridae > Tamias > Tamias sibiricus. The sequence goes on along the minus strand of CM046667.1, from coordinate 143,874,102 downwards.
TTCAAATATTAAATTGTCATATGTTTATTAATATTTTGGACTCAAGTTTTTTAGTTCATTAATCTATTTTTTCTACTAGTACCACATTCTTTTATTTATGATAACTCTACAATATGTTTCTATTTTTTTCTCTTCAAAATTGTCTTTACTATTCTCACACAGTATATTAGAACTTGAGAATAAATGTGTCAAGTTTTCTCTGAGGTAGGGTTGGCATTTTGATTGAAATTGCATTAACACACTGACAATAATATTAGGGCATGAACAAGTATCTTTACAATATTCCCATAAGAATGTCATCCCAATATTTTACTCCTTCATGTTCATCATTAACTTTTTATGGGTTTTCTCACAAGTTTAGTCATTTTCTGTTTATTCCTGGATATTTATATTTCCTGCTATTGTTTCAATGTGTTCTTTTGTTATTACATATTGTAATTGGTCATTGCTAATGTGTAGGAAATCAGTAGATTTGATTATATTTATATAACAATACACCTTACTAAACTCCCTTATTATTTCAAAGTTTTCCAATTGGTCTCTTCTGCTTTGCAGGAAGACATCAAAATCTACAAACAATGAAAACCTTAAATTACCTTTACTTAGCTATGGAATTTTTTACTGCATTATGATTTTACTAAGTGCTTTTAGAAAGAATATATGTTGAGTTTTTTTTTCAAATGTCCTTCTGGTACCCATTATGAAAATCAATTGGTTTTCTTCCCTTAATCTATTAATGTAATTAATTATATTAGTAAATCCATTTATGTTTAACTCTACTTGTTCATGGTACTTTTAAAAATAGTGTACAATTTTATTTATAGTATTTTGTTTAGGATATTTGCATTTATATTCATAACAGTATTTCCAGAAATATATCCCATGGGCATTAAGAATAATCTGTGGGGGTGTGGCATCTACAGTCAAATAAATTTGGAAAATTGTGGACTTAACAAACAAAATAGTACTCTATACAACTGCTCTATTATATATTCAAGCACTTACATTTCCTCAATTTACATAACAAAATAACCTATATTTTCCAGAGCATTTTAAAGGACCAACTTTCAGTGAAAAACACATTGGAAGTTGATCGTGTGTGTGTGTGTGTGTGTGTGTGTGTGTGTGTGTGTCTTTTGGTCTGGTTTTGACACCATGGTTATACTGGTCTCATGAAATCACAAATTACTTGGAATCAATCTTTTTGTATGTCTTAGAATAGTTTAAATAACATGAAAGTGGTGTGTTTCTTGAAGTTTTGATAAAATCCTCTCATAAGCTTTGTGCTCCAGCTTAAAATCAGCATACTATAGTGATGTGGCCACATCAATATTCAAAGCAGCTCAAATCACAATAGCAAAGCTTTGGAAGCAACCTAGGTGTTCTTCAATACATGAATAGATAAAGAAAATGTGGTACATATACACAATGGAATATTACTCAGCAATAAATGAGAATGAAATTATGACATTTTTTCAGTAAATGGATGGAACTGGAGACTATCATGCTAAGTGAAATAAACCAGTTCCAAAACACCAAAGGCTGAATGTTCTTTCTGATATGTGGATGCTAACACACAATGCGGGGTGGGGGGGAAGGTGGAGAGTCACAGGATTGGATGGGGGAACGAGGGGAAGGGAATAGGAAAGACAGTAGAATGAATCAGACATTATTTTCCTATGTTCATATATTAATACACATAAATTTGCTGGGAACCAAATTTATGAATTCAATTTTCAACCATAAGATATGAACTGTTCTGTTGTTTACACACGCTCATTGCCCTTCCTTGGAGTAGGATTTTGTTTCCCTCTCATGACGTAGGCTTGAACATATGATGGACAATGTCCCAGCTAAAGACTTTTTTTATTAACTTAAATTCTTGATTAAAGTCAACATGGAGCAGCGCCACCCTTGATCTGCATGATGGGAAGTGACTACCAGAACATCACATAGCCTATATAAATTATCATATACATCCTCGTGAGAAAATTTTGGTAATTTATATTTTCCTTGTAGATTTTCAGATGTATTAGCATATAGTTGCATTTGGTATAATTTTAAAATCTCTGTATCTGTGATAGGAACCTCTCATTTATCATGCTGTCCATTTACATTTTCTGTCTTTATTGTTCAGAATTGTGACAGGTTTTTCTGTTTTAACCAGCTATTTGTTTTATCAATTTTACTTTTCCTATATACTAATTTGTTTGTTATCTACATAAAGTTAAATTTTGTTCTTTTTATTTGAATGAATGAATATTTCCCTGGTTCTTCATATGCCAAGTAATTTTCTTTTTTCAGAGCTGGGGATTGAACTCAGGGCTACTCTACCACTGAGCTATATCCCAATCCCAGTTTTGTTCGGTTTTGACTGAGACAGGGCCTTGCTAAGTTGCTTAGGGTCTCATTAAGTTGCTGAGGCTAGGCCCCAACTTGTGATCCTCCTGTCCCATCCTCCCTAGTCACTAGGATTACAGGTGTGTACCACCATGTCCAGCTACCAAGTAATTTTTTATTGTACCTGAAGATGATATATTCAAGATTATGGGTTTTGATTACATCCTATGGATAATGTTGGTATTTTCATTTTAGCAGGCAATCAGCCTGGGTAAATTCAAGTCACACATTCTGACCAGCTATCTGTGGGCTATGGTTCCACTGTCAGTGCAGCTTTGAAAGCTTTCCTGTGTTTATGCACCACCCAGTGGGTAGTTTTGGAATTGAGCCATGGTCTATCCTTTTGCAGTTCTCAGAATCTAGGAACAACATATCCAAGCACATGCAACTTGGAGGGAGGCATCAGAGCTCATAATAAACACTATTGGGTGGCTTTCTAGAAGTCTTCCCTCTACATGTTACCTACCCCCTGGTACTTTACATTTTCCTGGGGGCTTCCCTTTTGTACTCCAGGAAGAAATCTGGGGGCTTTCATTATTCTGTTGTGCTGCACCTTAGGGGCCATGTGGCAAGATTAGATGGAAAACAATGTCAAGCACACAGCATAACTTTGAATTCTGTTTATCTTTCCTGCTGGCCTACTGATATTTCTTTTCAGTGTCCAAAAATAGCTGTTCCATGCATTCTGCCTAGGTTTTATAGCTACACTTAGTGGGGGAGATAGGGGAGTGTGCTTCCTTCATGCTACCTACAAGTCAAATGTTAGCCAATTAATTTTTAAAAAACATTTATTAGCCAGGCACAGTGGCACATGCCTGTAATCCCAGCATTTAGGAGGCTGAGGCAGGAAGATCACGAGTTCAAAGCCAGCCTCAGCAATGGTGAGGCACTTAGCAACTCAGTGAGACCCTGTCTCTAATAAAATACAAAAAAGGGCTGGGGATGTGGCCCAGTGGTCGAGTGCCCCTGAGTTCAATCCCCGGTACCACACAAAAAAAAAATTATTTATTTGATTTAGTTGTATACAATGTCTTTATTTTTATGTGGTGCTGAGGATCGAACCTGGGCTGCACACGTGCTAGGCGAGTGCTCTATCACTGAGCCACAACCCCAGCCCCTAGCCAATTAATTTTATTTATCAGTTTATTCTTGAAAAAGGTGCCAAGGTGATTTCATGGAGAAAGGATAACATTTTTAACAAGTTATGTTGAAAGAACTAAGCATGCCTATGCAAATAAATGAACTTCAACTCTTGCCTTACACCATGCACAAAAATTAAGTAAAAGTAGAACGTAGACCTAAATGTGAGAGATAAAACTAAAATTTCTAGAAGAAAACAAATAGAAATTTAGATGATAGGATAAAAACCAAGACAGGGGCTGTGGTTGTAGCTCTGTTGTAGAGCACTTGCCTCAAATGTGTGAGGCACTGGGTTCAAACTTAGCACCACATATAAATAAAAAATAAAGGTCCATTAACAACAACAAAAAAGTTTTTTAAACTAATAAAAACTTTACTGAAATTGAAAACTTGTTTCTCAAATGACTGCTCAGAAAATGAAGTCAAACCACTCTCCTAGAAAAAGGGATTTGTAAAATCTAATAAAATTCTTATATCTAGAACATATAAAAAATTCTCACTCTCTTATGTAAACAACACAATCACTGTATATGGTGAATATTATTATGATCACAGAAGAGACTGGCATATTTACTTCTTGCTAAAACTATAAATTTTCTTTCACAACTTGAGGCAATGCGTATCTACATATTTCCCTAAGCCAGAAAATGCTTTTCCCTTTCTCACCATTTTAAGCAAATTTCTATTCAATACCTATTAATACCTGATCCAAATATCAACTTGTAGAAACTTTCTCACCTCATTTAAGCAATATTCAGAGGTCTCTGCATTGGGGAGACCACAGGAAGGCAAACATTTTTATATTAGAGCAGGTATCACACTGTATTATAATTGTATCTATTGTAAATTTGATTTTCTTACAAAAGCAAAACTCTCCAAATTTTAAAAAAATAACTTTTTTTGGGGGGTGCCAGGGTTTGAACTCAGGGGCACTTGACCACTGAGCCACATCCCCAGCCCTATTTTGTATTTACTTTAGAGATAAGGTCTCACTCAATTGCTTAGCACTTCAGTTTTGCTGAGGTTGGCTTTGAACTCTGGATCCTCCTGGCTTAGCCTCCCGAGCCGCTCGGATTACAGGCATGCTAAAAATTTATTGAGGGGGCTGGGGTTGTGGCTCAGCGGTAGAGTGTTCGCCTAGCATGTGCGCGGCCCAGGTTCGATCCTCAGCCCACGTAAACATAAATGCATTGCATCGCGTACAACTAAAGCAAATAAATAAATATTTTTAAAAAACTATTGAGGAGGAAACAGAGCTGAAACCTGAAAACAAATTTTTTTTTTTTTTTTTTTTTTTTTTTTTCTGGTACCAGGGATTGAACTCAGGGGCACTCGACCACTGGGCCACATCCCCAGCCCTTTTTTGTAGTTTATTAGAGACAGGGTCTCACTGAGTTGCTAAGTGCCTCACCATGGCTGAGGCTGGCTTTGAACTCGCAATCCTCCTGCCTCAGCCTCCCAAGTACTGGGATTACAGGCATGCGCCACCACGCCCGGCTTGAAAACAAATTTTATATCAAGAAGGCACTGACAGCCGGGCACAGTGTCACATGCCTGTAATCCTAGTGGCTCGGGAGGCTAAGGCAGGAGGATCAGGAGTTCAAAGCAAGCCTCAGCAACTGCAAGGAACTAAGCAACTCAGTGAGACCCTGTCTCTAAATAAAATACAAAACAGGGCTGGGGATGGGGCTCAGTGGTTGAGTGGCCCTGAGTTTAATTCCTGGTAACCCCCCTCCCAAAAAGAAGACACTGACAAATTAAACAGAATAGAATCCATTTTGAATTTAAGAAATCTCAAGTTTTTCTTGGGACACAATGAAATACAGGATGAGGTTTTGGGCCAACTGTTAAACTTCCACACTTTGTGTAGATTCTAGCTTCCAACAATTTCATAAATTTCTTTTCCACACCAACAGCAATTTCAAGGATATCTGTCCTCACAAATGCTTCTATAAAGAGGCCATACTCAGACTTCTTTTTAGATGTTTAAGCATATTTTATCATAATAGAACCAGCTTTAAACATTTCATTCCTGCATGCAACATTTGAATGGTCACTATATGCCAAGCACTGTTAGGAATAGGTGAAGAGAGAGAGATTGGATAATGGATACCAAAATATAGCGACATTGGGGAAATGAGTTCAAATTTCTATAGCACGTCAGAGTAACTACTACAGTTCACAACAATTTATTATCTATTTTATAAGAACTAGGAAAGAGAAGTTAAAAGATTACAATCACAAAAAAATGATATATGTTGAAGGAAATGGACATGAAAATTACTCTGACTTAATCATTGCACATTGTATACACGTATCAAGTTATTACACTGTACCCCATAAACGTTCAATTATTGTGTCAATTAAAAAGAAAAAAGTAATGTAAATTAAAAAAAAGAATAGAATATAAATCCCTACCATCATAACTTATATTGTAGGGCAGAGAGCCACAACAATTAAGATCAACGAAATAGGGGCTGGGGCTGGGGCTCAGCGGCAGAGCACTCGCCTCGCAGGTGTGCGGCCCGGGTTCGATCCTCAGCACCTTGTAAACACAAATGCATTGCATTGTGTACAACTAAAGTAAATAAATAAATATTTTAAAAAATAAAAAAAGATCAACGAAATATACAGAATGTCGGATTTGGTTAAGTAGGCTAACTACCTAGGTTATCAATTGGGATGGGACACTACTGAAAGTAAAATGGGCTATCCCTGGTAAACTATGGTATAAAATTACCCTAGATCTAAGTATTAAGGGGGAAGTAAAGCAAGGAAAATATACTAGCATGCATTTATATGGGGAAGGGAGTAATAATTGCAAATTTACATATGAAGCTTATATGTGAAATTATATTTGTGTAAAGACCTAACAGAGTTGAGGAGCACACCATGTAGAGATGTCTGTATGTTCCTGGGGAAGCACTTTCATGAAAGAGAATAAGTAGAAAAGTCCTATAGTAGGAGGTATGTTCCAGAAACAGCCAAGAGACCAGTGTGTTGAAACAGAATGAGCAAGAATGGCAGGGGGTAAATGAGACAGCCGGAGATTGGCTCATGTAGATGCATGTAGAGGAAATGGGAGGCCCATTTTGGGTATAAGACTTTACAGAACATTGCAAGGACTCTGGTTTTGCTCTGAGATGAAAGGCACTGAAAGTTTTGAGTGCATGTGATATCTGATCATAATTATACTGTACAAGAACAGTACATGGCTTCATGTAGAAAATGGACTGTATGGGGGCAAGAGTTGAAGTAGAGAGCCAAATTGGGAGGCTGTTGCAATGATCCAATGAGAGATGTTGGTGACTTGGACCAGAATGGTAGCTGAGGAGGTAGCAAGAGGTGGTCAAATGGTGGATATGTCATAAAGTTAGAGTCGGGATTTGCTGATAGACTAAATATGACATGTTGGGGGCTGGGGTTGTGGCTCGGTGGTAGAGCACTTGCCTAGCATGTGTGAAGCACTGGGTTCGATTGTCAGCACCACATGAAAAAAATAAATAAACAAAATAAAGTTATTGTGTCCATCTACAACTACAAAAGAAATTCTTTTAAAAATAAAAAAAATAGGGGCTGGGATTGTGATTCAGTGATAGAGCACTCGCCTAGCACGTGCACGGCCCAGGTTTGATCCTCGGCACCATGTAAAAATAAATAAAGGCATTGTGTACAACTAAATAAATAAATAAATTTTTTTTTTTTTTTTTTTTTTTTTTTTTTGGTACCGGGGATTGAACTCAGGGGCACTCGACCACTGGGCCACATCCCCAGCCCTTTTTTGTATTTTATTAGAGACAGAGTCTCACTGAGTTACTAAGTGCCTCGCCATTGCTGAGGCTGGCTTTGAACTCGCGATCCTCCTGTCTCAGCCTCCCAAAGTGCTGGGATTACAGGCGTGCGCCACCGTGCCCGGCTTCAATAAATATTTTTTAAAAATAAAATAAAATAAATGGCATGTAAGAGCATGAGTGGGATTTAAGGTGAGGAGGAGAAAAATCAGAAGTTTTTAACAAATTAAATTTGAGATATTAAGTTTTGTAGATGAAGATGTCAAGTAGGCAGTCAAATATGAATCTAAAATTCTGAAATCTAGAGGTCCATACTAGAGACAAAAATCTGGGCATTCTCAATGCAGAGACAATATTGACACCAGACTGTATGAGCTCCTCAAATACATGAGGAAGAGGTCCAAGGTGTTCATCTTAAGGAACACCAGAAGTTAACGGTCAAGGAGATAACTGAAATCACATATGAAACTGAGGAGCAGGTAGGGAGGTGGGAGGAAAACCAGGCTACTAAGGAATCAAGCAGACAGTGTTAAAGAAAGAGAGCAATCAATTGATAGTGTCCAATCCTGCTGATAGATACAATAAGAGGAAGACTGGCCATCAGACCTCACAACGTGCAGGTCTGGAGACCGTAACTGCAGCAGTTTCTGTGGAGTGTCACATAAAAACATGGGGAAAAAGGAATGGCGAGTACAGATAACAGTTTCAAGGAAGTTTTTCTGAAGGGAAGAAGATAAATAAAGATGACAGCGTCTGGAGATGTGAGAAGAGAAAAATTTTTAAAGATTAAGATGCACAGGAGAAAGACTGAACATCCACAGGAGAAAAAAAGTTGAAAGGGAGAATCTTCTCTACAAGGTTTCAGAGACAGTTTATCCATAGTAACAGAAGGGGAAGTAGAGGCATAGATGGTCATAGACTGCGATTCTATGTACATGAACTGTCTGGAAAAGGCAAAGCTCTGGAGATACAAAGGAGCTTGTTGCTAGGGGCTGGGGACAATGAGGAAAGATGGAGAGACATGCACAGATGGAGAACACCATATGAAGACTGGACTTATGCAGCCCCAAGTCAAGGAATTCCTAGAAGCCTGGGGAGAGGCCTGGAACTGACTGATCTCTCTAGCCCCTGCAAAGGGAACACGGCATTGTCAACACTTGATCTTGGACTTCAAGCCTCCAGAACCATGAAAAAATAAGTTTCTAGGTTTTGTTTAAGCCAGTTGGTTTGTGGTACTTTGTAAAAGCAGCACTAGTGAATTAAAACACAACAATAACAAGAACTAAGAGGAAGCCGGACGTGGTGGTGCACGCCTGTAATCCCAGCACTTTGGGAGGCTGAGACAGGAGGATCGTGAGTTCAAAGCCAGCCTCAGCAACTCAGCGAGGCACTGAGCAACTCAGTGAGACCCTGTCTCTAAATAAAATACAAAAAAACGGGCTGGGGATGTGGCCCAGTGGTCGAGTGCCCCTGAGTTCAATCCCCGGTTCCACAAAAAAAAAAAAAAAAAAAAAAAAAGAACTAAGAGGAAAACAAGTTTGGGGCATTCATTTAAAATCAATACAACATTATAGCCAGAACACTCAATAAAAAAAGGTCACATGCTGCTGGGCGTGGTGGCGCACACCTGTAATCCCAACCGCTTAGAGGTTGAGACAGGAGGATTGTGAGTTCAAAGCCAGCCTCAGCAACTTAGCAAGACCCTAAGCAACTCAGCGAGACCCTGTCTCTACATATAATATTAAAAGGAGGTAGGGATGTGGTTCAGTGGTTAAGCACTTCTGGGTTCAATTCCAAGTGCCAAAACAAACAAACAAACAAATAAACAAATAAATACCTAAAACAAACCCTTAAAAATTCAAGGAAAAAAGGTCATTGGTACCTGGGAATAACATGCACACTGCCCAGGCCAGAACTAAGCTGTCTGGAGGCTGCACCCAGGATTGTTAAAAATACATCATACAAGCGGGGCGCGGTGGCGCACGCCTGTAATCCCAGCACTTTGGGAGGCTGAGGCAGGAGGATCACGAGTTCAAAGCTAGCCTCAGCAATGGCGAGGCACTTAGCAACTCAGTGAGACCCTGCCTCTAATAAAATGCAAAAAAGGGGCTGGGGATGTGGCCCAGTGGTCGAGTACCCCTGAGTTCAATCCCCAGTACAAAAAAAAAAAAAAAAAAAAAAAACACCATACACTGCCCTGGAAATGCTTATAATGCTTTGTTTAGGGAAGGAATGGGGGGTGTTGAGAGTAGGTGCAGGGGCTTCTGCAAAACAGTTGAGCTGAGGGCTTCAATTATCGTGCTATTCTGACTTACCTTGCAGAAAAACTACTTTTGAACCAAACATGGTTTCTATTATATTAATATTGGACCCTATTTTTCAGATGAACTTGAGCATAGGCTTATAAATACAAGCAGATGGCGGCAGATGTGAGATAGAATGTGCGTAGATTCCTCTAGCTGCTTCCATTCTTTTGGCCAACAAAGAAGCAGGGACATCAGGTGACAGCAATAACGGGTAGAGAGTGTGTCAGGATTTCAGGCCAAGAAAGACGGTACCTAACAGTACTGAAAAAAAGGGGACCAAAGAGATGACTACACAGTGTCAGTGACCATATGCAATCTGCAGTCATGACTTTTTAGCCACATTAAGCTGTTCAGGAATTGGATTGAACCAAAACTGTGACTTAGCCAAGTCAGTACAACAAAGCTGGAGGGGGACACAGGCACTGACAACATGTGCAAGAAAGTGACTAGAATATACCACAAAAGGAGAGAAGTGATCTTACATATAGAAATCCTAAAGAGTCCACCAAAAACAATTAGAACTGATAAGTTAAAAAAAAAACTGTAGGTTACAAAAACAATATATAAAATCAGTATCATTTCTATATGCTAACAATGAATTGCCTTAAAAAGAAACCAAGAAAACAATCCCATTTACAATGTTTACAAAAAATAACTAGGAATTAATTTAACCAATGAGGTAAAAGATGTACACACCTAAAACTACTACACAAATTGAAGAAAACACAATAGATGGGTTGTAAGAATTAATGCTGCTAATTCATACTACCCAAAGCAATCCACAGATTCAAGATGATCACTACTAAAATTCCAATGTCATTTTTCACAAAAATAGAAAAATTAATCTTAAAGTTCATATAGAAGCACCAATAGCCACAGCAATCTTAAGTATAAAGAACACAGCCAGAAACATCATACTACCTGATTTTAAATCAATTATAAAGCCACAATATCAAAACAGACACATAGACCAATGGAACAGAATAGAGCACAGAAATAAATCCATACACTTTAAGTCTTTTTTTTTTTTTTTTTTACAAAATTACCAAGAACACACAATGAGGAAAGGAAACTCTTTAATAAATGGTGCTGGAAAACTGGATATCCATATGCAGAAAAATCAAAATAGAACCTCATATCTTCCCATATACAAAAATCAGTTCAAAATGTATTAAAGATATAAATGTAAGACCAAAACTTGTAAACATTACTAGAAGAAAGCACAGGGGGAAAGCATTGACACTGATTTGGACAATATCTTTTTTTTTTTTTTTTGGCTAGGACTCCAAAAGCACAATACAGTAAAAGCAAAAATAACAAAATGGAATTACATTTTGTAATTACAATTTGTAAAGTAAAAATCTTCAGAGTGAAGGAAACAACAGAATGAAGAAATAACCTATGGAATAGAATATATTTGCAAAATTTACATCTGATAATAGGTTAATAACCAAAATACACAAGGAACTCAAACAACTCAATAAGAAAATCTATTTTAAAAATGGCAAAGAGCCGGGTGCGGTGGCACACACCTGTAATCCCAGCACTTGGAAGGCTGAGGCAGGAGGATCGTGAGTTCAAAGCCAGCCTCAGCAATGGTGAGGCACTTAGCAACTCAGTGAGACCCTGTCTCTAATAAAAATACAACAAAAAAGGGCTGGGGATGTGGCCCAGTCGTTGAGTGTCCCTGAGTTCAATCCCCGGTACCCCCCAATAAAAAGTGGCAAAGAATCCAGGTGCAATGGTGCATACCTGTAATCCCAGTGGCTCAAGAAGCTAAGGCAGGAGGATCGCAAGTTCAAAGCCAGCCTCAGCAATGGTGAGTCCCTAAGCAACTCAGTGAGACTCTGTCTCTAAATAAAAGACAAAACAGGGCTGGGGGTATGGCTCACTGTTTGAGTCCTTCTTAGTTCACTCTCCAGTAGCCCCCCAGGCCCCTACAAAAAGACAAATAAGTCAGGTGCAGTGGTGCACACCTGTAATTCCAGCAACTCAGGAGGCTGGGGCAAGAGGAGTGCAAGTTCAAAGCCAGCCTCAGCAACTTAGTGAGAACTGTCTCAAAATAAATAAATAAAATGAAAAGGGCACCGGGCGCGGTGGTGCACGCCTGTAATCCCAGCACTTGGGAGGCTGAGGCAGAAGGATTGGAGTTCAAAGCCAGCCTCAGCAATGGCGAGGCACTTAGCAACTCAGTGAGACCCTGTGTCTAATAAAATACAAAAAAGGGCTGGGGATGTGGCCCAGTGGTCGAGTGCCACTGAGTTCAATCCCTGGTACCAAAAAAAAAAAAAAAAAAAAAAAAAAAAAAAATGAAAAGGGCTGGGATGTGGCTAAGTGGTTAAGCCACTGGCACAAAAAAAAAAAAAAAAAAAAAAAAGAAAAGAAAAAAAAAAGAAAGAAAGAAAGAAATGGCAAAGAACCTGAACAGACATTTCTCAAAAGACATAAACTGGCAACAAATATATGATAAAAGGCTCAACACCAGTAATCATCAAACCACAATGAGGTATCTCCTCACATTTGTCAGAGTAGGTTTATAAAGATATGAAAGATAAATGTTGGTGAGGGCATGGAGAAAACCTTGTATGCTGGGGGTGGGAATATAAATTAGAACAGCCATTATGGAGAACAGTATAGAGTTTCTAAAAATATATATAGAACTATCATATAATCCAACAATCTTGCTACAGGGTATATTATGCAAACGATACAAAATCAGTATGTCAAAGAGACCTGAACTCCCATGTTAACTGCAGCATTATTCACATTAGCTAAGCAGGGCTAGGGACGGGGTGATATTTGCCTAAGGACACAAACTTTCACTTAGGAGAAATAAGTTCCAGAGATCCATGGTACATCATGGGTGACTACAGTTAATATTTTGTGTACTTGAAAACTGCCAAGAGGGGCTGGGGTTGTGGCTCAGTGGTAGAGCACTTGCCTAGCACGTGCACGGCCTGGGTTAGATCCTCAGCACCACATAAAAACAAAGGCATTGTGTACAACTAAAACAAATAAATAGATATTTTTTTAAAAAGAAAACTGCCAAGAGTATGTTTTAGTGTTGTCACCTTAAATAAATTAAGTATGTGAACGTATTAGTGAGCTTTTGTTACCATAATGAAATCTGAGACAAGTTATTTTATAAAGAAGCTTATTTAGCTTAGAGTTTTGGAGACTGAAAGCTCAAATGGCATAATGCAGGCTTGGTGAAGGCCACCCTTCAGCTGCATCACTTCCTGTAGCAGGCAGCAAAAGCAAGAAACAAGCAAATTATAACTTCTCAAACCAGGATCAGAGAGAAGTTGGGTGGGGCCAGACACACTCCTTTTATAACTTTTCCTTAGAACTACCTTCTGAGGGCATGGCCCCAATTACCCAAGGGATCTCCCACTAGGCACCCCTTTCCAAAGATTCTACAGCACTTTCCAATACTACTGCCCTGTGGATCAAGACTTCAATCACAGTAGACCCTTGGGGAACACAAACCCTATTCAAACCATAGCAGTAATGCAATGCCTATGTCAATTAGCTTGATTTAGTCATTTCACAATATACATATATCAAAACATCATGCTGTACACTAAGTATACATAATGCTTGTCAATTACAATTTTGATTTGACTCTTTACCTGACTCTGAACCTCTTCACCAAGAAGAAAAATTATTGCCTAGTCTAGTCCAGACATGGGCTTGTAAGTAGCAACTGAAGGAAAAGCAAGACATCCACTAACTCCTGCTCTTTGTTACATTTTTACTCTCTAGAATATACAGTTTGGATATGAGGAAATTAATGATTCAGTTTAAAATAGGTTTACTCAGGAAACTAAAACATCTGGAAGAAATTTCCTATTTGGTCATTGCCTACCTCCATCTGAAGTGTCCCCATGTCTTAGCCTATTTTCTGTTGCTATAGCCAACTACTTAAGGCTTGGTGCTTTAGTTTTTTTTTTTTTTAAATATTTATTTTTTAGTTGCAGTTGGACACAATACCTTCATTTTATTTATTTATTTTTACATGGTGCTGAGGATCAAACCCAGGCCACGCACGTGCTAGGCGGGCGCTCTACCGCTGAGCCACAACCCCAGCCCCAGTGCTTTCGTTTTATTTAAGTCATGTTTCTGGAGCTTCTGGAGCATGTTGCCAGCATCTGCTCAGTTCTGGCCAGCACCCCTTTGGCTGTATCAAAACACAGTACAGGACCTAGGGTTGCAACTCAGTGGTAGACTGCTTGCTTAGCATGTGTGAGGCACTCGGTTCAATTCTCAGTACCACATATAAAATAAATAAATAAATAAATAAATAAATAAATAAATAAATAAAATAAAGGTCCATCCATAACTAAAGACAAAATGTTATTTTTGGAAAAAAAAAACACAGTGCATGACCATGACATCATAGCAGAAGTGCATGCAGGAGGGATAAATCACACAGCAAGACATAAAACAGATATTCAGGGACTAGGCTCACTCTTCTTATAAGTCACAGAAACCATCTAGGAATCCACAAGGAGTATATTAATCTTGTCTGAGGGCAGTACCTCTAAGGACCTAATCATCTTGCACTAGACTCCAGCTATTAAAGGATCCACTATGTCAACAATGTCACACTGATGATCAAGCTTTCCACACGTGACACTTTGGAGGACACTATCTGACATCAGAAAAAGGTCGGAGGGACACAAATAAAAGTATGTTATTTAACTGAAATTCAGAGCACACTCCACATGAGTTTTCATATGCAGATGAAACCCTAGGCAATCTGCTAACAGTCTGAACAAAATAAGCTTTGAGCATATAACACATGAACCAATTTTTCCATCCTGTAATATTTCTAATCTCAAATTGGCAGCGTCTCACCACTGGTAGTATAAGCAGCTCTCCCCAGGTATAGAAAAGAATATTAACATACAGAAATACAGTTAACTAGCTGGCCTATATACTCTATGACACTGGCTGTACTGACATGATTTCAAAATAAAAACTTGAAAATGAAAACTTCTGTTATTGAGTAGTTGGGGCCTCAAACCCAAGCTTATACTCTGCAATGACTTCATACTTTCACTAAATTTATAACATCACTTAATTTTGGTTTAAGGAGAAAAAGTCTTACAACATATATTAGGCAACTATTAGGTTAAATACTTGAACCTGCTAGTTGATGCCTTACTTTCACCTAACCTGGACAGAAACGTGCCCATCTGATCTTTTAAAATACATAAACTATTACTACCTTTTCTGCAGAGGCAGTTATTAGCTAAGGGACCTTCCAAAAGGAACCAAAAATGCAAGCAGGCGAATATCAAAAACAGGGACATGATTATGCAAAACATAACAGGTTAGGTGGGATGTTCCAATCCCCATTCTCCTGAAAGAGGTAGAACTAACCTTGGCTTAGCTTTCTAGCTCAGTTCCCTGGAAATCAGCTGTGTGATTAAGCAAGCCTGCTTCTGTAGAATGCCCACCATCCAAGTAGAAAGAGCAGAAAATGAACATAAATATCTGCCAGCCTCCACAGCTTGGGCTCCTTGAGTGCAGTGTACTACTTGTTCCTGGCCTTGTCCCTGGCCAGGATCCAAAGATACTAAAAAACACAAGACTATTGAAAAGGGAGTAGTCCCTTAGGGACTCTACAGCCAGAGTGGCTCCTGCATGCCTCTGTGTAGTCTGTGGGGACTGTTGTGATAATCCCCACGGAGGCAATGTACACTAAAGTTGCCCCCTGGCACATTCCCTATCCTTCACAGAGTAAACTAGTGCCAGGTGTGGTCCTTCCAGGTCCTGGGAGTTTGTATAGTTGAACCCAACTAGCTGGGATGGGTTTTGCATACACATCAGCGGTGTCTTTAGAGACAACCTATCCCGCGTTAACACCAAGCACAGACATGGCTATCAAATGGGTATGGGATTAGAACAAAGGAAGACAGATCTTAGAAATATGGGTTACAACCTTAAAGATAAAAGATATCACCAAGGTTTGGGAATAAGGATGGCAAATATACAGAGAAAGGATAATATTTATCCATTAAAGGACTGAGCTTAACATACTTAGCTACTATTATCTGTTTCTAAAGAATCTGGGTTTTGTTCCAGTTGTGCATGTAGTCACTAAATGTCTTAATATGGAAGAAGAGAGGTATGGGAAACAGGGAATGTCAGGAAACACAAATCAAGTGAGGGAAAAAAATGAATTTTTAAAAATGTTACATAACAAACAATAGCTGGAAGAAAGAAAACATTAGTTTCACTTGTGTCTGTTTTAAATCATCAAATCTGCAAAAGAACATCACCATACTGAGCTTTTAGAATGAGAATAAAAACAATTTCTTAAGCTCCTGCCTGTTGGTCTTACCAATCACTTATCAACATACCTGAATACTCATCAGTCTCTGTGTTAAAACTACTCTCAGTTAAGTCAGTAACAAAATGCTAAAATTTCTGACTCCATTAATTCTCTTTCTGGTAATCTAGTCTCAGGGAAAAATCCTAAATATAAGAAAAAGTCTTATGTAAAAATGTAAACTGCTTAATTATTTACTTATAATACAAAAATTATATATACAACACAAATATCTAACTAAAAGAGAATGGAAATTTATTATGGCTCAGTCATGAGGATACTAATATAAAACTACAAAAATAATGAAAATACAACAGCATTATATGATAAGTACATTTCATGTTAAGTGAAGAAACTATGAATAAAATTATAAAGACAAGTTAATTCAACTGTTTTAAAAAATCTATATATGAAAAAAGGAGATAGAAATGTTAAGGAGGGCTATAAGTAAAACTTAAACATCTTTTTTTTTCTTTTTTCTAAGTTTTACCAAATGAACATCTGTTTTATAATGGAAAATAGTTAAATTTAACTTATGTTTCCAACACATTACATAATATCAAGTTTGGTAGTCAATCTTTTGCCCAACCTACTCTCAGTATACTGTACCAATATTAAGCCAGGCGCAGTGGCCCACGCCTGTAATCCCAGCACTTGGGAGGCTGAGGCAGGAGGATCGCGAGTTCAAAGCCAGCCTCAGCAACTCAGCGAGGCACTGAGCAACTCAGTGAGACCCTGTCTCTAAATAAAATACAAAAAAGGGCTGGGGATGTGGCCCCGTGGTCGGTCAAGTGCCCCTGAGTTCAATCCCTGGTACCAAAAAAAGAAAAATATACACACTGTACCAATATTAAGCTTAAGGATTTCATGTCAAACCAGGTTATGTTATTCTACTTTTTTTTTTTTTTTTTGGTATGTGTGCGTGTGGTGCTGGGGATTGAACCCAGGGCCTTGTGTATGTGAGGCAAGCTCTCTACCAACTGAGGTATATCCTCAGCCCTCTGGGTTATGTTATTCTGAAAATGTAAACCACTACAATACAATCAATCTAGCAGAGGCAGGATTTAAATGAATTTCCTTCATTTAACTAGCAGAGCCTAATACCATTATTGACACATACTGGGTGTTTATTCATATTTGTTGAATGATTAATTTTTGCCCTGTAATTCCTATCTTTAAAGAGCTTTATTTCTTTGTATTTCTTACATTACCTACAGCTAGGGGTGTGGCTCAGAGGTAGAGCGCTCGCCTAGCATGCATGAAGCACTGGGTTCGATCCTCAGCACCACATAAAAATAGAAGAAAGATATCGTATTTCTTGCACTACCTAAAAATAAATATTTAGTTTAGCTCTACATGAACTTTTAACATGTTCACAGAATATCATTCCTGTTCTAATATTAACAGGGACAATTTGTACAAATATATTTACCATAATAAAATTTGGGGAAAATAGCACTTGCAATAACTCAAGATGGCCGGGCGCGGTGGCTCACGCCTGTAATCCCAGCACTTTGGGAGGCTGAGGCAGGAGGATCGTGAGTTCAAAGCCAGCCTCAGCAGTGGCGAGGCACTTAGCAACTCAGTGAGACCCTGTCTCTAAATAAAATACAAAAAAAGGGCTGGGGGTGTGGCCCAGTGGACCTGAGTTCAATCCCCGGTACCACAAAAAAAAAAAAAAAAAAAAAAAAAAAAAAAAAAAAAAAAAACTCAAGATGTTTACAAAACTCAACTTCTGAAATATAAGAATTTAAAATAATGAAAGAAAAACTGAATCAAGAAACTTTGGTATCTTTCAGCTTAACCTCTTAATTGTTTTATCTGTATTCCTTCCAAAGGGATTTTATTGTTTGTACAAATATAAGAATTCTTGGAACATGCTAGTTATGTATAAATAAATAAACTTTACAAATATGTGGAAAGATCCATGTTAACTTTAAAAATATGCTATAGTATGAATGTTTGTGTTGTCCCCAAATTTTTATGTTGAAATACTAACTCCAAGGTAATAGATTTAGGATGTGGGACATTTGGGTAGAGAGTAGATTATGAGGACTCATGAATAGGATCAGTGCCCTTATTAAAAAAACATCCTGGCCCCTTCCACCATGTGAGGACACAATGAAAAGATGCTATCTATGAACCAGAAACTAGACCTCACTAGACACATAATCTGCAAGCACGTTGATCATGGACTTCCCAGACTTCAGAAATGTGTAAAATTGATGTCTGCTGTTGATAAACCACCCAGTCTATGGTATTCTGTTCCAGCAGCCTGAACAGCTTAAGATAAAGGGGTAACCATGAAAAAAGTATCATGACACAGTTTCAACATAACTGTTTTAATAATATGAAATACAAGTACAAAACATGTACAAGTATACTTTTTACTACATGGAGATGGAATAATTTATTTGTATTTTGCCAGGATCAGTATCATCCAGTACTTTTCACCGTACCAATGGCTTTCCCCAGGAATTTTTTTTACTATTCATATGCAGTTTTATTATCATGAATAAAAAAGTTCACAACTCTTTTAACATTGCAAATATTCCTGTTTAAGATGCTTTGGAGAGCTGTTATGAAATACAAAATCACCTTAGCTCAGAGTTTTGAAATGGGTAATATTATTTCATATTAGCCAACATCTCCCTAATATTAGCATTGCAAAGACACTGTATACTTACTTAGGGTTTTAAGTAGTGTCTCAACTATGCAGGAAGTCAAATTACCATTTTCTGAAAAGTCCAAAATATCTTGATACTTATTGTGTAAGCAATAACTCATAAGCCCCATTTAGAGAAGACAATGGCAACAAAGAACCATAAAAGTCCTACAAGTATTAAAGAAAAACAAGTTTACATATACTAAAACTGTCTTTTCTATTTCTAAAGTGGTTCAACCACATCAAGTGCAGGTAAGATCAGTCAATAAAGAAAAAGTCAACTGCGCTAGTTCCCAACATTCAGCCTCCATAGCATACCTCACAGTTTTCGGCCAATTTCAGTTAAGAGTTGTCTTGTGACAGACAAAATTATGAAAGCAGTATTAATTTTGCTGGGAAATGTGAAAAGAAAATACTGTTAATTTCATAAAATATTTGTAACTTATTTAATTTTAATAAATAAATAAAACGGTGTTTGTTTTTAAAGTTTTGATCAGTTGCTGTTAAAAAAAACATTCAAAGTTATGTTAATCTTTAAGGATAAATGCTGGAGTATTTAAAATAACATGTTTGTAAAACTGAACCACATTTTTAATTTTCAGCATTACGCTTTGTTCTTGGTAGAATCATCTTTGTTTCTTCTCTTTACATCCCAATTATAAACCCTGGCCATATCTGCAAGAATTGTCAAAGAAAATGCAAAAGCAATTCTAAAGAAAACATATGCAACGGGCTAAGCCTTCACTCACACAATGAATCAAAGACGGAAATCATACATACACAAATACTGATGATAACTAGGGTTGCCAGCCATCCTGCTATAGTATCAAATGCTAAGACAGTAATCAAATTAAATTCTACCAAAACCAAGTTAAGACCTCCAGTCAACAATTGTCAACTATGGCAGTATATGTAACAAGTATGTACCAGAAACTCGCAATTTTTTTTAATATTTATTTATTTGCTTTAGTTGTACACAATGCCTTTATTTTTACATGGTGCTGAGGATCGAACCCGGGCCATGCACGTGCCAGGCAAGCGCTCTACTGATGAGCCACAACCCCAGCCCTTTTTTGTTTTGTTTTGTTGACAAAAGGTCTCACTACATTGTCTAGGCTGTCCTAGAATTCCAGGGCTCAAATGATCCTCCTACCTCAGCTTCCCAAATAGCTGGGACTAGAGCTGTGCACCACGGTGCCTGGCTCAACAGCTTTAATGACAATCTGTCATCTATGAAATTTCAAATATCACTCAACACATATCTTGCCATATAAGAAATTAGTACAAATTTCAATAACTTCATCTCTTATCCTCTCTTTAGTTTAACAGGGCATTCATTCAGTTTATTATTCAGTTTATTACTATGTTTCCAACTAGGCACTATACAAAACCTTGAGTTCCAGTCAGTGTATCAGAGACTGGCTGCCCTAACTTGCTCCCATGGCTGTATACCATGCTACCTTTTCTAGCTCTAACAAAGTTTGCAGTCAATCTTATATGATTTCCACTACCCCCCCTTTTTTTTGGGGGGGAAGCTTCTGTAAGTCACTGTATCATGTTTTTCTCTCACATTTAACATCTTTTCCTTTCCAGAAGTACCAGTCCTCCTAGGTCCTTGTCATCTCACAGCTGGATAAAGTCTCCACATCACCAGTTAAATGATGATCCAGACACTAGTCCTCAAATAGGCTGCCCTCCCTCGCCCACGCACTAAGCACCTGTCATGTGCACGTGCTATACACTGGAGAAAGAAGAGAAAAGGGCAGCTCCTACACTTGAAGAGCTCATGGTTGTGCAAGGAAAACAAAGCACTAAGTTCAAAGTTCTAAGTAAGCACAGAGGAACAGCAAAACACCCTGAGGGGATTAGCAAATATTCAGGGATGTTCTGATGCTTGAACTGAGATATGAAAGATGAGCAAATATCTACAGGCAAGTAAGAGGAAGACATGCCAGGTAGGAGCAACAATGTGTGGAAATGCAAAAGGCATTCTGCATTTTAGGGGTGAGAAGACCAACTGGAGTTATTTGGACCTTACTGTGTACGGGGGAAGAACCACAGCAGAAAAGTCAGTGGCTTGAGGCAAGACTGGCTGGAGACACTTCAGAGTGCCTATACGCATCCTCACACACAGTAAGTAACCACTGAAATATCACAACCAGAGAACTAAAAACAAGACCCGTTCATGACTTAGCATCTTCATGCTGGAGACAGCATATACGACAGTTAGAAAACTACTAAGTGCATGCTCCAGAGAGCCAGAACTAGCCGAGCGTGGTGGCACACGCCTGTAATCCCAGCACTTGGGAGGCTGAGGCAGGAGGATCGAGAGTTCAAAGCCAGCCTCAGCAATGGCAAGGCACTTAGCAACTCAGTTAGACCCTGTCTCTAATAAAATACAAAAAAAAAAAAAAAATGGCTGGGGATGTGGCCCAGTGGTCGAGTGCCCCTGAGTTCAATCCCTGGTACCAAAAACAAAAACAAAGAGCCAGAACTAGAGTAACTAATGGTACTGGGCAGAGAGATTTATGAGTGAAATTTGACAAGAATTTGGTCATTAATTCACTCTTGGTAGTGAGGAAGAGAGAAGTGTGAAGGATGACCCTCCCCCAAGGTTTCTGTCTTTAAACATGACAGGAACAGGAAGATACAGATCAGAGGAGAAAGGCAAAGAGCTTGACCAGAACACCCCACCTCACTTCTCTGCTGATGCAAATTCTATACTTCCTGTGAAAACAGCCTGTTTCATCTTCTCAATAAAGCTTTCCCTGACCTAACTCCAGCTCACATCTCTTTCCTAAACTTTAAATAACCTTGGTGCTGTATATGTGAACTTAACACTTTGCTATAACATTATCATTCAGCTTTTGGCATGTGCAGTTTTAATACAGAAAGACTTTGTCATTCCCTGCCCCAATGCCACTGATTTCTATATCCCATATGGCTTAGAACAGTTGCAGGAACACAGAAAACTCTTAATTAATAAATGCCTATAGAATTAAACTATCTAGCTATAAAAGGGTTGGGAAAGTATTTGAAAGAAAAACACTCATTCACCAAGGTGAATTTGCGTTTTCCAAATCTTCACATTTCAAATTCCTTGATCAACCTATAAAGTTACTCATGTCTAAGTTTCAAATATGTTATTTCTTATAAAATCTGCAATCCCACAATAGTCTTAAGGACATTCTTCACATTAAGACAATATAAGAATGTTAAATTTTTTTTCTCCCTTTTTGTGTTTTTAAGAAAGGATACTGACTTCTGTAGTAGTAAATTGATCTCGAAGAAAGTCAAGGTCTTCCTCAAGAGAATCAAGATTCTTTGTGGCAGTTGATAAATTCTTTTCCAACAATGCCTGAGCTTCATCAATATCATATTCAAGCATTACATTAGCCTAGAGAGGAAAAGTCATGACAGTTACTAAACAATTACACAATACTTTTTAGGTTAGAGCAGGTATCCGAAAGGTATAGCCCTCAGGCCAAATCCAGTCTGCTGCCTTAAACTTTCCTGCCTCTGTGACAGAGCTAAGTAGTTGGGGGAAAAAAAAAACATGTGGTTGGCACAACAAAGAATATTTACTATTTGGTCTTTTACACAAACTTGGCTGACCTCTGGGTTAGATTCTAGATACACGCCATGCACACACATACCACATCCACACATGCATGCATCACATCATGTAATTGGTGAGGGAAAACCCTGGGGAGGCAAAAAGTTATCTACTTTACAGTTAAGAGAAAAGAGGCTCATAGAGGTCAGGTTCTATTATGATCCCACAGCTAGTAAATGAGAGAAACTGACAAGAATAACAAATGAAAAAAATCAGGATATTAACCAATATACTGGGCTGGAGTTGTGGCTCAGTGGTAGAGCGCTTGCCTAGCATGTATGAGGCACTGGGTTCAATTCTCAGCACCACATAAAAATAAATGAATAAAAACTAAAGGTCCATCAACATCTAAAATTTTTTTTTTACAAAAAAGAACCAATTATACTTAAGATTATAAAACCCTACCTTTCTACTACCTCCATTATGACACTGAACAGTACTACATTGAAAATTTAAATAGTTATTTTTAAGCTTTACATACATTAAACTTTTTTATTATCTAAATTTGATCAGGAAACAGCCTACTTTTACTGACCCCTTCCTACTACCTCCTTTAGATGCTAGGGGCAAGATGAAGTGATATGGCTAGAACTCTGAAGATATGGTATAAAGTAATATTGGGGGAAACATATTAAATGAGACAACATGAAAATGTAAGCCACAAAGTAGGTGCCAGATAAATACTGAATAACCCACTCTAATTAATTAAAAAACTATAAAATTCATATAGGACAAAAAGTATTAAATCAAAAGTACATGAACTGGGTGCAGAGGCAAAAGTCTGTAATCCTAACAGCTCGGGACGCAGAGGCAGGAGGATCATGAGTTCAAAGCCAGCCTCAGCAATGGCGAGGTGCTAAGCAACTAAGTGAGACCCTGTCTCTAAAATATAAAATAGGGCTGGAGATGTGGCTCACTGGTTGAGTGCCCCCAAATTCAATCCCTGGTATGTCCCCCTCTCCTGTAACCCCCCCCCCCAAAAAAAAAAAAAAAAAAAACATGTACATGATGATGGGCTGGCATGGTGGTGCACACTTGTAATTCCAGCCACTTGGGAGGCTGAGACAGGAAGATTGCAAGTTCAAGGCCAGCCTCAGCATCTCTCAGTGAGATCCTATCTCAAAAATAAAAAGGGCTAGGGATGCAACTCTGGTAAAGCACCCTAGGTTAGATCCCCAGTGCCAAAAAAAAAAAAAAAAAAAAAAAAATGTTGGGCTGGGATTTGTAGCTCAGTGGTAAAGTGTTTGCCTAGCATGTATGAGGCCCTGGGTTTAATCCCCAGCACCACAAAAAAAAAAATGTCTTCCCAATACTCCCTTTGGCAACACATATACTAAAATTGGAATGATACAGAGAAGATTAGCTGCTGCACAAAGATGACACACAAATTAGTGAGGCAGTCTTTTCACATGAACCTCAACAAATGAGTAGTTGAGTAAAATATATCAGAAACATATTTACATATTTATGAACTGGGTGAAAGGAGTGCAGTTAACATAAATAAAATTATAAATGCTTAATGAAGTTTATTATATTAAAAATGAAAAGTTCTCATCCAGGCGCGGTGGCGCACGCCTGTAATCCCAGCACTTGGGAGGCTGAGCCAGGAGGATCACGAGTTCAAAGCCAGCCTCAGCAATGGCGAGGCACTTAGCAACTCAGTGAGACCCTGTCTCTAATAAAATACTAAAAAGGGCTGGGGATGTGGCCCAGTGGTCGAGTGCCCCTGAGTTCAAACCCCGGTACCAAAAAAAAAAAAAAAAAAAAAAAAAAAAGTTCTCAAGGGCTGGGGCTGTAGCTCAGTGGTAGAGTGCTTACCTAACACGTGTGAGGCACTGGGTTCAATCCTCAGCACCACATATAAATAAATAAAGGTCCATCAATAACAAATAAAATATTTTTTAAAAAGAATTAAAAGTTCTCTATAAGAAGTACCATAAACAAAAGACAAGCAACACATCAGAAAAAATATCTGCATTATGTAAAAGAAGACTCTGTATCCCAAATATGTAATATATAAAGATATAAACATCTATTAATAAGCAAAAAAAGACTTAACAGAAAAATGTAGCAATGACAAGAGAAATACAAAGGATCATTTTTTCAAACAAAAAATTATAATAGCATTTCCATGTATAAAATTTACAAAAATCTAAATGTGTGTGAGGTTGTCAATAACAGGATACTTTATATACTGTGGGATAAAAATGTAAATTGGTACAGTCTTTGTTGAGAGCAATTTGGCAGTATCTATCAAAATGCTAAATGTTTCTTGTGTGCGTGTTTATATGTGTGTGTGTATATACACATACACATTTATTGTTAGACCCAACAATTCTATCTCAAAGTGGCATACAGGGCTAGGGATGTGGCTCAGTGGTAGAGCAGTTGCCTATAATGAGTGAGGCCCTTGGTTAAATTCCCAGGACTGCAAAAATAAAAATCAAAGCATATATAAAAAATAAATATTTTATATGTGCATTGTTTTTTATATAGCACTGTCCCCACTACAACAAACAGGAAAACAACCTAATATTATTAGTATGCTATAGCCCTGCCACACAATATCAAGAAGCCAACAAAACTAAGGAGACAAATTCTATGACTACTCAAAAGAAAAGGTATGTGATGCTAAGTGAAAAGTCAAGTAGTGCCAGCAAGGAAGTGGGACTAGCTTATGGCAGGGGAAATACAGGAGTCCTGAGTAGAGAAGTAACATAATCTGACATGTTTAAATCTGGCAACTTGAGTAGAAGAAAGAGCCAGAATAAAATCTCTTGAGGCAGGGCCATTCTAGGCATGGTCTAGGTCAAGCAAGAAGTCTAAGTGTAGCCAAGCAACGAAATGAGGTATTAGGTAAGAGAAGTATCAAGGAGTACCAGGCTGTGGAGGAATTTGTAAGACACTCAAAGAACTTGGGCTTTTCCTCAGAATGAGATGAGAAACCACTGGAAATTTTAGGACAGAATATGGCATCACTTGACAGATTTTAATGGATCACTCTGTCCACTGTGCTAGAAAATATTTAGGAAGGCAAGGACAGAACTGAGGGTGAATTAAGATGTTGTTATGAGTTGAATTGTGTAAACCCAAAACATATACTGAAGTCCTAACCCCTGGTACCTGTGAATGTAACCTTATATGGAATAAGTTATCACAGATTGAATTATATCTCCTTTACAAAAAATGTTTGCCCTTCGTTCCTTCCACAATGAGGGATGAACACATTTAAACATCTCAAGCAATACTGTTTTGCTATGCAAAACACACTGGTTTACATATATTTCAGCTGTGGCTACAGCATTTACTTACCCCCAACCACAGACAAACTTTATCAGTAGGAGGAACCAAAGCTTTGCAGTACAGGTTATCTGCCAATAAGAATCTGGTCTCTAGTGAACTGGTGGAGTCCTTTAAAAAAAATGACAGTGCCAAAAAACAGGCCAGTTTGATATTGAGGTTATAAAGAAGAAATTCCACAGTTGGACCAAAGACATTTAAAACAATACCATCATGCAGACTAAATGTAAAGGTAAAGGTAAAGGTAAAAGAAATGAACACTACTGCCAGATGGCTGGGCACAGACTCTGGTTCAGCTACTTACTAAATGTGGCATCTCACTTAATCTTTCCATGCCCCATGTTCCTCACCTACAAAATTAAAAAATAAGCATTCCTGCACAGCCAGGCATAGTGGCATACACCTATAATCCCAGTGACTTGAGGCGCAGTAGAATTCTAAGTTCCAGGCCAACCTGGGCAACTTAGTGAAACCCTGTCTCAGAATAAAAAATAAAAGGAGCTGGGGATATAACTCAGGGGTAGAATGCTCCTGGGTTTAATTCCCAGTACCAGGGCAAAGGCAAAGGTAAGCACTGACTTCCCTAATGCTCACACACAGAACAGTGCCTGGCATATACAGTATTATATATGAATTATATAAATATTATATAAGAATTAGCTGTTAATGTTACTTCATCAGTGTTTCATGTCCAATTCAGGTTCTGAAGTCTCTTACAAAGTTCATCACATATAATAATCTACTAGAAATCTAGTTATTCTTCAAGTAATAAATCACATGTGTACACAATCTGTTCAAAACAATATTCTTATGAAATTTAATCTTTGTAGCCTGATTTTACTTAATGAATACTGAATTGAGACTTGGAAGACTCTCACTCTCAAAATTAGTTCTGCCAATACTAAGTAGCTATATGAAATAAGCCAAGCATAACTAACCTCTATGTAGTTGTTTCCTCAACTGTGAAATGAGAACCTGAAAATGGTAATCTCTTAAGATTCTTTCAAGCTCTATAAATCTTGGACTTACTCCTTATTCTTAGGGAGGACAAACACTGCCACAAAAAACAAACAAACAAAAAAAACCTGGAGGCTGAGGCAGGAGGATCGTGAGTTCAAAGCCAGCCTCAGCAATGGCAAGGCCCTAAGCAACTCAGTGAGACGCTGCCTCTAAATAAAATACAAAATAGGGCTGGGGATGTGGCTCAGTGGTTGAGTGCCCCTGAGTTCAATCCCTGCTACCCACCCCCCCAAAAAAAGCTGCAATGTTGCGACCTCAAAATAAGACATTTTCTTTTTCTACTTAAAACAATTTATGATTATATTTAAATTTTGCAAACACTACATATCAATAAAGTAGTGCAAGTGTTACCCTTAGGATTAAACCTGACTTTCAAGGAAAAGTCACAAAGCCACATTTTTTACACAAGCCTGATACCTTAGTGTATATGCTCAAGAAGGAAGACTGGATCCCACAGCACAGATCAAATACCAGTGAGCAAAGAATCAAGAAAGATGGAACTCTGCTAATATATCCTGGTTTACTTGTATTTATAAATAAAAATGCACTTACTTTTTTCTTCTGCATGTATTTTAGAATTTCCAGAGTCTGCTTAATTTCAGGAATCTGACATTTAAGCCTACAAACAAGAAAAAGGTTAACTTACTATTTTGCAAGTAAAAATAAACACCACAATATGGTCTTACTAACTTTACATTGTCTATTGATATGTTCTTTTTTTTTTTTTTTTTGGTGATGGAGATTGAACCCAGGGCCTTGTGCATGCAAGGTAACCACTCTACCAGCTGAACTAGAGCCCTAGCCCCTACTGATATATTCTTGATGACTATTTATAAATATAAAATATTTAATATTCTAATCTTATTTCATAAATTTAATTTTTAAAAGTACTTAGGAAATTTTTAGGTGTAAGACAAAATACTTAAGATACAAATGTTTATAAAAATAAAATATTTAAGCTGGGCACAGTGGCACATGCCTGTAATCCCAGCACTTGGGAGGCTGAGGCAGGAGGATCACGAGTTCAAAGCTACCCTCAGCAATGGCGAGGCACTTAGCAACTCAGTGAGACCCTGTCTCTAATAAAATACAAAAATAAAAAGGCTGGGGATGTGGCCCAGTGGTCAAGTGCCCCTGCGTTCAATTCCCAGTACCAAAAAAAAAAAAAAAATTTTTAATAAAATATTTCCAAAAATAAAATACATTTAATAAAACATTTTTAAAATATTAAATGTATGGGCTGGGGTTGTGGCTCAGTGGCAGAGCGCTCGCCTCACATGTGCGCAGCCCGGGTCGATCCTCAGCACCACGTAAACATAAATGCATTGCATTGTGTACAACTAAAGTAAATAAATAAGCCGGGCGCGGTGGCGCACGCCTGTAATCCCAGCACTTTGGGAGGCTGAGGCAGGAGGATCGCGAGTTCAAAGCCAGCCTCAGCAATGGCGAGGCACTTAGCAACTCAGTGAGACCCTGTCTCTAAATAAAATACAAAAAAGGGCTGGGGATGTGACCCAGAGGACGAGTGCCCCTGAGTTCAATCCCTGGTACCACAAAAAAAAAAATAAAATAAAAAAAAAATAAAAATAAAAAGGCTGCGGATGTGGCCCAGTGGTCAAGTGCCCCTGCGTTCAATTCTCAGTACCAAAAAAAAAAAAAAAAAAAAAAAAATTAATAAAATATTTCCAAAAATAAAATACATTTAATAAAACATTTTTAAAATATTAAATGTATGGGCTGGGGTTGTGGCTCAGTGGCAGAGCGCTCGCCTCACACCTGCGCGGCCCGGGTTCGATCCTCAGCACCACGTAAACATAAATGCATTGCATTGTGTACAACTAAAGTAAATAAATAAATAAATATTAAAAAAATATTAAATGTATAAACATTTAATAAAATATTTAAGATATAATAACAAAAATGTATAGAATGCATGTTTTGTACAAAGCCCTATTCTATATGTCAAAAGCCCCAGTTAGTAAACATTTCTAGAAACAGACCATATTCCACAAAGGTGATTCACAGATTCTCCATTTGATTACACTTGTATTTTAAATACATTAGTTTTAAAAGTGATCTTAAAAATAACACACATTCAGCTGGACATGGTGACCCATGCCTGCAATCCCAGCAGGTCAGGAGGCCAAGGAAGGAGGATCACAAGTTCAAAGCCAGCCTCAGGAAAAGCAAGGCCCTAAGCAACTCAGTGAGACCCTGTCTCTAAATAAAATACAAAATAGGGCTGTGGCTGTGGCTCAGTGGCTGATCAATACCTGGTACCAAAAAAAAAAAAAAAAAAAATAGGGTGACGTCCCTGAAGGAATATGAGCTGACAGAGAAAAGAAATGATAGTGTGATAAACTCCAACACAATAAAATAAAGACAACAACCTCAATAATCTATCACATGAAACAAATACTCAAAGAAAACATACAGTAAGTATTTAAAAACATCTCAAGAGGAAAAGAAAGGATATTGGTCAATATAAAGAAGGAGCAAGGGGCTGGGGTTGTGGCTCAGTGGTAGAGCACTTGTCTAGCACGTGCGCGGCCCGGGTTTGATCCTCAGCACCACGTACAAATAAACACATTGTGTACAACTAAAGCAAATAAATAAATATTTAAAAAAGAAGAAGCAAGTAGTCATTAAGAACCATCCAAAACTACAAGTTACAGCTGGGCGCAGTGGCACACGCCTGTAATCCCAGCACTTGGGAGGCTGAGCCAGGAGGATCACGAGTTCAAAGCCAGCCTCAGCAATGGCGAGGCACTTAGCAACTCAGTGAGACCCTGTCTCTAATAAACTATAAAAAAGGGCTGGGGATGTGGCCCAGTGGTCGAGTGCCCCTGAGTTCAATCCCTGGTACCATAAAAAAAAGAGAGAGAGATTATCATAGCTAAATTACTTTTGGGTATATAGCCAAAGGAAATTATGCACACCCATGTTTATTGCAGCCAAGATATGAAATCAACCAACAAATGAATGGGTGAAGAAAATGTGGTATGGATAACCATGGAATATTATTCTGCCATTAAAAAAAGAATGAAATCTTTTTACTTGTGACATTGATGGACCTGGAACACACTATGTTAAGTGAAATAAACCACACATAGAAAGACAAATATCACATGTTGTCTAACATTTGGGGAATCAAAAAAAAATTGATCATAAAGAGGAACAAGATAGTAATTACTAAAGGTTAGGAAGGAGAGGCTAGATAAAGTGCATAGATAAAGGGGATAGAGGGAGGCTACATAAAGGGCATCAAAATATAGTTACATAGGAGGAATAAGTTCTAGTGGTTTATATCACAGTAGAGTGACTATAGTTTAAAACAACTTATTTTATATTTTACAAAGAACTAGAAGAGAGGAGCTTTAAGGCTCCAAATGAAGAAATGATAAGGAGATGCAAATGCTAATTACATTGATTTGATCATCACACATTATACACATATATTGAAATATCACACTGTACTCCATAAATAATGTCAATTATTATGTGGTAGTTAAAAGACAAAATAAAATTAGAGGGAAAAAAGCTAAGCACTGTGGCTTATACTGATAAACCCAGTGACTGAGGAGGTTGAGGCAGGAGGATCACAAGTTCGAGGCCAACCTTAACAACTTAGGGAGACCTGTCTCAAAATAAAAAAAAATAAAAAGAGCTAGTGATGTAGCTTCGTGGTAGAGTAACCTTGGATTTGATTCCTAGTATTGTTTAAAAAAAAAGTTTGAAGAATAGTCAATGAAAACAGGAGATTATACATAGAGAATTATAAAGTATTAAAAACTTTAAACAGCTTGAAGGTAAAATTGAATTACAGAGTGCAAGAAAAGATTTATAACATATATAAAGAAAAAGTTTAGCATTCGAACTCCATATAGATCACACACAAAAATAGAACTGATATGCAGCTGATATCATGGGGTTGAGGTAAATTCCAGAAAAATAAAAAGGAAAAGAACCAGAAAAGACTCTGAGTTGAGCAAATGTAGTAGTGTCAATGAGTACACGTGCACATTCCAACTGCAAACCTGAGCCCAGTTCACGGATGAAATGTAAGAACTTGAAACTAGATTCAAGTGGTCCAAAATTGGTATCAACTCACAGCTCCTGACAAAAGCAAAATCCTCTATGTATAAAGGCAAAGTAGACAGGCATCCATAATTACAGGAAACTAACATATGTCAACTAGGTTAAAAAAGAAAATATCCACAAATAGACAAATTATACTGAAATAACTAAAGAAGAGTTTTAAAGTAATCAAAAAGACAAATCACCTAAAAAGGCTAGCATTAAAAACAACTACTGGGGCTAGGATGTGGCTCAGCGGTAGGGCGCTCACCTAGCACGTGTGCGACCTGGGTTTGATCCTCAGCACCATGTAAAAATACATGCATTGTGTACAACTAAAGCAAGTAAATAAACATTAAAAAAAACAACTACCACATGTTTAAATATGTTTAGATACAATAAATAGGTTGAAAATAAAGAGATTAGAAAAAGACACAACAACAAAATATTAGCCCAAAGGAAAGCCAGGGCTACTATAAGTGTGCAAAAAAAAAAAAAAAAAAAAAAAAAAGACTCTGATACAATAGGCATCATCATATACAAGATTAAAACTAAGAAGACCTGACACTCCTAAAATTCTATGTACCTAATAGAGTAAAAAGTACAAAAAAGAGACAGAAACTGTTTGGTATAAGATGAATAACTGGCAGCAGACCAGCATTCCCACCTCTATCCACTCCCAATATCCAGAGAAAATACACAAATCCTCTTTTGGAAGACAGCAGAGAGCTACTGAGGTGATAGGAAGTCCAGGGCTGACTCTTGCCAGGAAAGAAACTTTGAGAAATGAACTGATTTCGTGCAGACAGTTTTGTCAAATAGTACATGAAGGGGCATTTCTTTTTATAGAAATATGCCAAGTTATTAATAAATGAAAAAGAGACAAATTAGAATATCATCATTTTGCAACTCAAAATTAATGGGCCTAGGCATTGAGCATCATAAAAAGGAAGACAACTGGATATTCTCTGCCTCTTCGTGGAAGAACACATAAACCTAACCTAAGAAGAGGTACTGTTCCAAAAAAAAAAAAAAAAATCAAGTCTGAATGTGATCAAGACAATCCACTTATTTTTATTTATTTGTTTGTTTGTATGTTTATTGATAGGAGAAGAAATGTCAATTTATGTAGTTGAAAATCATTTCATACTTTCTAGACTGTAAAATTGCTTTAAAAATAAGTAAGTCTAGCCAGGCGTGGTGGCGCACGCCTGTAATCCCAGCACTTTGGGAGGCTGAGGCAGAAGGATCACGAGTTCAAAGCCAGCCTCAGCAATGGCGAGGCACTTAGCAACTCAGTGAGACCCTGTCTCTAAATAAAATACAAAAAAGGGCTGGGGATGTGACCCAGTGGTCGAGTGCCCCTGAGTTCAATCCCCGGTACCACAAAAAAAAAAAAAGTAAGTCCGATTTTGGTTTACCATACAATTTTTGAGCAGCTATTGAATCAACAATAGGACGACACCATCAGGAAAGAATGAGAGAAATCACAGGGTGGGATCTCTATTTTTGAAGTCTGAAGATTCTAAAATTCCTAATTAATGTCACATAAAAGAATAGATATTCCAGCAATTACTATTTCTATCTCCTGGTGACAAAAAAAGTTTAATATGTATTTCAAACTATAGATCCACCATTTAATAGTAAACATAGCACAAAGAAACAGTCTTGAAAATTACACAATTGCTTTGAAATCTAGCAACCCATGTTTGAATAACCCATGGATTGTAATATCTAAATGTGAAATATATAATAAAGATTTTTGAAGAAAACACAGGAAGTTATATTTATGAATTAGGAATGTGCAAACAATTCCTAAACAAGATATGAAAAGAAAAATCATTAAAGAAAAAGATTATTACATCAGACTATATTAACATTAAGTGATATTAAGCCAATAGTAAGCCATAATACATTTACTTACAAAAATAAATTGGAGGCTGGGGATCTAGCTCAGTTGGTAGAGTGCTTGCTTCACATGCACAAGGCCCTGGGTTCAATCCCCAGTACCACAAAAAAAAAAAAATAAAATAAAAAAAATTGGAAGCTTCCCACATACTAAACATAAAAATAAATTTCTAAGGAATTAAGACTCATAAACTGAGCTGGGTGTGGTGCACACGCCTGTAATCCCAACACTTGGGAGGCTGAAGCAGGAAGATCGAAAGTTCAAAGCCAGCCTCAGCAATGGCGAGGCACTTAGCAACTCAGTGAGACCCTGTCTCTAATAAAATACAAAAAAAGGCTGGGGATGAGGCCCAGTGGTTGAGTGTTCCTGAGTTCAATCCCTGGCACCAAAAAAAAAAAAAAAAAACTCATATATTTAATTGTCTATTTAACATTTCCACTTGGATGTCCAAAAGGCATCTCAAATGTGTTCCAGAACTGAACTTCAGAGCTCCCCCCCAAACCTATTCCACCCAAAGTTCCCCATACCCCCCATCTCAGATGGCTTGTCCTCAAGGCACATTTTCCTATCTAAACTCCCTACTGGTAATGGTTAATCCAATGGCTCCATTTTATTATCACAAAAAGCCATACCTGTACATTGTTGAAAAATAAGAATAAAGATAAGCAAAAATAAGAAAAACACCACATTTTTACCATCCAGAGATTATCCCTGTTAATACATCTTTAATGCAGATCATTATAGGTATTTCTAGGAATAATACTTTTTTCCCAAAATGAGAGCATACTATTCTTAGTGTTTCCTATCTTGCTTTTTATTCATTAACATTTTCCATCTTTACCTGTCTATGATTTTTCATCTCATGTAATACCCACCCCATATTCAAATTTCTCCAATTATCACCAAAATCAAATGAGAAAGTTTAATCGCAGCAATTCAGGAAGCTGAGGCAGGAGGATTGTGAATTCAAAGCCAGCCTCAGCAACTTAGTAAGTCTCTGAGGAACTGAGCAAGACCCTGTTTCTAAATTTTAAAAAAAGGGCTGGGGATGTGGCTCAGTGGTTAAACGCCCCTGGGCTCAGTCCCTGGTATAAAAATAATAATAATTTAAAAATGTGTAGCTTATGCCCAAACTACTTTCTTGCTCCAGTCTGCCTTTAAGCTCATTACCAACCTTTGAAATTCTGTAGCAATTTAGTCCTCTTGGAAATTCCCCTGAAAATTGTTGCCCTCCTCCTTCCCCTATGCTAATTCACTGTATTGTAGCAAAGTATCTCTACTGTTCTACATTGTGTACTTAATATTTATGTACTTATCATCCCCCCTAGACTGTGTGTCCATGTTAAAAGTTGATGTGGGACTTTACTTCATCCAAAATGTTATCTAGCATGTGGTTAGTATTTCCTAAGTATTTTTTTTAAACATTTATTTATTTGCTTTTAGTTGTACACAATGCATTTATGTTTTACGTGGTGCTGAGGATCAAACCTGGGCCACACACATGCTAGGTGAGCGCTCTACTGCTGAGCCACAACCTCAGCCCAGTATTTCCTAAGTATTTAACAGAAGAATTTTGGGACATACACATAGCAAATATCCACAAATATGTATTACAGTAAATTGACTTTATGAGCTATATAAAAGGATATGGAGAAATAAGAGTTGAGAGTAAGGATTCCTTTGACTACACCTATTAGTTATGTATTCTTGGGAAAGCGGGTCTGTAGGTCTTTCATCTCATTAGAAAAATTAGAAGGATGAACTATACATCTAAGATGTTATGATCTTAGATTCTTTGGATTAAGGTCTTTAATATCCATTTCATGGTTTTCGAACTTATCTATAGACTGGCAATACTAAATGCTGGTAAGGATATGGAACAACTAGAATATTTGTACATTGACTTTTGGCAGTTTCTCATGAAATTGAACATAAACTTCAGCAATTCTACCCCTACATATTTGCCCAGGAGAAATGAAAATATACGTCCACATAAAGACTTAACACCAAAACAGGAAAACAACCCAAATATCCATCAATATGCAAATAGATAAAAACATACTAAAATCATAGTGTACATATACACAATGGAATACAACTCAGCACCAAAAGGGAACTAATTTACTGATATACATAGCATGAATAACTCTTTAAAGCATTATGCTAAGTGTAAGAAGGTTGACACAAAACAGTAGTTACTATATGCTTCTACTCATATAAAGTTCAATAACAGACAAAACTAAAAAAGTTGCTGGGGAGGGAATGAATGGAAAAAATTTAGAAGGAACTTCCTGGGGTAATGAGAGATATTGATCTGGGCAAGAATCAATTCTGGACAGAATCAGATATATTTGTCAAAATTTATCAAACTGAAACTTGACAAGTAGACACTTCATTATATATAAAGTATTTCTCAATGTTTTAAAACTTCAAGTCATATAAAACTTTTTAAAACTTCCAAATTTTTATACTTACCTCCTTTTCTTTTGAGCAAGGTTGAGTTCCATAAACTTATACTTTTGGTATTGTTCATCCAGCTTCTTTAGTACTGTATCTGCAGTCTCATTCCCAGGCTGTTTCATGAAGGAGTCTACATCTTCCTTTAAGATCAAAAATAACATTAAAAATGTTAGAATTCATACCACTTAATCTGAGTTTTTGACAATTATGTTTTTAAAACATTCAAAAATGTTTATTCCAAAGGTTTGTTAACTA
Source organism: Tamias sibiricus (assembly GCA_025594165.1). Lineage (NCBI taxonomy): Eukaryota > Metazoa > Chordata > Mammalia > Rodentia > Sciuridae > Tamias > Tamias sibiricus. The sequence continues at coordinate 143,838,823 of CM046667.1, read as the reverse complement.
AAAGAGTAACTATAAAAGATAAAAGACTGGGGCTGGAGTTGTGGCTCAGTGGTAGAACACTGGCACCACATAAAAATAAAAACAAATAAAATAAAGGTATTGTGTCCATCTACAACTAATATTAAAAAAAAAAAAAAAAAGATAAAGACTAGCCAGGCACAGTGGCACATGCCTGTAATCCCAGTGGCTGGGGAGGCTAAGACAGGGGACCACAAGTTCAAAGTCAGCCTCAGCAACTTAGTGAGACCCTAAGCAACTTAGTAAGACCCTATCTCTAAATAAAACATTAAAAGGGGCTGGGATTGTGGCTCAGTGGTAGAGCACTCACCTAGCATGTGGGCGACCCAGGTTCGATCCTCAGCACCACATACAGATAAAACGCATTGAATAAAACACATTGTGTACAAAAGCTAAAGCAAATAAATAAAAATATTAAAAAAAACATTTAAAAAGCCGGGGGATGTGGCGTGTAATCCCAGCACTTGGGAGGCTGAGGCAGGAGGATCGAAGTTCAAAGCCAGCCTAAGTAATGGTGAGGCACTTAGCAACTCAGTGAGACCCTGTCTCTAATAAAGCACAAAAAAGAGCTGGGGATGTGGCCCAGTGGTCGAGTGCCCCTGAGTTCAATCCCAGATACAAAAAAAAAAAAAAAAAAAAAAAAAAAAAAAGCCAGGCAAAGTGTCACACACCTGTAGTACCAGAGCCTCAGGAGGCTGAGGCAGGAGAATCGTGAGTTCAAAGCCAGCCTCAGCAATGGCAAGGTGCTAAACAACTCAGTGAGACCCTGTGTCTAAATAAAATACAAAACAGGGCTGGGGTGTGGCTCAGTGGTTAAGTGCCCCTGAGTTCAATCCTTGGTACTAAAAAAAAAAAAAAAAAAAATGCTGCGAATGTGGCTCAGTGGTTGAGTGCTCCTGGGTTCAATTCCTGGTTAGTACCAAAAAAAAATTAAAGATAAATTTTCAGACAGTACACATACATTATGAAGCTAATTTATTATTCTTTCACCATTCTGTTTTATTCATTTTCATTATTTATTTTTTCTGCCTGAAGATTGAACCCAGAGGTGCTTTACCACTGAGCAACATCCCCAGCCCTTCCTTTATATTGTTTATTTTGAGACAGAGTCTCACTAAGTTGCCTAAGGGCCTCACTTAGTTGCTAAGGCTGGCCTCAAACTTGTAATCCTCCTTACCTAGCCTCCCAAGTCACTGGGATTACAGGCATGCACCAGTGTACCCAGCCCTATTTAATTTTCATTTACAAATAGGGAGAGAAGGATGACTTTTCCTGCTTTATGCACTTCCCACGTGGCCCTAGTAGTAAATATAAAAATTACCAGCAACCAAACACACTGCTTATTCATACACACTAATCTCAAAATGATTCAACAGACTGTGTGGCAAAATTATCAATTTTACTACTTATTTTTAATTCCACATGTTCTGCCATAGAAAGCATGTTAAATATGATCATTAGGTTCCCATGACAAACTGCAAATGCTTCCTTAGGAATCAAGAAGTTCACATAAAATAAAAACAGAAAAAGAACAATCTTTTGAAATTAATAATTAAGCAAATGAAAAACAATAATACCAATGCTAAATTTCTTCAAAAAATATATACCTGGTCTTTGAAAAAAAAAGCTAGTTAATTAGATAAGGATCAGAAGATACATGAAAATACATGGAGGGGCTGGGCTGTGGCGCACTGGCAGAGAGCACTTGCCTAGCTGTGTCAGGCACTGGTGCAATCCTCAGCACCACATAAAAAATAAATTAATAAACAAAGATATTGTGTGTCCCTCTACGACTAAAAAAGTATTTTTTAAAAAAGAAAATACATGGAAACTAGAAGGAGATTCTACAAGAGCCTTCTAGTACTTTAAAGAACTTTAGGTAAGAACTTTAGTTAATTATAAGAAACTTCAATTATCTTATGACTTCTGTGACCTTCACATCATTATTCATATTTATGCTTATTAGCTATCAAGGAATATTTTAGCTCAAAGAAGTTCAAGAAGAAAAAGAAAAACACAGCAAGGGACTGAACTATGATGGCACCAAGGCTGAATTCACCAAGGAGAATTTAGCAAGGACAATTAATTACAGCAGTATAGGACATGGTTAAGAGACAGGGGAACAAACATAACCAAGGAGGTAAAATGCTTTTAAAATGAAAATTAAAGAACACCGAAGGAAGAAATTGGAGAAGACCTCAGAAGATGCTAAGACCTCCCCATGCTCTTGGATAGGTAGAATTAATATTGTTAGGGCTGGGGTTGTGGCTCAGCGGTAGAGCGGCCCAGGTTCGATCCTCAGCACCATGTAAAAATAAAGGCATTGTGTACAACTAAAATAAATAAATAAATATTTAAAAAATTGTTAAAATGGCCATACTACCAAAATTATTACACAAATTCATTGTAATCCCCATCAAAATACCAATGACACGGGCTGGGGTTGTGGCCCAGTGGTAGAGCGCTGGCCTAGCACGTGCGCAGCCCTGGTTCGATCCTCAGCACCACATAAAAATAAAGGCATTGTGTACAACTAAAACAAATAAATAAATATTTTTAAAAATACCAATGACATTCTTCACAGAACTAGAAAAAAAATGTTCTAAAATTCATTTGGAAGAATAAAAGACCTAGAATAGCCAAAGTAATTCTAAGCCAAAAGTGCAATGCTGGAGGCATCACAACACCTGACTTCAAGTGATACTACAGAGCTACAGTAACAAAACCTGTGTGGTACTGGAAACAAAATAGGGGACACAGATACAAACTTACATATTTATAGTCATCTAATACTTGGCAAATGTTCCCAAAACATACACAGGAAGAAGGACAGGCTTTTCAACACGTAGTGCTGGGAAAACTGGTTATCCACATGTAGCATGAAACTAGATCCCTATTCCTCACCCTGCACAAAAATCAACTCAAAGTGGATCAAAGACTAGGAAATAGACCATAAATATTACAACTTCTAGAAAAAAAAAAAAGATCAACACTTCAACATATTGGTGTAGGCAAACTTCTTCATCAAGACTCCTAAAGAAGCCAGGCGCAGTGGCGCATGCCTGTAATCCCAGCACTTGGGAGGCTGAGGGAGGAGGATCACAAGTTCAAAGCCAGCCTCAGCAATGGCGAGGCACTTAGCAACTCAGTGAGACCCTGTCTCTAATAAAATACAAAAAAAAAAAAGGGCTGGGGATGTGGCCCAGGGGTCGAGTTCCCCTGAGTTCAATCCCTGGTACCAAAAAAAAAAAAAAAAAGACTCCCAAAGAGCAAGAAATAAAACCAAGAATTACTAAATGGGATGGCCTCACATTAAAAAGCAAAAGAGCCGGGCGCGGTGGCGCACGCCTGTAATCCCAGCACTTTGGGAGGCTGAGTCAGGAGGATCGCGAGTTCAAAGCTAGCCTCAGCAATGGCGAGGCACTTAGCAACTCAGTGAGACCCTGTCTCTAATAAAATACAAAAAAGGGCTGGGGATGTGGCCCAGTGGTCGAGTGCCGCTGAGTTCAATCCCCGGTACAAAAAAAAAAAAAAAAAAAAAAAAAATCCTCAGCACCACATAAAAATACATAAATAAAATAAAAGTATTGTGTCCATCTATAATGAAAAATATTTTAAAAAAACAACTACATTGAGACTTCATGTCATTCCAGTTAGAATGGCAATCATCAAAAATAGAAATAATTTCTGACAAGGATGTGCTATGTACATGTATGAATATATCACAATGAATTCCACTTTTATGTATAGCTATAATGCACCAGTCAAAACAACAGTAAATAGACAACTCAGAGAGTAGAGGAAGGGAATCAAAGGGAGGGAGGAGGGAAAGGGGAAGTACTGGGGACTTAAATGGAACAAATTATGTTATATGCATTTGTGAATATATCGAAATGAACCCCACTATAATGTATAACTATAATGAACTAATAAAAAGATTTTAAAGATACAGGGACTGCCTAGTTTGAATACTGGCTTTACCACATACACCCCTCCTTGCCTCAATTTCCTGATTTATATAATGAAATTAAAGTGCCCTTTCTGGGCTGGGATTGTGGCTCAGTGGCAGAGCACTTGTGTCACAGTATGAGGCACTGGGTTCAATCCTCAGCACTGCATGAAAACAAATAAATAAAATAAAGGTATTGAGCTGGGGTTATGGCTCAGTTGTAGAGCACTTGCCTAGCATGTGTGAGGCATTGGGTACAATTCTCAGCACCACATATAATCAAATAAATAAATAAAGGTCCATCAATAACTAATAAAAATACTTTAAAAAAATAAAGGTATTGTGTCCATCTACAACTAAAAAGTATTTTAAAAAATAAAGTGCCTTTTCTTCATAGGGGATTAAAAGATTGTGTGAAATGCTTAGGAGACTGTGTATAACTGTGCACTAATAAGTACTGAACAAACATTAACTATGTGTACAACACACGTGCTGTGGGGATACAAATGAAAAGTGGTGAAAATTTTGTTATGAGGTAGAAGTCAGGAAAATCTACAGGGAGGTAATATCCAAACCAGATAGTAAAATTTGACAAGGGTACCTGATAAATAAAGGTGAATGGGGACAATTCAAGCAGAGAAAAATAAAATTATTCTAAAAGTGGGATTGGGGGAAAAGCCAGGTCTGACTTTTAACCATTATCATATAGAGATGGCTTCCTATCATAGGGGAACTAACTAAGCACATACTATACCTGCAATACTGAAAGCATGTTTTGTTTTTCTTAAGTACTATCATTCTCATTTCAGTTAAAGAAACAGGTTCAAAGTGGTAAAACAATATGGTTAAGGCTGAGCAGCAACTGGAAACCAGAGGCAGGTGTCAAACTATTTTTTTTTTAATTTTTTTATTTTATTAAAAAAAATATTAAATTATTTATTCTCATTTGTTACATGACGGCAGAATGCAATTCATTTCATATTACATATATAGAGCGCAATTTTTCAAGTCTCTTGTTGTACACTCAAACTATTATTTATATAAAATATAATGCCATTTCTAAAACCATGTCACTCATTAATTTGGGAACATAAAAGCATGTAAAATGTGGGTTCCTTATTACATCATGCTGGTAGAAATTTTAAGGTCCAGAAAAAATAACTCATAAAATTTCAGGGGAAATAGCACATTTTAAGATGAGAGTTGATATAGCCCCTTCCCGAATTAGATTTTTGAAGCCATCCCTAGCTAAGTACTAGGAATGTTGTATTTAAGGCACTATGGAAATTTAATTATACAACTAATTATGAAGTTGTACTATATGTCAGGCACTGTGCTAGGACCAGGATAAATGGTACAAAGAGAATTACCTCAATTTTCTCCCAGAGCAGAACATGAGAGGGCTAAGTAGAGGCTCTGAAGCCCCACAGACTGCTGAAGTTCAAATTCTGAATATCTCATTTACATTCTATCTGACCTTGAGAAAGATACTCAAGGGGTTTGTTTCTCAATTTCACTATGTAAAAAATGGGAATTATTGTAATAGTTAACTATCCCCTAGAGTTCTATAAAGTCATTGAGAAAGTGCCTGGCAATCAGCAAATTTTATTTCTTGTTAAGAGATAAAATGTAAAGAAATAAACGGCATATCTCAGGAACAAAACTCGAAATAATTAAGGAAAATAATTACAAAATTCAAGCATCAAATGCAAATATAATCTGTGTTCTAAATACAAGAAATGCATGTTTAGAAAGATGTAAGACATAATTAACAAAAAGTTATAAGACAATATAGGATACCTTTTGGTCCAAACTAAAAGATGGAGAAAATTCAATTAAGTTTTCATAGTAGCTTAGTACAACTAAATGAAGAAAGACAGTTGATGCTGGCCTGGAAGGCCATTCAGAGGTTTTCTGTCATAATTGCAGTCGTTTTACAGTGCTGCTTCTAGAATAACTAAATGTGTAAAAAGATCAGGTTGACAGCTCTACTTGCTTCTCTTTGTCTGAACATGGGGTTGGTCTCCCTGTTCCGTGAAATCTCCAAATTGTGTTTCCCACCTCCTCTCAACTGCACATAATTCATTCTCTAGTAAATATGATCGTATTATGGTTTTACTTACACACCTTGTGTAATGACAGTTCGTTTTACACCGTTATCCTAACATCAGAGGCAAGAGACCACTGCATCCCTCAAAATGACAGGGGGCCGTTGCTTAATTCACACCTTACCACCAACTGTTCCGCCCACTCGCTATATTCTAAGTGTTCATTTATGTCTTTCCAGCATCCAGGCTGAGTTGCGATCACTCACCGCCTCGCGTTTTCTAAAGGACCTGGCATTAAAGAAGCGGTCCCTCAGGACATCCGGCTGAAGCCCACTAGCTCTGACCACGCACTCGCTCCCCAATCCTACTGCCCCAGGCCCTGTTATCTTTTAGGACTTTCTCGGACTGCGTTTAGGCAGAACGACCTGCAGCAGAGCTCAATCGGTTCAGATATCCGGAGGGAAAGCGGATGATCGCTCCCTCCCTGGACCTTCAGTTCAGTCCCTTCCCCCAACGGTCCGAGCTCGGGTGGGGGCTGGAAAGGAAACAGTCTTCAGCCTCAGGCCAAGATATCAAGGGAACAGCGCGACCCTTACCACAAATACAGCCTCAGGAATCCCCAGGTGGAGCCGCCGCCCATTCCCTGCAGCCACTTCGACACCGCTACCGTCCTTAGAGGCCGCCATCTTGACAAAGCAAGCCCTAGACTAACTGCCTTGCTGAGCCGCCAGCCGCCCGTAGTCAGTGATTGGCTCGATTGCACCCACACGCCCTGCCCTCCCCCGTGAGTCTGCGCATTCATTGGTGACTAGGGAAGAGCCGCCGCTTCTCCTTTGGTCGATTAAGCCCAACCTCTACGTGCTAATTGGCTGCGCACAGGTGAGTGACAAGCGTAGAAGCGACACGGAAGAAAATCAGAAGCTACAGGAAGGACCAATAGGGACTTCTGGGAAAACGTGCTAGAGATTTGAGTGGGCAGGGTTAAAACCAGAGGCAACCGGACCACCCCAAAACAGGAAGTACCCTTCACAATGGCCTGTGGAGCGATCCCAACTTCATTTGGACACCAGCGAACCTGGGACCTAGACGCCAACGTGAAAATCGCCTTTCTATTCCCACCATCCCAAAGAGTTTCTTGCCCCTTGCAGGGGACTTGTTTTGTATCTGTATCAGAATACAGCCACTGGCCTAATGATAATAAATGCCCAACCATGACACCAACCTTTCCCTAAAGCCACCTTTGCACAGAATCCAGTCACTCCAACTCAAACATTTTCAAAACTAAACTTCATAGTTTACATCCTGAGAACTCCATCTAGGCTACTAGACTCAAGGACTTACCCAACATTACCATCCACTACAACCCTTTAAAAGCGAGTGCATCATATAGGCCCACGTAAGTATTCTTTGATCTCTTTTCAAACATCTAATATAGTGTTCGCCCCTGACTTTGCTTTCACTACACTGTTTTCCAATGAAGCAAGCAGTGCTTCATTCCCTCCCACAACTTATACTGCAAACAGGAATGTTTGCTTAGCAAAATCTATCTCCCTTCTCAGAGGCAATCATTGTAAACCAGTTTGTCTCCGCGGATAATTCATACATGATCATGCATACGGGTATAGATAGACATGCCTGTTTACATTAAAAAGCAGGAAACTGGTACCCTTCTATTGTAAATAAGGGAACTAAGGCTCAGTGAGCTTGTATATCTCCCAAATCCTACAGGTAAACATTAAATGAAGCTGGAATTCCAAACTAGCTCTCTAAGGACTTCCATGCTCTTTGCCTTGGGAGGGTAAAGACCTGTCAACCACTAGTCTGACCTCTGGCCAACAGCTTTAAGGACCACGATGCTCTCTTCCCGCAAGAAAAAGTACATTCGAACTCTATTCTTTTTTTTTTTTTTTTTTTTTTTTTTTTGTGGTACTGGGGATTGAACTCAGGGGCACTTGACCACTGGGTCACATCCCCAGCCCTTTTTTGTATTTTTTATTTAGAGACAGGGTCTCACTGAGTTGCTAAGTGCCTCGCCATTGCTGAGGCTGGCTTATGAACTCGCGATCCTCCTGCCTCAGCCTCCCAAAGTGCTGGGATTACAGGCGTGCGCCACCGCGCCCGGCTCGAACTCTATTCTTTACAACTATTCCTGACCTCAACACCGTCCAAAAAGGGGGGAAAAGACTGAAAAGTAGGTAATGTGTCTACAGAAAAACATCTACAGTCTGCCATCTTTCCCTCCCCACCTCCCTCCCACACACACAATTTGATTCCACTTAACCCACATCTGTATTCATATTTGTTATTACTAATAGTGTCTTTACTCCAAACATTAAAAACATTTTCCAAATCATCACTAAATCCAATCTGTAATAATTCATGTAAGACATACATTATTTAGGTCTTACAGCCAGGTTTTACTGTATAGCTTGGAACAAAATCCTTATCAGCTACCTGCTTATGTTTTACTCCCGTACAAGTACAGACAAATGATTTCTATATTTCACTGCTGAATATATTTCCTTTCTAGGTTCCTCTTAATTACAAAGTTATATGCAAGTTCATTCTGACTCCTTACTTCCTTCTTCACATGGCAACGGCTTTTCCAAGCTGTTGATAACACTAAGCTTATCAACTCTAAATGTCACTTTTTTATCTTCCAGTTTAAAAAAAAAACTCCCTTCCTGCCAACTCCAGTTCTAGCTATTACCTGAATTTAAATATGATTGCTCTCCACTAACCCTTCAGTATACCATAACTTTTACAAATAATCTTTAGAATACTTTAACAAAAACATTTTTAAATGGACTTTTAAAGTGATTGCAGCTTTTCACTAGGGACAATTTAAAACAAAACAAAAAATCTTAAAATACATATTTCAGGAAACAAACAACTTTTTAAAAAACACAACCAAATTCTCACAAAATGTTTTTGTTAATTTTTGGCCAAACATATGCCTGGACAAACTCTAGTTGCAATTGTTGGACTTGTGTAGTTTTATAGCTTTAACATGAATGTTGATTGATGTTTTCCTTTTTCTTCTTTCTTTTTTTTTTGGGGGGGGGGGGAGGGAGGGGGTACCAGGAATTGAACCCAGGGGTGCTTAACCACTGAGATATATACCTAGCCCTTTTTTTAAAAAATAATATATTCTTTTTAGTTGTTGATAGACCCTTATTTTATTTATTTATATGTGGTGCTGAGAACTGAACCCAGTACCTCACACATGCCAGGCAAGTGTGCTACCACTGAGCCACAGCCACAGCCCCCAGCCCCAGTTTTTTGTTTTTGTTTTTTTTTTTTTTTTTTTATTAGATACAGGGTCTTGTTGAGTTGCTTAGGGCCTTGCTGAGTTGCTTAGGGCCTCGCTAAGTTGCTGAGGCTGGCTTTGGACTTGAAATCCTCCTGCCTCAGCCTCCCTAGTCACTGGTATTACAAGAATGCACCACAGCACCCAACTTGATGTTTTCTCTCTCTCTCTCTCTCTCTCTCTCTCTCTCTCTCTCTCTCTCTCTCTCTTCTTTTTCTTTTTTTTTGGTGGTGCTTGGGATTGAACCCTTATGCAAGGCAAGCACTCTACCAATGGGGCTATATCCCTGGCCCCTTGATGTTTTCATTTTAAGTAATAAGAAAAGTAATTTGGAAAAAAAATATATCTTGGCAATTTAACCATTCGTCAATGATATGTGACTCCTTTGCTGAACTGGATACTGGTTTTCAATACAAAAAGTAATTGCCTCATTTTTGTGTTTTTCACAACATAATGGCTACATACATAACCTACTTTAAAGCAAAATCTACATTTAGTAACAGTTTATTACTTTCTTAAGTCTGGAGTGACAAGCCATAAATCAAGCTTTATTCTGTAACGTTTGCCATTTCTGTGAGATAAACACTACTCCTCAGCTGATATCAAGTCATGTGGATTTGAGAAGATATGCCCAGTAGTATACCATTACAAAGTACAGTACAATAGATGTAAGTAATCTCAACAGCATATATAACATTTAAATGCATAAAAACATAATTTAAAAATGATGACATTTATTGAAAACTTACTAGGTAACAAGCACAAAACCAAGTTATTTGTAGGTGTAATTCCATGTAACCCACTTAATATTGCCAAAAGCCTTATTGTGCATATTTTAAAACATAGAAAACTGAGTCTTAACAATGTTAAAATAACTGGCCTAAGATTCCATAGGCTAATATATCATCTGTGAACTTAAATCCTTCCCCACCAAATAATCAGATCTGCCCCCAAGGTAGCTGCAAAGCATATGCTCTTAGTTTCAAAGACTCCATTGATAATACCCACATGAGCTTAGGTTACTGAGCTCCCCACCCCTTGCAGGGAATCATGAGCAACCATTGCCCTCTGGTTGCAGTTGCTTAGAAAGCTGCTACATCTATTATATGCTGAGAGGCTGGAGGGTCCAACCAGGATATAACATGTCCAAAATGATACAATGACCCTCTCTATGAGGACAGGAAGAGATGAATTCTTACCCCATGGCAACTTCCAGGGGATATGGCCCTGTGCTTCCACCTAGGGGACTGGCTCTGTCTTAAATGAGAGCCATAACTAGATTTGAAGCAGCACCTACATGGGCCAAACAAGTGGAGAACAAATGATGTGAGGTAAGTCCTCTTATGTAGGTAATGAGGGTTCTCAGAAGGCACACTGTTGACACATGTCTTAAACTAGGTTGGCAGCAGTAGCAGCTTGCACTTCTTAGACTCAGTATGTCCCACATTCCCATCTCCTACTACCCTCTCCTTAGTCCTCCAATCCTACTCCATTTCCTTAGTTGTCCAACTGTCTCCCTTCCCTAGTCCTCCAGCTCCTCTCACTTCCTGGTCCCCTCAGTCATGCCACATTTTCTGAGTCCTCCAACAGTGCCTCTTCTCCAGCCCCACCCTCTTCTCAGTCATGGTCACCTAGATCTACTCTTCATCCTCCAATCATTCTACATCTTCTCAGTCCTGTACCTCAACTCTCTCTCGTCCTCCAACCTTGCCCTCTCTCCCAAATCCTCCAACCACCTTCGCCTTGGTCTCCAGCGCCTCCCTCAGTCTTCCAGATGGCACTTTCTACACATTACTCCAACCCCACATTTTCTCAGTCCTCCAGACCCAAACCTTTTCCAGTCCTCCAGCCAATACTTTCCCCTCAGACATTCAGCTCCACCTGTCTCCTCCTTCCCCCTCAGTCCCATCTCCTTCTCAATGTTCCAAACCCACCCAGTCTTCTCAATCATCCAGACCAGCACTTAGTCCTCCTTCCCTCTTTATTACATGCCATCATGTACTAGTTTACTCAGACTGACTGCTATGAAATACCACAGACTAAGTGACTTCAAAAACAGAACTGAATTTTCTCACAGTTCTGGAAGCTGAAGGTCCAAGGTCAAGATCCACCATAGCAAGGGCACTCTGTCACTTCTTTTTATAAGGCATGAGACCTATCAAATTAGGGCCCCACTCTTATGACACATTTAAACTTTGTCACTTCTTCACAGCTCTATAACACATAATTCTTGCCACTTTGTTCCCTTAATAAAATGTGTTTCCCACAGGAACAGAGACCACCTAGATCTTCCATCAGATCTTCCACTCTCCTGCCAACTTCCTGAGTCCATCCACACTAAACTCTCTCTCTCTCTCTCTCTCTCTCTCTCTCTCTCTCTCTCTCTCTCTCTCCCCCCCTCCCTCCTGGGTCTGTGAATCCACCAAATCCTTCCCCACCAAAGCCTTTGCCAATGTTTTGTCATCTGCCTGGAATGTCTTGTCTTTGGGCCTTTTGTATTTCAAGGACAAATCAAGTGTCCTCTCTTTGTGTTACCTTCTAAAACCTCCCATTCAAAGCTGTATAAAGAGCTTCCTATTTATATTCCTATATCATTTAGTACATCACATTGCATCATATAGTAATCACATAGCTGGTGTATTTTTTTTTTTTTTTTTTTTGTGGTTACCGGGGATTGAACTCAGGGGCACTCGACCACTGGGTCACATCCCCAGCCCTTTTTTGTATTTTATTGGAGACAGGGTCTCACTGAGTTGCTAAGTGCCTCGCCATTGCTGAGGCTGGCTTTGAACTCGCGATCCTCCTGCCTCAGCCTCCCAAAGTGCTGGGATTACAGGCGTGCGCCACCGCGCCCGGCAGCTGGTGTATTTTTAAATCATTTTCCCAACTGGTCAAAAGTTTTGAGGGGCCAGGGACTTTTCTTTCTGTTTGTGTTCTCAGTGCCTCCTTGAACTTGCATTCTCAAAGAATGTTTATTGAATTAGTTAATTAGTTCATGTGAACATGAAGATTAGACTCACTAGCAAATTCTGCCACTGAACCTATTTCATAAACCAGGTGTCATGCTTGTAACAGGGTATCCTATCCTTTCTACAAGTAATTTTTATCCCATGCATTGTAAATTCCCATTATTTCCCATACATTTATATGTATTCATGTGAATATATTTAATAATGGTTTTATTTATAATAATCTTTATTACATTTATTAATATATCTATATAAAACTTTATATAAGAAATTATATATATAATTACTTTGAAAGTGCCTAAGAAGTGGTGGAACTATAGGCTGTACGTATATATACAGAGGTACAATACATACTTGATAATGCATACATTCTTTTGCATTTTGTTTTATTTTTTTAAAGAAAATTTAAGGTAAAAAAGTAGCTGAAGCAGCAAAGAATATAGTTCATATGACAAAGTTGTGTGCAATCTGAAAACCCAGCCCCCAAGTAGACACAAGTAGAGTAAGGGAAGAGTAGGAAGATGAAAAATGGAAAAATGGTTACCTGATGTGAGAAATATGAAATGGCCTCTCTCGGGAAAGGAGCTAGAGACAGTGAGGAACAATGCCAGAAACAACAGGAAACCAGAGCACAGCAGAGGCATATAGTTAGAAATGGAGAACTAAGTTATGCCTTGATCATCCTGGAGAGAAGCAACTGAGGCACTTAAATAATGGTTTGGAGTCCATCTCCCTCCAAGACGAAGTACCTTCAAGGCAGGATCCTTGCCCTTATTATCCATTTTTTCATTCATTGTAACCTGTCACAGGGCATTTTTAAATATTTGAACTGATCTCAAATTGAAGGGCAGAATGGCAGAAGAGGAAAAGCACCAGAAATACCTCTCAGAGCCTATTTGTAGTTATTGTTGCAAAAATTTTGTTGATGTCTTCCCAGTGTGCCCTGCTGATCTACAACATTCCATTTAACTTAATCTACACATGAGCCTGGGAACACTCCCTATGTCTGAAATACTTTATCTCCTTACTCTCACTACCCACCAAGTAAACACCACTTACTGTTCAGGTCCAGGTTCCTGAAGGAAGCCCTTCCTTACTCTTCAGACCATTTCCAGCCGTATGTAGCATTTGTAATGACCCCATGCAAGTTATTCTTCTTTCATTCACCACTAACTACAAAAGTCTAAGCCACATCAACTCTTAACTGAACAAGAGAATGGAAGTGGACTTAAGATATTAATGTTGTTTTTTTGATAGTTTTATAGGGTACATTTTCAAGGATAACTTTGTTTAAATCATCCAAATAAAATTAATTGCAAATTTTGTATAATATAATTTGTGCTACAAGACATGCTACATAGGGAATTATATAGAACACCTGAGGAAAAATATTGGAGATGACTATTAAAAATATAAAAATAGACTGCATAGTCTCCAAAATACTGAATTGAAGAATCTCAAGACTATTGAATATCCAAGTGAATGTTTATTATACTTGGAAGATGTGGATGAGTCAGTTCAACCTGCAGAAAGATCACCATTTTATTTACCTCTGAATCTGAATCTTTTTGCTTTGGTATCTCTACATGGACTGCATCTGAGTAAAAGAAAGATAGGTATGTAAATCTTTGACCATTTCTATATATGTTTCTTTGTGGTTATGAATAAATTAGAAATATTTTTGAACTCTGATCATTTTTATCACTGTCTAGTACCTGAAGCTTTTCAGGCCTCCTAAAATACATGTTCATGAGGGAGGCTAACATATCAGCTGTGAACTTAAGGAAAGAAAACTTGTTTTCTAAAAAACAATACTTGGGGGCTGGGGTTGTGGCTCAGTGGTAGAGCGTTCGCCTTGCACATGGGCAGCCTGGGTTCGATCCTCAGCACCACATAAACATAAATGCATTGCATTGTGTAAAGCTAAAGCAAGTAAATAGATATTTTAAAAAAAACGATACTTGGAGGCAATGAACACTGTAATCATGACACTCCCATGTGCTTCAGTTACACTCATCCATGTTACCACTATCTGCTTCTACTTCCTTGTTGAACCTATTCTCTCTTGCCTATAATGCCAAACTTTATGCTCTCTGTATATTTACTACTTAAAATCCTCATCACCATTCAATACCCACTGCCTTGAAACCTTTTATCACTCAATTAATTGCTCTATCCCTTGTGTTCCCAAGGTGCTTTTTGCATCTCTCACTAATTGCTTGTTACTATGTGTTTTTCTGGGACATTATTTCCCCATTCAACTTGAGTATCGGTTCTCTACAAAGTTGTCCCTGAAATTTCCAGGCTGCATTACTTGCCTCCAGCATTGATCAGAGTTAAGTTTGTTGAATGAATAAATAAGTGAATGAATGAAAGGATTTTTGAATGGACAAGAACTGAGTTGAGGTTTAACAACACAAGTTTGTAGAGGTTTGCACACTTCTGTTTTCTTATGACACCGCAAATGTTAGAATTAGTTTTTGTCCTATGACAGACCAACACTACACAAAAGATGTATATGTTATAAAATTCAATTTTAAAGCTGGGTTGTTCTTCCAGTGATTTTCCATCTCTAACAAAGCCCTAAGCAACAACAGCTCAAACATACCTGATGTCCTGGGGACTGAATGGAAAGAGGGCTGGTCTTGAAGTCTTCTTGGGTATAAATCACGGGTTCAGATGCCATTGGGGAAGAACATCCTGTTGGACTGGGAACCTATAAATTTGAATAGAAAAGAAAAAGTGATAATTAGTTTTTACATTTCTCTCCTAATATAATAGTACCAAAACGACAAGTAGCCCATCTACAGTAAATGCTACATTTCATGAATATCTCCTGAAAAGAATGCTAAATTCCAAAGGAAAAGAAAAAGAAAAAATCTGTGAAGGAGCTCCTAGTATAAAGAGGAAAATGAGACCTAAAAATAATTCTTTACAAGAAAGAGAACTCTGGGCTGGGGTTGTGGCTCAGTGTTAGAGTGCTTGCCTAGCTGTGAGGCACTGGTTCCCATCCTCAGCACCACATAAAAATAAATACATGAATAGATAAATAGAAAATGCAAGTCTTTCTTTTAAAAACAGAGAACTCCACCATCTAAATGTCAGTAATCTTCATGGGAAACAGAAGGGAAGTATGCAAGTATATGTAAAATATGTTGAATATATACTGGTATATATGTGTGTGTGTGTGTGTCTTTGATATACTTCATTATGAGTATATGATTTGACAGGTCCACTTAAAGAGTAAATGTGAAGTATGTATAGGATGAAAATGAGACCTAAAAATAATTCCATTTAAGCCATGGCTTTAAATGTACATTTATATACTGGTGGCTACAAAAATTGTGGCAATTCCATCTTTCTTATTGCTTGGGCCAAAAATCTTGATGCCTTTTTTTGGGTGGAGGGTACTAGGGATTGAATCCAGGGGTACTTAACCACTGAGCCACATTCCCAGCCCTTTTTTATGTTTAATTTTGAGATATGGTCTTGCTAAGTTGCTGAGGCAAGTTTTTAATTCATGATCCTCCTGCCTCAGCCTCCCAAGTCACTGGATTACAGGTGTGTGCCATCGCTCCCAGGTGATGCCTCTCTTTTACTCCACATCCCATTTATGAGCAGTGTCAGTCAGATGAAGCCACTCTACTGCAACTGCTCCACCCCAGCCATTCTCTCAGAGCAAAAGCCAGGATTCCCCATGATGCCTTTTTGCCTACTTCTTTTATTGGGTGTGGTAGTGGTCAAATCAGTGCTAGGCAAGTGCTCTACCCCTAAGTTACATCCCTAGCCCTCTGCATACATACATCACTCTTGCCTTAATGATTTCATTAAGTAATAGAGCTTCTCAGTGAATATTCTTGAAGGAAGGCAGGAACAATGTACATTTATTACGTGTATGTGCCACTACTAATGTACATTTAGGTTGATTTCCCAGTTCACTTTCAACCTACTTCAATGTGACTTCTATCCCCACTACTGTACTAAATTGTTGGCATGAATATGTCCAATGACTTTCATGTGACCAAATATAATATCTACTTGTCTGCCCTTGTCTTACTTGACCCTTGTATCAGTCAACCAGCTCATATTTATTAATTACCTACTATGTTCCACATACTGTTTCAGTGCTGGGAATGGAGCAATAACTAGAAGAAACAAACACTGATGCCCTTGTAGGACATATATGCTAATGGGGGACACGAATAACAAATAAAAGAAAGTGACAAGTGCTATGAAGAAAACTAAATGAGGGAAGAAAAATTCAGAGTATTGGAGTGAGCTTTCCATTTTAAATAGGCTGTTCAGGAAACTCTTTATTGAGAAAATGGCGCAGTCTTAAATAACAATCTTTTCTAAGTAGAGCTGGGTACAGTGGCAAACACCTGTAATCCCAGTTACTGTGGAGGATGAGGAAGGAGGATGGCAAGTTCAAGGCTACCATTAGCAACTTAGTGAGACCCTGTCTCAAAATAAAAAAATAGAAAAGGCTGGAGATGTGGCTTAGTGGTAGTCAGGAGCACTAGTCTATGTCATTAAAGGGGCAGGAAGATGAGGAGGAACCTGCAAAGGAGGTGAAAAAAAAGAGTGTTAGATGAGGGAAGAGGACTATTAGATTTGGAAATGCCATAATTTTTTTGGGGGGGGAGGTGTTGCGGGTTGGTATGGGTCCCACTCAACGCTGGAGTAAGCAGGCTACGGGGTCAGCACATGAACCACACACGAAGGGAATGACTGGTCAAGAACTTCTGACCCCAGGAGTTTAGTGAGGCAAAGCAGTGGTTGAGCTGTTTGCAAACTCTTAATACAGAAATGCCAAGTTGTTATAAAGCATTATTAGCCAATCAACGTTTACATGTTTAGCATAGAATCCAACCACTTGATGCCACGGGGCACAGACACCCAGACCCCCCAATTTCTCCTTGGCAACAGCAAGTTTGCCCGGTGATTGCAAGTTGTCCAATCACTTTGTGCCAGTCTGCAAAAGTGCAGACCCTTTCTCTGCCCAAGTCTGTCTGTCAGGTTCGCATTAGCTGACAGTCTGCTTGCTAGCTGTCACCTTGGCTGCTGGCAGCTTGAAGAAGTAGGTTTTCTCACCTAGCCTGGCCGCAAGGCTGAATACGGCACCATCCGTTCAGGGCTTCCCGAAGGCTTGTGCATACATAGGTTTTCCTAATGTATTTGAACTGTTCACAGCTGTTAGGCCAAGGGCCGGGAGTCTATCCCACAGGGGGGTGGCTACCAGGAATCGAACTCAGGGGCACTCAACCACTGAGCCACATCCCCAGCCCTTTTTTCTGTTTGGGTCTCACTCAGTTGTTTGGGGCCTCGCTAAATTGCTCAGACTGGCCTTGAACTTGCAATCCTCCACCCTCAGTCTCAAGGTGTAAATCTAGTTTTTAAAAATTGATTAATCTGGGGCTGGGGTTGTGGCTCAGTGGTAGAGCACTCGCCTACTGCGTGCGCGGCCCGGGTTCGATCCTCAGCACCACGTAAAAACGTATTGTGTACAACTAAAAGTAAATAAATAAATATTTAAAAAATCCCCTACTGATCCCTCCTCTCCTTTAAAAAAAATCGATTAATCTAGAGTAGAAGTGAGTCAAAATATCAAAATGGCAAATAAACCAAAATGAAACAATAAAATTTTGTCAAAAAGGGAGAAAAAGTAGCTTGGAATAAAATAAGAATTATACTTAATCTGTATTATGCACATACTATTATTTCTATTTTGGATTATTAGTTCTAGAACAGCTTTCCTTTTACTCTTCTACTTCTACATGTGCCTTCTTATTGTTCCCTTCTCTAGTCCCCTTAGTGTTCTCCCAAGGCCTTTGCTCTATTATTTCTCAGGGTATTGCCATTTGTTATGTTTTGGAAGTGAGGTGTCCCCCAAAAGCTCACTGTGAGACAGTGCCGTAGGTTCAGAGGAGAAAGGATTGGGTTGTAGGAGTCTCAACCCAATCCGTGAATGCATCCCCTGGCAGGGATCAACTGCGTGGAAACTGAAGTGGTAGGGGGGCAGCTGGAGGAGGTGGGAATCGGGGCCTGGCGTTGGGGTACATAGTTGGTATCTGGAGAGTGCAGTCTCTCTCTCTGCTTCCTGACCACCATGTGAGCTGCTTCCATCGGCCACACTCTTCCGCCATGATGTCCTACCTCACCTTGAGGCCCCGGGGAATGCAGCTGGCCGGCTGGCCCTGGCCGAGACCTCTGAAACCATGAGGAGCCCCGAAATAAACTTTTCCTCCTCTATAGTTGTTCTGGTCAGTTCTTTTATTTGCAGCAGCAAAAAAGCTGACTAAAACACCATTTCAGCCGGGCGCGGTGGCGCACGCCTGTAATCCCAGCACTTTGGGAGGCTGAGGCAGGAGGATCGCGAGTTCAAAGCCAGCCTCAGCCATGGCGAGGCACTTAGCAACTCAGTGAGACCCTGTCTCTAAAAAAAATACAAAAAAGGGCTGGGGATGTGGCCCAGAGGTCGAGTGCCCCTGAGTTCAATCCCTGGTACCACAAAAAAAAAAATAAATAAATAAAACACCATTTCATTTTCCAATGAAAAGGATGTGGCTGGATTACCACTTTATCCATAAAATTTTTCACATCAATGTAAATCATGATGAGTTTTAACCACTATTGATATCTCATAGGGGTTTTTCTTACCATTCCATACATAGATACATGCTGTGAAGTCACTGGACAGGCCACTGGAGGTAGTACCTTGAAGAAAAACTTCAGTTACTAGAGAGTATATTTTCTACTATTTAATAAAAGAACTATAATACATACCACAGAACAACATTTCAATAGTAGTCCCACAGGGGAAATTTTAATTCTCATTGCCTTCCAATTTTAATAACTTTCACTAAGGGCTCAGGGAGTTAAATTTAATGGTTTATGTCTTATACACTAGTGGGTTACAGTACTGTGCCACAAAATCTTTACCATATGTTGTTATCATTATCATCATCATGAGATATATATGTATATGTATATCACATATACATCATTATATTATATTTCTTGAGCAGTTACTGTGACCTAGGCACTATTCTGAGTACTTTACGTGTTTTACCTCATTTAATCCTTATAACAACATTATAAGGTAGATGTTATTTTATCTGTATTTTCTAGGTAAGAAAACTGAGGCATGCAGATGTTCTATACCTTACCCAAGGTCACACAGATATTAAGTAAGCTCTACTTAGTTTCAAACTCAGGCAATCTGTACTTCCAAGCACTGTGCTACAACATGACATAAATCCCTTTTGGTCTAAGGCATGCCCGCAAGTGGCATGAATTATTACTTCTTACTTCTTCCCAAGCTACAAAACGAATAGGTTTGAAACATTCTCACCACAAAAACATAAGGAGGTGAGGTGGATATGTTAAGTACCTTTATTTAATATTTCTACAATGGATACACATATCAAAACATCACATTGTACCCCATTAAATGTACAGTTACTTGTCAATTAAATAAAAAAATAATTTTGGAAAAGGGATGAAATTCTAACATGTATTCTAATGTGGGTAAACCATGAAGACATTATGTCATGTGAAATAAGACAGACACAAAAGTACAAATATATTAAAAGAGCCAAATATCAAAGAGGGAGGAACTTTCTTTTCCATTAAGTGGGGCTGTGGTTCCATAAGGGCAGGGACATAAAAAACAGTTTATTGTTTTTTTCTCATTCTCCATTTTAACCACTTAAGACCTGACTTGTCTCAATCACAGAAGTGGTTGTACTCTGATTAGGAAACTGGAAAATGGGAAGATGTTTGATGAACTCCTCAGTTCACTGATGACCTCTCCTACCTGTGCATGAATTGATCTACTCTCGAGCATAGCAAAGACTTTGGTCACTAAACCAGTGAAAAAACCAATATCCAGATCACAAGCTGATTATTATATGGTACACGTACAGGACAGTCCCAAAGAAGAGCACAAAGGTTATGGAAACTGAGCTGACACTGGAACCAGAAGCCAAAGAGGCAGTCAAACTTGCTGCTGAAACCTATATAGGTCAAGTGCCAGTTAAAATAGAAAAATCAACATTCTTCATAAAACTTAACAAAACAGTCAGGCGCAGTAGCACATGTCTATAATCCCAGTGGCTTGGGAGGCTGAGACAGGAGGACAGTGAGTTCAAAGCCAGCCTCAGCAATGGCGATGCCCTAAGCAACTCAGTGAATCCCTATCTCTAAATAAAATACAAAAAAGGGCTGGGGATGTGGCTCAGGGGTCAAGTGTCCCTGACTTTCAGTCCCCAGTACCCCCAAACATAAATAAATAAATCATAAAATTTAACAAAACATAGAGTCTTAGAAAGTAATAGTCAAAATGTACAGGATTCCATCCAAAGTTACTTGGCACATGAAGAACCACAAAAATCTTTTTGCATGGAAAAAGACATTTAATAGAAGCCAATGATTCAGATGACCATAGATTTTTTTTTTTTTTTTTTTTTTTTTTTTTTATGAGAAACCAATGCAGGCCAGAACAAAGCAGCACATTTTCAGGTGCTAAAAGAAAAAAAATCAGAATTCTATATCCAGTGAGAATTTACTTAAGGAATAGAGACGAAATAAAGCCATTCTCAAGTGGAAAAAAAAATGAGAAAATTCATAGCCAAAATTTCTAACACCAGAAGTTCTTCAGGTAGAAGGTAAATGATAACAGAAAGAAATTTGGAATATCAGCAATAGAGGAAGAGCAATAGAAAATACTAAATATCTCAGTAAATGTCACAGAACATTTTTCCACTCTTGATTTATATAGAACATGTTTGATGGTTGATAGTAAAAAGTTTAATATAAAGAAAGATAAGACCAGGGGCTGGGGAGATAGCTCAGTGGTAAAGCACCTGCCTAGCATGCATGAGACCGTGAGTTCAATCCCCATCACCACATGAAAAATAAACAACAACAATAAAAAATGATATTTAAAAAACAAGAGCTAAAACCCTATATGGTGGAGCCGGGCGCGGTGGCGCACGCCTGTAATCCCAGCACTTTGGGAGGCTGAGGCAGGAGGATCGCGAGTTCAAAGCCAGCCTCAGCAATGGCGAGGCACTTAGCAACTCAGTGAGACCCTGTCTCTAATAAAATACAAAAAAGGGCTGGGGATGTGACCCAGTGGTCAAGTACCCCTGAGTTCAATCCCGGGTACCACACACACACACACACACACACACACACACAAAAAAAAAACCTATATGGTGTTAATGTTTCTACATTCCAAAATTGAAATGGTAAAACTGATTTCAATGGACTTAAAAGTATTTATTTTCTCATTTCTAGAGCAACCACATATATATATATATATATACATATATATATATATATATATGGAGAAATATAGCCCAAGTCAAAATATATAAATGAAAATTGAGTACTAAAAAAATAGAGAGGCCAGGTGAAATAGTGCACACCTATAATCCCAGAGACTCGGGAAGCTGAGGCAGGGAGATGGTAAGTTCAAAGCCAGCCTCAGCAAAAGTGAGGTGCTAAGCAGCTCAGTGATACCTTGTCTCTAAATAAAATACAAAAATGGGGGCTGGGGATATAGCACATTTGGTAGAGTGCTTGCCTCACATGCACAAGGCCCTGGCTTCAAAACCCAGCACCAGAAAAAATAAAATAAGCTGGGTGCAGTGGCGAACACCTGTAATCCAAGTGGCTCAGGAGGCTGAGGCGGGAGAATCACAAAATCAAAGCCAACCTCAGCAAAAGCAAGGTGCTAAGCAACTCAGTGAGAGCCTGTCTGTAAATAAAATACAAAATAGGGTTGGGGATGTGGCTCAGTGGTCAAGTGCCCTTGAATTCAATCCCTGGTATCAAAAAAATAAAATGAAATAAAATACAAAAATGGGGCAGGGGCCAGGCGTGGTGGCATATGCCTGTAATCCCAGCACGTGGGAGGCTGAGACAGGAGGATCGCGAGTTCAAAGCCAGCCTCAGCCATGGTGAGGCACTTAGCAACTCAGTGAGACCCTGTCTCTAATAAAATACAAAAAAGGGCTGGGGATGTGGCCCAGTGGTTGAGTGCCTCTGAGTTCAATCCCCAGTACCAAAAAAAAAAAAGTAAATGTATCAGGGCTGGGACTGTAGCTCAGTGGTAGAGTGCTTACCTAGCACAAGTGAGACACTGGGTTCCATCCTCAGCACCACATAAGATAAATTTAAAAATAAAGTTATAAACAAAAGATGGTAGAATGAGATGGATATCATTACCCTAAGTGCATGTATGAAGTCACGAATGGTGTGAATATACTTTGCATACAACCAGAGACATGTACAAATGTGCTCTATGAGTATAATGTGAAACGTAATACATTCTGCTGCCATTTCTAACAACTTAGAATAAAAAATAAATTTGAAAAAAATAAAGTTATAAAAACAATATTAAAAAAAGTAAATGTATAAGAAAAACATATACAAACACTACTCAAAAGAAACTTGTTATACTGACATCAGAATATACTTCAGAGCAAGAAAAATTACCAGGGTAAAGGGGAATGTTACATATTGAAGCACATCTGGGGACTTAATATGTCTCTGAATTCTGTAGAAAGAAAAATTGCACAAAAAATTAGCAAAGTTTTAGAACACATTCTAATTGCCATTTCTAGAAAATTTCACCCAACAGCAGAACACATTTTTTTTCAAGCCCTCATGAAATGTTCACAAAAACATACCATATCCTATAACATAAATCAAAACATAAATTTAAAAGAATTTAAAATACACAAAATATTTTATTTGACCACAAAGGAAGTAAACTAGATATCAATAACAGAAAGACAACAAGAAAAGTTCCAACATTTAGAAATTACATAACACACCTCTAAATAATCTATGGGTCAAGATAAGTAGAAAATATACTGAACTGAATTAAAATGAAAATACAAAATAATAAAAACATTTAGCTTGCATCTAAAGCAGGACTTAGAGTGAATTTTATAGCATTGGGGAATGGTATAGCATTAAACATTTGTATTAGAAAGTATGAAGTCAGGGCTAGGAATACAGCTCAGCTGGTGGAGTCCTTGCCCCACATGCACAAGGCCCTGGGTTCAATCCCCAGTACCACAAATAAATAAATAAATAAATAAAGTAGGAAGTCAATAATCTAAATTTCTAACTCAAGAAATCAGTAAGGGCAGGGTGCGGTGGCGCATGCCTGTAATCCCAGTACTTGGGAGGCTGAGGCAGGAGGATCGCGAGTTCAAAGCCAGCCTCAGCAATGGCGAGGCACTTAGCAACTCAGTGAGACTCTGTCTCGAATAAAATACAAAAAAAAAAACGGCTGGTGATGTGGCCCAGTGGTCGAGTGCCCCTGAGTTCAAACCCCGGTACCAAAAAAAAAAAAACAATTGGAGATTGGAAAAAAAGCAATGGAAAAAACTCAATGAGACTAAAAGCTGGTTCTTCAAAAAAGAAAAAAAAAATCAATAAAACTGATAACCCTCTAAGCAAAACTAAGGGAAAAAAAAAGAAGACATTAGTCAACAATATCAAGAATAAAAGAGTTGGGCAACCCCTATCAGTTCCCCTTTTACCCTCCCCTGTAGGAGTTCTGTTTCTATTCACACTTCAAAAAAATCCTACACTTTGAATAAATCTGGACCAAAAAAAATGAATAAAAGAACAGAGATCCCTAAAGAACAGCTCTATGAACATAAAATTTGACCCAAGTTTATGCATTATTTCTACATTTCATCCTCTTTATTCTGACCCAAAATTTCCTTGCTATAGCTTTTCTAGCTTATTAATCATCTGTGTTGTTTTTTCCTAAGCATCAATTTCCCTCAAATTGATCTAGTTGTTTTCAAGTTTATTTCAACAGCACAGCCACACCTTTCCACACTGTTTCAAAATTATTTATTCCTTCTTCTCAAACCCTCCCAAAAATCTTATTCCTAAGATATGTATCTCATCTGGATATTGGAAAAATAAGTCACTGTGTACTCAATTATTAATATGCTGTTTGTTCTAGCATTGGACAAAGAATATTTCAAAGAAAAAATAACAAAAAATAGCACAGGTTCACAATCCTGTACTTTAAATTCTTGGGGCCAAATGTATTTTTCAATCCAGAAAAGCTAAAATATGACTTCCCCAATAATTGTCTGCAATTTTAATATCCCAAAAGCTCTGGGAAATAAGTTTATTTCTTTATGTTTCTGATAAACCCTTTGCATTGCAAAATGTTACCCAAGCTATAATGAGGCTATAGTCATTATTTATCCTACTAAGTGCAAATATTCATAGATTATCATCTCTGCATTTTGCTGAGGAAATATTAATGCATTTGATTAATATATGCTATCCCTCCCCCTGGAGGATATGTTTTATGTGTATTTTCTTTTTTTTTTCTTTTTTAAAATATTTTTTAGCTGTCAATGGACCTTTATTTTATTTATTTATATGTGGTGCTGAGAATTGAACCCAGTGCCTCACGTGTGCTAGGCAGGTATTCTACCACTAAGCTATAAACCCAGCCCCTATATTTTCTAATTTGTCAATTGATGACTGTCAATTTGCTTCATCTCCTTTTATCTTATGTTCAGCTCCTTTATGAAATAAACCAACAAACCCTCTCAAGTATTCCATGCTAGCACTTATAATATTCAATGCCTTTATTTTATGATACTTATCTACACTCATAGCTCATTTAAAACAGTCATGTTCCAGGGGCTGTGGTTGTAGCTCAGTGGTGGAGTGTTTGCTTGCCTAGCATGTGTGAGGCACTGGGTTCGATGCTCAATACCACATTTAAAAAATAAAGATATATAAAAAAAGACACATACACACACACACAAAAAATAAATAAATAAAAAAAACAGTCATGTTCCTATTGGATTCTGTATCTTTACCACTCAGCACAGTGCTTGGACCTAAGAGAGACTGAATAAATGTGGAGCAAAATAATGGAAGACTCTGTGTTAGGAAAAGAATTGTAGGACTTACACATGTATGAAATTTGAGTTTTCACGCTTTAGTTTATGAAATAGTTTAATATGTTTACAACATTGTTGCAATACATTAAAACTGACTAAAAAGAAAAACTGTCTTGCTCTACCTTCTTCCTTAAAACAAATTTCTATGTTTTTAATATATATATATGTATATATATTTATTTATTTAAAAGATGAAAGTAATAATATAGCTAAAATATTACCATGTGGGGATCGAGAGGAGCAGAAATAGAATTCCAGATGGTTGATGTACAAGAGGAGGTATTCAACTGCCAGTTCATTCCACCATTAATTTCCATTTCTGAAGGTTGACACCACTTCACATCAGTTCTAATAGAAAAATGATAGTATCTTTAATTAACGGTGTTAGGAAAACTAGATATCCATATGGAAAATAATGAAATTAGACCCTATCTCACACCATATACAAAAATCAACTCAAAATGGATGGAACACTTAAATCTAAGACCTGATATTTTATAATCGCTTGCTATAGTTTGGATTTTAAATGCCCCCAACGGCCTGTGTTTTGAAAGTTGCCAGCCTGAGGTGTCAGGGGGAGGTGTAGAACCACTAGGAGGTGAAGCTTAGTGAAAGAAAGCTAGGTCATCGAGGACATGCCCTTGAATGGGATGTTGGGACCCCAGCCTCTCCTCTCTCTCTTTCTAAGAAGTGATTACTATATATAATTTTAAAATGATTTTATAGGGATGGACTTATGGCTTGATGGTAGAGCATTTCCCTAGCATGTGTTAATCACTGGGTTTGATTCTCAGCACCTCATATAACTAAACGAATAAAACAAAGGTCTATCAATATCTAAAAAAATAAAAATGATTTAAGTTTTACTTTTATGAGCCTCTTCATGGAATATGTATTTGCTGTCATTTTAAAAAATAAAAACTTGAGCCGGGCATGGTGGCGCACACCTGTAATCCCAGCACTTTGGGAGGCTGAGGCAGGAGGATTGTGAGTTCAAAGCCAGCCTCAGCAATGGCGAGGCACTTAGTAACTCAGTGAGACCCTGTCTCTAATAAAATACAAAAAAGGGCTGGGAATGTGGCCCAGTGGTCGAGTGCCCCTGAGTTCAATCCCCAGTACCAAAAATAAATAAATAAATAAATAAAAACTTACTTGTTGATGGGGCTTTCTCCAAAGTTAAGATCTATTTCATAAAACAAATACAAAATTTACATTATTTTTGTGCAAATACTGTTTTTTACAATGCATAAAAATATATTTAAAATATTAATTGCAAAAATAGTTGTTTACTTCCTACGAGGTTAGCAAGTGAGCCATCCAAGTTGTTTGCTATGATCATTGCATCTTGTTGTTTGTCTCCAACAGATTTGTGGGCTGGTGAAGGTAACGTTAGTTGTAACACATCATGCAGAGGAAACAATCTGAAAATAAGAGACATGATAAGATAAAAACATACACCAAATTACATTAGAACAGTAATGACATGTATGTACCCACCTGGTACAAACTAACAGGATTTCAAATTATTAGGTAAATGAGTATAAATAAAGTGATATTATTATTAATAAAGTAAATTTTAATTTAGAAGTTGTTATCTGCCACAACATACTGTGCTCGAGATGGACAGCAGTGAGGCACACCACACCCACCTATAATGCCAGCAGTTTGGCATCCTGAGGCAGTAGACTCACGATCTAAGCCAGTCTCCGCAATGGTGAGGCACTAAGCAACTCAGTGAGACCCTGTCTCTAAATAAAATACAAAATAGGGCTGGGGGTGTGTCTAGCGGTCGAGTGCCCCTGAGTTCATTCCTCAGTACCAAAAAATAATGATAATAATAATAATAAAGCAGTGAACAAAACAAATAAAAATATACACATTCATGTAGTTCACGTTGTATTGGAAACAGAATATAACCCCCAAAAAATCAATTTTATATTAGCGATAAGTGCTAAGGAAAAGAACATTATGGAAAAGGATATGATATGTTCATGGAGATCTGTTTAATAATGAGAGGTGGTTTGAAAGTATCCACTGTGATGTATTTTCTCAAGTTCTCCATGTATATCTAATAATTTTTGCTTTGTGTATTTAGCTAAGAGCATGCAGTAGTTTAAATTTTAAATAGGATAGGCTCACTGAGAACTGAACTTTTAAGTAAAGACTTGAAGGATGTGAGAGTAAACCATTGTGATCTAACAGAAGAGGAAAGACTTTGAGGAAAGAATGGGCTTGGTTTGTTTGAAGAATGATGAGAAGGCCAACGTTTTTGGAGCTGGAGTGACCAAAGGGATCAAAAAAGCAACTGTGGCAAGGGACGGTTCAGATCATAAAGGTCCTCCTAAGAAATTATAAGGATTTTGAATTTATTTGGAAGCTACCACCCCAGGCCAACTTCCTTGAGTGGGAAAGCCATTAAATGGACTTGAACAGAGGCATGCTCAAGCTCTAACTTGTATTTTAATGAGATCATTCTGTTGTGGGAAGAATGGAGTACAAGGGCTATACGAGAAGCATAGAGGTGGTCAGGAGGCTCTTATAGTAGTCTGTGATGAGTTTCTGTCTTATTACTGTATTCCCAGTGCCCAGGCAGTGCCACACACATAACTGGCAATCACAAAGTCAACAGGTCCATAAATAATTGCTTAATGAGGAATTTAATGCAGTATTGCATTTAAGTATATGAAATACATTTTCAAAAACCATAGCTGCACATAATGACCTAAATGCAAATGTTAATAGTTCACATTTATAATGTATCTATTCAGTTGCAATAAATTTTTATTATCGTTAAATAAAATATTTTTTGTACTTGGGATTGAACCCAGGGGCACTTCACCACCGCATCACATCCAATCCACAGCCTTTTTTTGTTTGTTTTAATACAGGGTCTCACTAAGTCACTTAAGGCCTTGCTAAGTTGTCTCAGTAAATAAAATAATTTTCACTACCAATTTTCAACAGATATGAGAATATACATATATATGCAAGAAATCTTATTTTTCAATTATTATTAGAATGAAATATTTCAAGAAAGTCATTGTCACTAATTGCTAATACAGAAAATATTATATATTAATCATTTTGAAAATATCTGAGACTATTGTAAAACATCATTAATTCAATGAGTTTCTAAATAAATATTGTCTACATACAGAGCTGAAAATATGGTGAACAACAAAACTCTTCTGTCTGTCTGTCTCATGGTTTTTATTGTTTAGCTGTAAAATTATAATTTTTGAATATTATGAAAGGAGTATAGGATGCTATATGAATATATGAAGGACACGTAACTTCATTTATGGAGTTGAGTAAAACTCCTCTGTGTTAGTTAATCTGAGACTTAAAGGTTGAAATATAGGTTAAACAAACCATGGGGGTTGGGGTCTGGGGAAGGAGGACAAAGGATTCCAAACCGAATTAGAAAGACCCTGGGGGATGTTTAAGTAAGTGAAAGAACTCTAGTATCTCAGAGAGTTGGTCAAGAATGACAAAAAAAAAAAAAATGAAGATTTGGGGTTTTATCCTTAGATAATGGGAAGTCTCTGAAAGATTTTGAACAATGGAATGGCATGATTATATTCAAGTCTCTAAAATATCACTCTGGTTGCAATATGGAGAAGGAATTAGAGTAGGGCAAGAATAGATGTAGAGGGACCAGTTAGGTGGCTATTATATATTCCAGGAGAGAAATGACAGTGCTATTAATTAAGTCTATAGCACTTTCAGAGAAATGGAGATAATTGAGAGAAGTATAATGAATAGAATTTGATAATGGATTGGAGTAAAGGGAGAGAAGATTATCCAAAAAATAACTCACAGGTAGGAATTGAGGACCTGGGTGGATGGTCAGGCCACTTACTGAGCCAAAGGCAAAAGCAAAGGAGTAAGGTTTAGGGGATGGTAACTAAACAATTTTTTTCTTCTTTTTTTTTTTTTGGTGGGGGGTACCGGGAATTGAACTCAGGGGCACTCGACCACTGAGCCACATCCCCAGCCCTATTTTGCATTTTATTTAGAGGCAGGGTCTCACAGAGTTGCTTAGCACCTTGCTTTTGCTGAGGCTGACTTTGATCTCTCCATCCTCTTGCTTCACCTTCCAGAGCCACTGGGATTACAGGCGTGCGCCACCGCACCTGGCATCAATTTCGTTTTTAATAAATTGAGTTTGAGATAACTGCAATACATGCAAGAGGAGAAATCCAATAGACATCAGGATATATTAGTTTTGAGCTCCAGATATGAATATAAACAGGAATATAAATGATTTCTACCTATATATTCAAGAATATGGGTAGTAATTTAAACCATGAGGGAAATATCTTCAACCAAGGCCAGAGAAAACATTGAAAGAAACCACCAAGGATAACTGAGCTTTTGTTCTACCATGAAAGAAGTTGGATAGGACAGTTGGAAGGTTTGAGAAAAATGAGAAAAGCACAAAGTAGAGTCAGAGCCGGGCACTGTGGCGCACGCCAGTAATCCCAGCACTTTGGGAGGCTGAGGCAGGAGGATCGCGAGTTCAAAGCCAGCCTCAGCAATGGTGAGGCACTTAGCAACTCAGTGAGACCCTGTCTCGAATAAAATACTAAAAAAGGGCTGGGGATGTGGCCCAGTGGTCGAGTGCCCCGGAGTTCAATCCCTGGTACCAAAAAAAAAAAAAAAAAAAAAAAAAAGAAAGTAGAGCCAGAGAAGAGGAGCAAAAGAGGAGTGTAGGATGAGCAAAATATAAAAGAGAGATTATTAGGCAGGTTTTAATCTTTGGTGAGACTAAGAAAAGACAAAAGAAGAAAAAAAAAAAAAGACTAGCACTTACTATTGGCCAGACCCTGTTCTAAGCACTCTACCTGTATCAACTTATTTAATCCTGACAGTAACCTTATGAAGATAAGGAAGTTGAAACACAGAGAAATTAAGTTAACCTCCCCAAAACACAGAGTTCATGAGTGTTATAGTGAAATTTGAGCCCAAACATTCTGACCCCATGACCAGCATTTTAAAATCACAGTGACTTAAGAGACGAAGTGTTTTCAGCTGATCCCAGAATTATCCATAGAATTGGCTGAAGTAATGAAGGTGGCATATATGGAGATCACCAGTGGCCAGTCTTGGTCTGGTGGGAATCATATCCATATATTTTCATTATAGTGTACTTCTACTTGGGACTTACATTCACATTGAACTGGATCTAGATATTGTTCTTTTGACCACTATGTTTAACTATATTGTAATATCTGTTGTAAGTAATAATGATTCCCAAAATATGACTCAGAAATGACAGTAGTAAATCTAATCAAAATTAAGCAAATGTTTAATTTTTCCTATATATATGGTTTTACTCAAAGGATTAAGTTTCATCATAGTTTTGGGGTCAAACTCACCCAAAATGCAGAATGTGAGTCCATTGGAAGTATATGCATAAAAGAAAAAAAATAATTTAAGTCTTTAAGTTAACTTAAGAAAAATTAATTCAGATACATATAAACCCTATGATGATACAGCTCATTATTACATGGATTTGTGTCTACAGTAAAGAATCAAATAACATGATTGAAACAATATAACCCACTATAAAAAACAATATTTGGCAGCCTATGAGAAGCCATGTGCCAGTAAATGTATAACAACCAGCTCTCCAGATAAAATGATGACTAATTTCTGTAATGTAAATAGCCCCACCAAGGTCAATTTCAAGCTACCAACATGACATCAACCACCTAACAAAATTCCTGAAAATTTAATAAACTTAAGGGACTATAAATGACCTCTACTTTAAACATTACAAGGTGTCACACTGTAGGTGGTAGCACATGCCTGTAATCCCAGCAGCTTGGGAGGCTGAGACATGAGGATCACAAGTTCAAAGCCAGCCTCATCCAGTGCTAAGCAACTCAGTGAGACCCTGTCTCTAATAAAATGCAAAAATTGGACTGGGGATGTGGCCCAGTGGTTGGGTGCACCAGAGTTCTATCCCTGGTACCCCCCCACCAAAGAAAAACAAAAAACACAAGGTGTCACAATGTATATATGCATAAACGTGTTTCTTTATAAAATTTATATATTAACATATAATTATTTACATGGTACAAAATTCTAAGGTTATAAAACGGCATACAGTGAAGAATCTCCCACCCATCTCTTTCCATACACCACCATATTATTTTTGAAAGCAGCCCTTTTTAATTCACTTCTTTTTAGCATACTATGTTTCACACCTTACTCATTTGTCATTAAACATCTTGGAGATGATTCCATCTCACTACATTAAAATAAGCTTCTTGGGTTGGGGATATAGCTCAGTTGGTAGAGTGCTTGCCCTTGCATGCATAAGGCTCTGGGTTAAATCCCCAGCGCACACACACACACACACACACACAAAAAAGATCTACTCCTGTCTTTGATTATTATTGACATAATCATGTAATAATGTCATATTACCTTCAAACAAAGTTGTGCTTGCTGAAGTTTTTGCAACTGGACCAGCTGGGATGGATGGAATAAATACATGGTGGAGACTAAAGAAATCACAAGAAAGATGAGGCACAGTGGAAGATAAATAAAAGCAATTATCCTACCTAGTAGAGCCTACATTTCTTTGATTCATCCATCTATTCATTTATCTATTTAACTATGTAGTAACTATATACTTATCTGTGATAAAGATGTAATTTAGAATTAGTCAATGGACTTATTGTCTAAGAGAGGATAATAATAAAATCAATTACAGTCTATATAATCTACAAAAGTGGAATGATGGGCTGGATAGCTCAATGGAAGAACACATGCCTAGCATTTACAAGGTCCTGGGTTCAGTCCCCAGTACTGAAAAAATAAGTAAACAAACCCAAACAAAGAAAAGGAAATGAATAATACATGACCCGTGTAGAAATGTTGGACAATACAGAAAGTATAAAAAGAAAAATGAAATCAACCATAACTGTTCCACTTAGAAATAGTGGAAGCTGGGGTTGTGGCTCAGCGGCAGAGCGCTCGCCTCGCACGTGCACGACCCGGGTTCGATCCTCAGCACCATGTAAACATAAATGCATTGCATTTTGTACAACTAAAGTAAATACGTAAATATTAAAAAAAAAGAAATAGTGGAAGTTTTCAGGAGACAGACTTCAAATTTAGTATTATTCAATTTGTATGTAATGTGTGTGTCTATGCACCAGACATATTTTGAATGTTATTCTGTACACTATTTTGTAAATGAACAGTTTACTGTGCCATTAAATCATCTACAGGGCTGGGGTTGTGGTCCAGTGGTAGACTACTTGCCTAGCATGTGTGAGGCACTGGGTTCCATCCTTAGCACTGCATATAAATAAATAAAAATAATGGTATTGTGTCCATCTACAACTACAAAATATTTAATATTATTTTTTAGTTGTCGTTGGACACAATCAATACCTTTATTTAATTTATTTATTTTTATGTGGCACTGAAGATTAAACCCAGGGCCTCGCATGGGCTATGCAAGCGCTCTACTGCTGAGCCACAACCCTAGCCCCTAAAAGTTTTTAAAAAGATAAAAATAATCTTCTACAACAACAGAAATTTTCACTAGGGGAGGAACCAAATTCATTTTTTTTTTTTAGTTGTTGATAGACCTTTATTTTATTTATTTATATGCAGTGCTGAGAATTGAACCCAGTGCCTCACACATGCCACAACCCCAGCCCCAAGAACCAAATACTTGAACAGTGACATTTCCATCTCAATCTCTAACATTCACTTTTTTGTTGTTTTGTTTTGTTTTTGTTTTGTACCGGGGATTGAACTCAGGGGCTCTCAACCACTGGGCCACATCCCCAGCCCTTTTTTGTATTTCATTTAGAGACAGCGTCTCACTGAGTTGCTAAATGCCTGGCCATTGCTGAGGCTGGCTTTGAACTTGCGATCCTCCTGCCTCAGCCTCCCAAGTGCTGGGATTACAGGCATGCGCCACTGCGCCCAGCTCTAACATTCACTTTAATAAAACATATTCCCTTGTGAAGAGTATGGTATCCCACAAAAGTTTTAAAATCACACTTCCTATCATCATTTAAAATATTTTGAAGCCCTTCCTTTTGTCAGTTTCATATTTTTAAATATTTAGGCTGAGGGAAACTATCTAGAAGGAAATAAATTAACCTATATTAAGACATTCATTAACTTACCCATAAGGAGGCAAAATGGCATTTTTCTTTTCCAGAGAAGCTAAATGTTGTTTTAGTGCTTCAATGAAAGTGTGGGGTGCCTAAAAAGTTATTATAAAATATTTAATCTTTGATAGCTTTAGCACACAGTCACCCTCCCATCATGCAAACCTGGAGGAGATGTTGTGGTAAGTGGAAAGATGCAGCTAGGCACAGCCCTCAGTGGAACCAACCAGCAGGTCCCGGGGATGCACCCCTGGCCGTACTCTGATGAGGAGACACTGTTTGCACTATCATGGTGAAAAATCACATTGCATCAGACTGCAGACAGGAGATCTTGCTGCATGCATCTGCAAGAGTCATGCCCAGTGGGAACTGTGGGCAATCATCAAAAACACAGAGACAGACACAGACAGCCCTTCGCAGAGGGAGGCTCTCTGACTCCCCGATGATGGCAGAGTCGAAGCAGAAAGGACTAACCAAAGAAATGAAGCAGATGTCCTTCTAAGAAAGGTAACATCCAGAAGAGATCTCTGAAACGGCGAAGCAAAAACTGCTGGAAGCACACTCCATGGTCAGGCAAGAAGCCTTTGAAGCCAGAGTTAAAGCTAGGCAGTGAGTGCAGTCAGGCAAATCGGGTCTAACATCAGCTTCATAAAGAGCATGGAGTCCATAAGGAAAATGGAGTCAGCCTGAGTCCTGGAAAGACACAGAGCGACTCTGAGGGAGATGAGATGGTTCATGTTCCCAAGTTAGGGCCCATCTCATGGAATGTTAATGAAACAGCTCCAGCAAACGGAGATGCTGATCAGCCAGCCCTAAGCCCTTCCTGTGAATCTCACTCCCGCCATGGGCACATCTTTCGACATTCCTGTCCCAGGAAGGACAGAGATAGGGAACATGAAAGGGACAAAAGAAAGATTTCAGATATAAAAGGGAGAAGGCCTCTCCTCCCTTTGGAGTCCTGGTTTCCGGGTGCCCTTCTCCCTCTGGGGGAGTCTTTTGCTGTCCTTTCAATAAAGCTGTCCACTCTGCACTCTGCGCTTGCCTCGAGTGCTTCTTCCGCGTTATTCTTCAGCGTTCGGGGAGCAAGAACTCGTCCCGGCAAAAAGCGGTTTCACCTTCACACCCCTTCTGGGCATCTAGCAGCAAACTGGCTGGAGAAGCTCCTTGGGGAGGCACGGTTTCCACAGACCTCTCCCGAGGGGGCAGCTAACAGGAACGGGGGAAGGTGGTGCAGACTTCACGCTCACCTCTCTGCTCGCCCACATTTACTCCATTCTCAAGTCTGCAGGACACCAAGAAAGCATGTTGCTTGGGGCCATTCTGCCAACTCAAGGCCACGACAAATAACTTTCTGGACTAGCTAAGGGCTAGGGCCAGCCTATTGATAAGAAAGTTCTTGCAGTAAATGGTTTGATTTACAGAGGAAGCATGGGGGTCTGCATGAAAGTTTACAAACAAGACCATCACCAGCATTTTACATTCTCTCCAGCATCCATCTACTTCATTTCCGATCCAGAGATCCTGGGGATTGAAGCTGAGGTAAGGAGTAGAGAGAGGGTGGCCCAATGGAAAATGTGATCCTGCAGCTGAGTACTCCTCCTGGAAAATGTCACCTTAGAGCTCAGAACATAGATACTGGCCAGTTAATGCTCATCTGTGCCCCAACAATGGCCGAGTTTGTGGTTGTCAAAAAAATTTCCCTTCCTGCTGGGTGCGGTGGCGCACGCCTGTAATCCCAGCACTTGGGAGCTGAGGCAGGAGGATCACGAGTTCAAAGCCAGCCTCAGCCATGGCGAGGCACTTGGCAACTCAGTGAGACCCTGTCTCTAATAAAATACAAAAAAGGGCTGGGGATGTGACCCAGTGGTCGAGTGCCCCTGAGTTCAATCCCTGGTACCAATAAAAAAAAAAAGTTCCCTTCCTGCCCCCATCACCTACCTCTTCAAGAAAAGTAAAGTCAATGTAAAGAAAAATCAGAGGACTACATTCTGGTAGACATTTCCTCATGTTTCTGTAGCATCTGTTCCATCTTTTGTAAGAACTTGGGGGCTGGGGCTGTGTCTTATTCATCTTGTCCCCTTATTAACCCAAACATTCTTCCTGTCTGTTCCCCACCTCTGTGATCACCTGACTGCTCATTTAGAAAGCCATGTATCATTTCATTCCATGGTGATTCCCACCGTGAGTCACTGTGGTGTTTGATGTCTATGTACAAGTCCCCTTTGTACATGATGGAATGTTTGAGAGACCATACTTCTTTCAAAGATTTATGAATGATCAGATAGAAACTCCACCTTTCAAGCTGGGAATGGTGGTGCGGGCCTGTAATCCCAGCAGCATTCAAAGCAGACTCAGCAAAAGCGACACACTAAGCAACTCAGTGAGACCCTGTCTCTAAATAAAATACAAAACAGAGCTGGGGATGTGGCTCAGTGGTGAAGTGCCCCTGAGTTCAATCCCCAGTATCCCACACACACCCCCAAGAGAAATTCCATCTTTCCCTGCCACTAAACCCAACATTTCATTCACATCTGCGACCATCCTCTCATCCTTGCCTCCTTTATATCCTCTTGAGGTCACTGCTTCCACTTCTTTTGTGGATCCAATATCCTTGAATTTCCTAAGGAACCTCACTCAACCTACTACCCCTCTCTGCTCCTACATCCTCATTTTGTATCTATTCACAGTATCCTTCTTATACACATGACTGCCACATAAATCAGTCACTGGCCTACCAGAACTTGCAGCTTACATTTCTTACCAAAAATGAAAACGTGACACCTAGTAAGACTCTCTGATGCCCAGGAGACACCATATTCCCACAGCAGGGAAGACTCTTCCAACCCATATTCCAATTAACTTAAAAGCTTTGCACCTTAAATCGGGGCCTAGAACAGGAAACAATCTGTAATAGGACCAGTCTGGGTCAGAAACCCTGCTACTTAACCCATCTGGAAGGTCCAGAGGGTTAAGCAGGCTGGACAAGGAGGTTACTAGAGGCCTATTTTGTCCACATCTGCTGCACTTCCACATCTTCTTTAATCACACTCATGGTCACATGGGAGATCCCTGATGACCAGTTGATGGAGAAGGAAAAACCCTGAGCTCATCTGATTCTTATAGTAGCATTTTAAGATAGGCAATAACATAGTACTCTGTTGCCATTGCAGAAGGAAGAACAGAGGTCACACACCTAACGGTGGACAAGGCAACTCTCCAGCCTAAGCTCATCATTCCAAAAGCGCTGCTGTTCCCACTGATAAGTTTTAAAAACACGATCAAGCTATTGTACACACACTGTGTGCGTGTGTAAAATGTCACTCGTGGGGAAACAAAAATACACACATGTAAGTATATTGCAAAAGATGATATAAGATGATCAGTATTTTAAAAACACAAATATATAGACAAAAATCACTTAAAATTATAGGGCACTAACCTGAGTAAGATATGGAATGTCTCTCTGGTCAATTCCAACTTGCTGAATTCAGAAAAAAAGGAGGGGGTGTACTTATTACAGTAAGAAGTGGCAACAAGAACACGATCCTTTCCTGGGCTAGGTCCAAAAAAAATATGCTGCACAAAAATAGATTTTAAAACAAATTTCTATTTATTCTAAGGATAGACTCAAAAACAAAAAAACTTACCAGGTATTGAGTTTTTGCTGTTTTGTGAAGATCTAAGCTGTACTTTAGCTGTCATACAAATGTTCTCTAATTTTTCAAGTAGCCAGAAGTCAGCCATTATTCATATTGTTATTCTCTTCTCAGTAATATGGCTTTATTCTCTTTGGTTTCCATAGTTTTACTATCACTTGTCTAAAGTGGTTTTCTTTATATTTGTCTTGCTTCAATTTCTTTAAGCATCAGGAATAAATGAGGCTCCCCTCAGGTATTTCTTTCCCTGACCACAGACCTGTTCTACCTATTGTCCACTGGCTGAAAAGACTTATGTCATATACATTTCGGTACAGTTTGGAAGATCTTTCTGGTGGAAGGGTAAGCTTGGTATGAGTTATCTTCATAGTTGCAAATAGTGGTCCTTATAAGATTGCTTTTGAGAATAAATGCATTGGATACTACATTAGTAGTACCTAATTTTAGTTTTTAGTTTCACTTTTAACAAAATAGATAAAAATAACTACCAGGGCTGGGGTTGTGGCTCATGGTACAGCACTCGCCTAGCACGTGTGCAGCCCGGGTTCGAGCCTCAGCACCACGTAAAAATAAAGGCGCTGTGTACAACTAAAACAAATAAATATATATTTTAAAAACTACTACCACTGTAGCTCTGCTGCCTGATGTCATGCCCTGAGCTGCTTTCCTTCTCAATGTTCTTTCACAATGATTTTCTGCCTCATGGTGTTGGGCCCAGAGACATGGAGTCAGCCATCTATGAACTAACACTTCTGAAACCAAATTTGAAGATGACACCATCTGCTGGCTAAGCAGTCACCAAAATGGACTTGACTAATATGGCAATTACTACCAATATCATGATGATGAAGCCTCTGCCCTTGCTCCTGGACTCTCTCACAGGTTCAGGCATGAAGCCACCATCAACTAGGATAATCACTTACCATCACTGCCACATGGTGTACAAGAAACCCCCAGTGTTCCTCTTAGGTATTTTGTAGCGCCTTTCACTATGTGGTTTCTCTTATTCTTCGTTTTAGTGTATCTTTTCAACCCTTTTTTTGTGCCCAGAAGAGTTAAAACAAAGAATGTAAGTACCTAATTTAAAATGGAATTTACCTCATTTTAAAAGGAAATAAAAACATTTCATTAATAGGTTACTACCAACTTCTGTGTTTGTGTACTAATGGTGGTGATGGAAAGAGGTATAGTTACAGTTACACCTGAGACCAAAGTAATACAGAAAATTCTTAGATAGAAATGGATTTCTGTACCTCTGCAACTTTCAGGAACTGTGCAAATTTACTTGTTATTCCAAGGAACTTGACGTAAATATCCAAACTTTCCTTGCATTGGTAGATCCTCATGTCAAAATACTTATCTAAAAATAGAAAAATTACGATGAAAGGCAAGTAAGAACTATATTATTTGATCTTGGTAGGCATTGGGATTAGTGTGTAATAGATAAATATGGCAATCCAAGCCAGCAGTATGGCACAAGCCTGTAATCCCAGCTACTCAGGAGGCTGAGGTAGAAGGATGGCAAGTTCAAGGTCAGCCAGGGTAATTTAGTGAGACCCCACCTCAAAATAAAAAATAAAAAGGGCCAGGAATGTAGCTCAGTGATAAAGGTCCCTTGGGTTCAATTCTTATTACTGGCAATAGGAAAAAAGGCAACCCATGTTGATTCGCTGATAATTTCCCAGAAATAGAAATCACCACTTCTATAAAAAAAGGAAAATCTCTATGGCCAATTAGCCAAATAAATTTTAACTAAAAAGGAAGATTCTCATATTTTGAATCTACAAAAAATATGGATTTAAATGCAGAGATAATATATTTTTACAAATAAATTATTTTTACCAAAATTTAATATTTTTAAAAGTAAGGTTTTGCCAGGCATGGTGGCACATGCCTGTAATTCCAGCACTTGGGAGGATCACAAGTTCAAAGCCAGCCTCAGCAATGGTGAGGCACTGAACAACTCAGTGAGACCCTGTCTCTAATAAAATACAAAAAAAAAAAAAAAACGGGGGCTGGGGATGTGGCCCAGTACCAAAAAAAAAAAAAAAAAAAGTAAGGTTCTATTTTACCTAGCAGATTAAGGACCCCTTCATTATAGGCTGCAAAGAGACGGAGAGAATCTTTAAAGAGGAGCATAAAAGCAGCATGTATTATACCATTAGTTATTTCATCTGGCTTTGCCTGAAAATTAAAAAGGAATCAAATTACCACACAGTTGAAAACAATTCCTTCTCCCACCTATAATTAAATGATGCCCTTTATTGGTATTTTAAAAGAAAGATTTATAAAGCTCTTACGTTAAAATTAAGAAGAGCATCCAACTGGGTTTGAATAACTGGAAGTGTGTTTAGCAGATCATTGGTATTCATAGTTCTCATCACACCATCCGTACTATAAAAAAAAGAAATTCATAAAAATCAATAATTAAGAGTTTGAGAAACACTGTGATATCAGCATCTTGAAATAAAGCTGAGTTTTTGATAAACTCCACAGCAGACTACATATATATTTTAGTATTTGCTTATAAATTAATATTTTACTGACCCTCTCTTGACTTTTGTGATGTCAGATGCAATCAGTCTATATGCGAGTGACTTTTCGTTCAAGTATCTGCTGTATTGTCTGATGAAGGCTGACATAGCATAGCCTAAAAATGAGATGTTGATCATTTCCAAGTCAAGCAATATTAACTGCTTACAAATTCATAAATGCAAAGATGTATCAGTCCACATTCACCTGTATACTTTAATTTCTTTGAAGTACAAAGGCCGGAATTCGTTTGTTAATTATCTAGTGTAATATTCATTACACA
Source organism: Tamias sibiricus (assembly GCA_025594165.1). Taxonomy (NCBI): domain Eukaryota; kingdom Metazoa; phylum Chordata; class Mammalia; order Rodentia; family Sciuridae; genus Tamias; species Tamias sibiricus. Next base: position 143,798,946 of record CM046667.1, on the reverse strand, counting down.
TTCTGTTAAATATTATTTTTACTTCCTTAAAGCCTCGAAATTACCCCATGAGTTGTTGTTGTTGATAGTGGAAACTCCTAAACAGAGGAAGTAATTGAACTTCATCAGCTTCTTTCATGTTTCCAACAGAAACTATTGTTTCTACTGGCTCTGAGCCAGGCCTGTTCTAGATATTGGAAGTTCATCAGTGAATAAAATAGAAAAAATCCTGCCCTCATAAATAAGAATGTGCTGCAATATTTTGGTAAGCTGGAGCAGGACTCACTGAGTAAAGACCTGGCAGTCTCCTTAGTGTCCCTGTCTATAGCACGTAGCATATTCTGTTATTCACAATAAGCACTCAAGTATGTGTTGTGTCAATGGATTTAGGGATTATTTACCTTCATAAAACATAAGGCACGCTTTTCATAATATAGAATTATTTTCTTAAGTAGATATGTTTTCCTTTTTGCCACATGGATATATTTCCATGGAAGACTCATCTTACCTTCTGTGACACTTTTATCTAGGAAGTTGTGTAATGTGAACAATGAGTTTCGAGATGCAAGATGTCGGATAAAACGCTGTCAAAAAAAGTGCCAAATTCTAAAATTAGTTTCTGTATACAAGGAGAGCTCATTAATTATTTTGTCATTATTACTGAATTATTTGACATAATTCTATCACATTGTTTCTGTTTATTTCAGGAGCACTGATTAAGCTGAGTATGCTTACATGTATCACAAGTTATCTACATAAAGATTTGCAGTGTTGGTGCTGGGGTTGTGGCTCAGAGGCACAGTGCTTGCCTAGCATGTGTGAGGCACTGGGTCTGATCCTCAGCACCACGTATCAATAAATAAAATAAAAGTCCATTGACAATTAAAAAGAAATTTAAAAAAAAAGGTCTGCAGTGCTGTCAAATCTTTCTATTTATATAAATAACAAGAACAGGATAAACATTAAAGCTCATATGAATGCACACCTCTCTCCCAAGACTGTCTGTCTAGCAATTTCTCCTTTGATTTTGAGTCTGATTTTAAATTACAGAATAATACAAAGAATTATAAGATCCATCTGTGTACCCCACTAACTAGAAATGACAACTGCTAACTTTCTGACATATGTGCTCTGTCTATTTTCAAATAACAGTAATAAAGTATTACAGATGATGTTAAAGTACTCATTGAATTTAAAGGTAAATGTGTCATCTTAATGTCCTCTCCACAGTAATAAATTACAGCAGCAAATAATATACACACAATTCATAGGGTATAAAAGTACCCATTTCCTTAAGGTATTCTCAAATATTTATGTTGCCAGAAATTATAAATTTTGCTAATTTGAGCATGTTCTCAGATGGTTATCAGATATCATAGCTTTATTCTCTTAATTATTTATTCAATTAGTTTGCTGTCTCGCCTTTTTCTTATAGTTATGTATTCTAATGATTAATATTTGATTTGTAATATATGATGGAAATATATTCTTCCAACTTAATGCTGTCCTTTTGGCCCACATGTCATAAAAGTAATTTCCTACATTTTTAATTTTAAAATTTAGTTTTTCAAATTTAAATGTTTAATCCATGTGGAATTTTTTTTATATCAAACAAGGATCTCATTCTTTTTTTTTTTCTGTTGGGATGCCATTTGTGCAAACAGGCTGTGTTTTCAATTCCTTTCATAGTAAATTTTGCCACATTTTTAGAGCCACCAAACTCTAAGAGAAGTGTAGTTCTAATTTTGAGCTCTGTATTATGTTCCTTTTTTTTTTTTTTTGAACCAAGAATTAAACCCAGGGGCACTTACTTGACCACTGAGTCACATCCCCAGCCCTATTTTGTATTTTATTTAGAGACAGGGTCTCACTGAGTTGTTTAGTGCCTCACTTTTACTGAGGCTGGGCTTTGAACTCACCATCCTCTTGTCTCAGCCTCCCTAGCTGCTAGGATTACAGGTGTGTGCCACCATGCCTGGCTCTCTATTATGATGTTCTATTTATATGTGTTCTGTTTTTACCAATACTATACTGTGTAGTTATTGTTGTTTTATAATAAGTAGAAATGCAGACAATTTCTAAACAGTAATTTTTAATGCAAGGATTACTGAGACAGAATGTGAATTTAAAATCAAAATAAGTTTTTTAATGTTATGGAGCATTTTAGTTTTTCTGTGAAATACAAAGAGTGTGTGTATGGGATGAGGTGAACAGTGATTGTGTAAAATGCTTGTGTCCAGTCTCCCCTGGAAAATAAATTAGTTATGGAGTAATACATTTGTTGGGGGGGTTCTGCTATAAAAATCTCTGAAAACTTATTTGAATGTTCACTCTATTGTTTATTATCGAGAGACTACCAGAATAGTAATTTCAAAAATACAGTCATTAATGAAAGCAAAAAAAAATAATACCTATTAATATTCATTTACCCCACTAGTCACTATCGAAAGTTAAAGTAGTAAGTCTTTTACAAACTAGCAATATTTTGCAATTTTGTGTTTACAGTCTCCTGTACTAGAGAGAAGGAAACAACTGCTATTTGTACATTCACCACACTCACCTCTTTCCCATATACCATGAGATGATGAACAGTAATCAGGGCTTTGAACACCACCACCCAGCTGTTGCTTGCAGTTTTCTCAGAAAGAATATTAGCCAGATGTACAACACTCATATTTGTTTCATTGATGTACTGTTTTAGATCTAAATTAAGAAAGCAACAATCATTAAAATACAGATTTAAGAAGAATTTTCAATAATTGCTTCATTTCATTTTCATATTCCAGAACATGCTATGATTCCTTATTTTTTATCAGTTCAATATACTCACTGTTTTCTTTTCTTTCTTTTTTTTTTTTTTTTTTTATTTTTGATACCGGGGATTGAACTCAGTGGCACTCGACCACGGGGCCACATCCCCAGCCCTTTTTTGTATTTTTTATTTAGAGACAGGGTCTCACTGAGTTGCTAAGTGCCTCGCCATTGCTGAGGCTGGCTTTGAACTCTCCATCCTCCTGCCTCAGCCTCCCAAGTGCTGGGATTACAGGTGTGTGCCTGGCTTTACTCACTGTTTTGATTCAAAATGTCATTACAAAACACATTCATCTGTAGTACTGATTCATTAGTCAGAGCAGATGAATTGGAAGCTGAACGGGACACTCCAGGGATGAACAGATCAGTTCCCTCCTTCTGCGAATGAGGAAAGTGAGCAGACATGGACTGGTGGAGCTCATGTGGCAACATCAGGGGCACACTGGTGTACGTCCTGGTGCCATTTGCAACCCCTTATACTTAAAGTTTATTGCTATTAATTGTTTTTTTTGTGATGCTGGGGATTAAACCCAGGGCCTTGTGCATGTGAGGCAAGCACTCTACCAACTGAGCTATATCCCCAGCCTTAGTCAGCATTTTTATATGCACAGTACTGGGATGGATGGAGAGGAGAGTCCTTAGAAATGTTATTTCATTGGAGCAATATGCTAACCCTAACTGTAGATCCAGGTTCATGTACTCAGTAGGAGTATATGGGCTGGAGTTGTGGCTCAGTGGTGGAGGTAGCACATGTGAGGCACTGGGTTTGATGCAATAAATAAAGGTATTGTGTCCATCTACAGCTAAAAAAATATTTAAAAATAAAGAGTATATGGTTTGTGTGAATGCATCTACTAGCTTTTCCATCTTTTTAAAAAAGTTTTTTTGTAAGTGTGTTTTGTTGTTTTTCCTATAAAGTTTATTGTTGCAGGTTGTTTCCTTTTTGACATGATTTCAGGGTGCATGAATCTTTAGGCTATCATTGTGCTAACTCAAGTGCCCTTCTTTTGTTTTTTGCCTATTATAGGTAGCAGTTATTCATTTTTTTTTCAAACTTTAATTTCTGAGGAGCCAATTGTGGTATATATTGTAGAATGATCTAGGATTAGATTATATATATATTCCTTCAGCATTTATTGCATAGTTTTTGTAGAATCATGGTTGACAAAGTTTTCAAGAGTGTATAAAGGAAATTAGTCTGCCAAAGTTAGTAAACTGGAGGTGGGGATATAGCTCAGTTGATAGACTGCTTGCCTTGCAAAGAAAAGGCCCTGGGTTCAATCCCCAGCACCACACACACACACACATACACACACACGTAAATAGTAAACTGTCAGTTGCTATAACACCTGCCCATAATTATAATATATGATAAAAACTTCAGTAGTGAAATGCAAATTAAGTCATTGAATGAGTTGTAAGGAAAATGTGTCAATGAAAAGGGTATCAAAATGGTCATTTAGGTAGGTGTGGTTGTGCACACCTATAATTCCAGCAATGGGAGTTTGAGGCAGGAGAAATGAGTTTCAGGTTAGTCTCATGAAATTAGTGAGGCCCTCAGGAACTTGGTGAGATCTTGCCTCAACATTTAAACGAACATATAAAGTGGTGGAGATGGGGCTCAGTGGCAAAGTGCCCTTGGGTTCAATCCTCACTAAAAGAAAGAAAGGAAGGAAGGAAAGGAGAGAAGGGAGGGAGGCAGCGAGGGAGGGAGGGAGGAAGGATGAGAAATAAAGAAAATAAAAGGTAATACGGATGAATTTAAACATGAAAATTCCGTGTAGAATCATACACAAGGGCGCAAAAACTTTTACCCAGACGGTGTAAGGCCTATTTATGTCCCTTAGATTGTGAATATTAAATGGAGTCATTATAAAGGCGCTGTCGTGGACTTGGGAATCAAGATACTTCTAGGAAGCCTGAGTTGCCACTTCACCACGCCCCTGCCCGGCATCTAAGTCACTTTAATAACTCCTGAACATCTCAGAATGCGGTGTCGACGACGCCGGCGGCGCCTGTCCGCGCTCGCGAGGGTGACCAGAGCGGCGTTCCGTCCTGCGGGGCGTGTGGGCAGGGTTCTGCGGTGTCCCCTGCTCTCCCCACTCACCGGCCAGGTGCTTGGGCTCCGGTTCTGTGGGCTCGTCGGTGGTAGCCCCGAGGGCAGCCTTCGACGCCGAGAATCCCATGGACGCGTCGCACTCTGCCGCACCCGAGGGTGGTGGTTGAGGTGTCCGGTCCCTGATGTTCCTGACCGGGCACCTCGACCAAGGGACCAGCACCCCTGAGTGACGAGCGAGAAGGCCGAGGTGACGGAAGAAAGGCAAGTGGCCGTCACCAGGCCACCTCTTCTTCCCGCAGCCTGACGTAGACCTCTAGCATTATGAGGGAAGGATTTGAACTTGCCGGGAAAAAATGGCGAGGGACCACAGTAGGGGCAGCCTCCCGCCTTGGGGCGGGCCATCTCCACAGGAGAGGGGAGACCCTTTGTTCGGGGTCTTTGTTTACTTTTCTACTACCCCAAAGCTCCTCACTTTGCATTTGAAAGAGGGCATAAGTTCCTGAAGTTGGTCTCAAACTTGCCTTCCTCCTACCTCAGCTCCCGAGTTGATCCTCACAGATGTGCACCACTGCTCCTGAAACAAAGGGTGCGCCCGAAATGGCACCACCAATGCCCTCTCCTCCAGCTACACCCTACCTACCTGCACCTACAACTCAGTCAAGCCCCATCAGGGATTAATACACTGATCAGGCTACACCTTCATAACCCAATCATTTAACACGTGAACCTTCTTGCATGGTCTCACAATAAGCTGACCTTTTCAATACTGCATACTTAATGGCAGCAAAACAAACGGCAATTTAATGAATGCTAATATTCTTCTTCACAGAGTAAACTGACCCCACATCCCCAGCCCTGAGCCCCACATCCCCAGACCTTTTTTATCTTGACACAGTCTCACTGAGTTTCTTGGGGCCTCCCTAAGTTACTAAGCTTACATTTGAACTCATGATCCCCTGCCTCAGCCTCCCAAGTAGGTGGGATTACAAGCATGTACCACTATACCCAGCTTCTTCCTTCTACCCTTCCTCCCTTCCTTTTCCCCAGTACTGAGAAATGAACCCAGAAAAGCTTTGCCACTGAGCCACATTCCCAGCCCTTTTTACTTTTTATTTTGAAACCGGGTCTCACTAAACTGCTGAGGTTACTCTCAAACTTGATGCTCCTGCCTCAGCTTCCCTTCTCATTGGGATCATAGGCGTGTATCACTGCTCATATTTACTCAGCTTTTTCACTGCTGTGATGAAAAGACCTGAAAAGAACAAATTTAAACAAAGAAAAGTTTATTTAGGCCTCATGGTTTCAGGCATCTCAGCCCATACACAGCCAGCTCCATTCCTCCAGATTCAAGATAATGCAGAGCAGCATAATAGAACAGTGGGGGGTGGTGGAGAGGGAGAGAAGGGATTCACTGATGATCAGAACACTCCACTCGCCAGTTACTAACATGTACCAAAGGGCCACACCCCCAATTCCCATTTCCTCCAGTCGCTCCCTATAGGCCTACAGTTACTACTCAGTTAATCCCCACCACAGTATTAATTCACTGATTGCGTTAAGGCTCCTATAACTCAATCATGTCACCTCTCAGTGTTGTTGTATTGTCTTACAAACAGGCTTTTGGGGAACACATAAAAACCAGACTTTTGAGATGACACTAGATTCTCTACAAATTTCCTTCTAGGTTTTTGTGCCACAGATTTAAAGAATAAAATCCATGCACAAGGACTAGGGCTATAGCTCAGTGGCAGACTGCTTGCCTAGCACATGTGAAGCACTGTGTTCAACCCTTAGCACCCCATAAAAACAAAGAAAATAAAGCCATTCTGTCCATGTACAACTACAATTTTTTTTTAATCCATTCATAATGGGACTGTGCAATAGCACACTTTCCCAGCATGTGTGAGGCACTGGGTTCTACCCTCAGCACCACATATAAAAAAATAAATAAAATAAAAATATTTTGTCCATCTACAACTAAAAATATTTTTTAGAAAAGAGTAAATGGAGCAGGATTTATTTAAAGGAAAAGAAATAGAAATCCTGCCATGTAGGAAGGGGCCTAATATCAGAAAAACCCATTTTGGTGCAATAATTTCGGAAATTTTATGGTTCTGGATAGAGCATGAAACAAAATCTATATAAAACAAGCATTGAAAACAGCACCAAAACTCTGGTCTTTTGAGTTTTAATCCTTTTCACCTCCTGGGACACATGAATTGTTCCCAGAGGTGAGCCTAGCCTTTTACATTTGAAATAGGCCTTCAGGGTGCTAATTAATATTTCTGTGTTAGCTTCCAGGTGTGGCATTTGCATTTGAGCAAGACCTCAATTGGGGTCCGTCATTTCTGATTGCTGACCATTGACTGTTTTTATTCAACATCAGATCCAAATCCTAACATTCCATCCCTTGCCCCCAGAAGCTTATGCCCATCTCACAATGCAAAATACATTTAGTCCGTTTTCAAGAGTTCCCATATTCTCAGCAGTTCCAAGATTGCCCAAAAGTTCAGGTCCAAAGTTTTTAGGGGACAGACAGATGAGGAAGGTGGGAACAGGAGATTAAGAGAATAATTCTATAAAATGAGCCCACTGTGCTAACCTCCCACATGCTTTCTTTGCCAAAAAGCAATTTACCTGCAGCCCTGCCTGGCCTCAGTAAAAAGGCTGTGTCACATTCCTCAGCCAACTCCCTATCATCTGCAAGGAAATGCAGGCAGAAAATACGAGGAAAACAAGTTACTTTTAAGGGAGAGATTTTTATGACTCTTTTCATGCACTGGATCCCAGAAGATAAGGATAATTCCTCCTAACCATAAAACCTGTGAAAATTAGTAAGAGTAAAATTAGAACTGCTCAGCATGGGCCAAGGTGACAGAGTTGTCATAGCAGTATGGACTTGAAAGCCTGATGTCATCTTGCTGTCAGTCAAAAGTCAAGAGGTAGACCTGGGTGCAACTCTCTGGAAACTTCCCTGGGATCCTCCCAAAAAATCTGAAGTGTGGGAAAAGCACATTGTCTCTCTCCTCTCTGAAAGGACCTACTCTACCCCTTTAGAGTGTCCCCTTTTCCCTTTTCCTATCCCTGCAATAAATTCATTCTTTTTTTTTTTTTTTTTTTTTTTTTGGTACCAGGGATTGAACTCAGGGGCACTCGACCACTGGGCCACATCCCCAGCCCTTTTTTGTATTTTATTAGAGACAGGGTCTCACTGAGTTGCTAAGTGCCTCGCCATGGCTGAGGCTGGCTTTGAACTCACGATCCTCCTGCCTCAGCCTCCCAAGTGCTGGGATTACAGGCATGCGCCACTGCGCCCGGCAATAAATTCATTCTTGTTAGCTGAATGACATGTCTGAAATCTTTCTAACTTGATTGCAATAATCAGCAATTGACAGGGCTGGGATTGTGGCTCAGTTCTAAAGAGCTTGCCTGGCACGTGTGAGGCACTGGGTTTGATCCCCAGCACCACATTAAAAAAATAAAATAAAGATATTTTGTCCATCTACAACTAAAAAATATTTTTTAAAAAATAGGCTATTGAAGAGGGGAGCTTCATGCTGCCTCAATTTCCCAGAAGTCTCCAGCTCTGTAATGAAGTCTCTGAAACTCAAGGCAAACTCTCAGCCTGAGCTCCTATAAAATTCAAAAGCAATTTACAAATACCCAATATAAAAAGTTTGGAGTAAACATTTCCATTCAGAAAAATAAGGGCATAGAAAGAAGGTGTCTAAGGGTGTTCTACTTTATACTGTGAATATAGCCCTTGCCTCTCTACCTCTACAACTTCTGCATAACTGTGATACTAATTATTACTGCCTTTTGAATGTTTAATATATTTTTGCCTTCTAAAGTGCAAAAGTTTGAGGAAACACACTACCAAACTGTTGTCCTCCAAACTAAAATTATTAGCAATGGTAGCCTATTTTCAGGTTTATATTTGGTCTGAATTGTATTATGATCTTCATCTTTAAACAAAAATAATTATACATACCCAAACACTCAGCATGCCAAACCATGCTGCTCTGATGATTAAAAAATTGGGCACTGAAAAAAACTAAAGTAATAATAATAGTTATAATTAACATACATAATCTGTATCTGTAACAGTGAGTGGTCCATTTATGCTTTGAATGTAGCCCCTGCTGCTCTGCCATTGTGACTTGTTTTTAAAATGGACTTGTTTCTTTCTCTTTCTCTCTGCTCCTCCCTAATCTCTTCCCTCCCCAATCTCAGGGGAAACAGGATTACCTTTCTTCCCCGCCCTGGCAGAGTTATCTGTCCCTGAGTCCACACCCAACATAGGAAGGAAGTCATCCAGACCTTGGAGATGGCCCCAGAAGATCTCAGAAATGACTGTCTCCCAAATTACCAGGTGAATTACAAGGACAACAGAGAACACGTGGAATGTAGCCTTTGAGTCACCTCTTTAAAAGCCCCCTGTTCCTGCTGATGGGAAGAAGCACAGCCTTTGGGACAGGAGTCCCCTGTGTTTCTCCTTTGCTAGCAAAGCAATAAAACTTCCTTTTCATTTTTCTCAAGACCATGTCTTCGCTGGGTGTGGTGGCACATGCCAGTAATCCCAACAGTTTGGGAGGCTGGGACAGGAGGATCTTGAGTTCAAAACCAGCCTCAGCAATGGTGAGGCCCTAAGCAACTCAGTGAGACCCTGTCTCTAAACAAAATACAAAATAAAGCTAGGGATGTGGCTTAGCAGTTGAGTGCCCCTGAGTTCAATCCCTGGTACCAAAAAGACAAAACAACACAACAACAATAACAACAAAAAAACAACAAAACAAAAAAACTGTCATCATTATTGGATTCTCATCAAGGACAAGGACCTAGATTCTGGCAAGAAATTGATGAGGGGGCTGGGGCTCTGGCTCAGTTGTAGAGCACTTTCCTAACACATGTGAGGCACTGGGTTTAATTCTCAGCACCACATATAAACAAATAAATAAAACAAAGGTATTGTGTCCATTTACAACTAAAAAGAATTGTGAAAAAAGAAAGAAGAGATGGGGCCAAAGCAAGACTGAAATCCAGCTGGGCAAACAAGTCTTGAGGCGCCATGTGCAGCATCTGGGCCGATGGCATTGTGACGCTCTCTCCACAGGGCTGGTGTAGCTCAGCCACTGTAAGGGGCACTCAAGAAGTAAATACCCAGACATTCTAGGCATGCACTGAATCAGGGTTGGGGTTGTAGTTCAGAGGTAGAGCACTGACCAGCATGTGTGAGGCCCTGGGTTCTATCCTCAGCATCCCATATAAATAAATAAATAAAGATATTTTTTCCACTATAACTAAAAATAAATATTTAAAAAAATACAATATACTGCTTTTTGTATTTGTCCATATACCTTTACCACTGATCTTTGTTTCTTTATGTGAATTTGAGTTGCTGCCTAGTGTCCTTTCATTTCAGCCTGAACCACTCTCTTTAATATTTCCTATTATAGGGGCTGGGGTTGTAGTCAGAGGTAGAGTGTGATAAGAGAACTGAAGGGACTCCATCTTGTTCTTCAGCAGCCCTCTTAGGAGTTCCGAGAACTAGTTCTGTTTCTCAGAAATAATAGAACACAGAAAGTCCTGCCTGTGTACCCATTAATCGTTACCTAGCATAATACGCTTGACAGCATAAAAACAGCAATTCCTATACGATGTAAAATTGCTCTCTTTGGTTTCCATTTTTCCTGGGCAAATACCTTGTCAGAGACTGATTGTCTAGATGTTAGTAACCATTCTCTAACATGGACTCAACTAGGGTCATCATTGTTAGAAAAATTTTGCAGGATGGATAGACGCACGCTGGAACCGTAGTATAGGAAAAGGGAAGGGGTTTATTGAATTACCAAAGAAACACGTGGAGGGGATGGGGACGAACCGCGCGGGGAACCAAGGGGAGCTGGCGCACGCGGGGACGGAGAGCAGGAACAGAGAGCGAGCTCAGTCCGGCCCTGGTTTAAATAGACTAGGGGTCATAAAACCCCCTTGGAGTGAGTCCTTGCCCTATAGGCCAGCAGAGGTGGGGGGGGTTAGTGGACAGGGGACTTGCTGGTCAGGTTTGCTGGTCACGCTGAGGATCTTGGGAGGTGTAGTTTTTAACAAAGCACCTGGGGAGGTGTGGCCTCCTGCCGGGGAGGCGCGGCCTCCTGCCTGGAATCCAACAATCATGACCCCATTCCTTTCTACTTGATTGTTGCTATATCAACCTGGAAAGTCCCGTGGGAAATATTATTGTACCCATTGCTTTGTCTTGCTAACTGCCTAGATTCAGCTTCTGTACTGTGGCTTGCTTGCATTGGCTGAAACCCTGCAATTGAATATTCCGCCCTCTGTGATTTTGCTCTTTATAAACCCTTGAAAAATCACTGCCTGTGAGCCATCTTGCCACACTGTGTGATGTGTGGGGATGGTGGCCGCTGATCAGCTTAATAAAGGCTTTTTATTGGCTCAAATGTGATGTGGCTTGGAGTTTTCATTGGCATTATGCTGGATACAACATTTTTGGTACAACAAGAGCACTCACCTAGAAACCTACCACCTGGGATCCAAGATGGCAGATTAGAGGAAGCCGCACTTCAGGGCAGCTCCATGGAAAGAATCCAACAAAGCAGATAAATTGCCTTTCAACATATATATATAGGCTGAAAATACCGATCTCCTGGATGGTTTGATTACCACTACCAGGGAGAGAGAGAGACAAGCTGTCTGCAGCGGCTGGAGCCGCGAGGCTCCTGCAAAACCACCTGGGTGGTGCACAGGCCTTGCGAAACAAAGTCAGTGTGGGGAGACCGCGCTGCGACTGCAACCCCAGCCGCACTCACAGCACACCAGCGTGAAACCGGCGATAGAAACCAGCGATAACAGCCGGCGGGATTGGTGCTGGGGAGCCACGGGAGACCGCGGGTCCACACACCAGTTCGAATCCACACTCCGCCTGACACAACCCTCGGTACTGGGGCCCCGGACAGAGCGGCGCAGAGATCTGCGATTGGCAAGCGGGGGCAGAGTGGAGCGGGCCACGGTCTGGAGCAGCGCTGTCTGCACCACAGTCACAGGTGTGGCTTCCTGGTGCGATCGGCGAGGATACCGGAGTCTGCTGTTGTCTGGAGGGAGAGCACCGCCATCTTTGAAAGCTGCAGGGGCTGGTCCTGACGGAGGGGAGGAGACGGAGAGCGACGGCTGCATCCATCCAGGGACTCTCCAGCTCTCTGAAGACAATGCACAATTGGGTGAGACTTGGGTGGTCAGCAGGGGAAGGCGTTTCTGAGGCTAGCGCAGCGGCCACAAGAGGCTGCAACTGTGGGTGGGCTTGGGGAGGGGGTGCCTTCTGGAAGGTCCCCTTCCCTTCCCGGCGCCATTCATCTGCTGACACACGCAGTCCCCCTGGGCCACTCCTTCACTGATCCGTGCAGCCACTGGCCTAAGATGCAGCCTTGATTTCACTAACAGAATCACAGACTGTGATCCAATAGCAATTGGTTTGAACTGGAAAGGAAAAAAAGAGTGGGGCTTCCCAGGGCCCGTTTTGTCTGAGACTTGGAGTTTGACTTTTTTTTTTTTTTTTCCTTTTCTTTTTATTGGTCTGCTTGATTTTTTGGATTGCAGGGAGGGTTTTTTTGTTTGTTTGTTTGTTTGTTTGTTTATTTTTCTTTTCCCTTTTTTGGCTTTGTTTTGTTCTGCTTTTTTTTTTCCTTCCGCATTGATTGTTAGTGTGTTTGTTTGCTTCCGCTCCTTTTTTCTTTCATTCTTTTCCTCCTTCTCACTCTTGTATCTTTTCTTCCTCCTTCATCTTTCATGTTTACATCCTGCCAGTGCATACTAAACAGAGGCAAAAACAAGTTATACGCAAAACTTGGGATTTCTAGAACTGGCGCAATTGAACTGGGTAGCAAAGTGGTGTTATATATAGTTTACTCTCTATTTCCTTGATTCTCTCTCTCCTCTCTCTTACACCAATTCCTACTCTTTTATCATTTTTTTTCTTTTCCAACTTACTTTATATATAAATTAGTCTTTCCACCTAATTGTCAACTCCATTCTCTTTCTTCCCTCGTCTACTGATACTAAACCACTTCCACTAAACCATTTCAATAGATATCTCTTTTCATACTTTCCAAGAAAGAACAATTCAAGACACTTCCTTCTTCCTAAACATAACACCTCTGTATCCAATACTTGAAGCTATAAAACCCTATCAGAAGCGTACAGAGTAAATTGGAAATAATATCTGGGTTAACAAAATCTGTACATTGTGATCAAACTTGGATTTTCTGAATAGAAAGTGTTAGGTTTTTAAAGTGTAAAGGAATTATAAGGTGATCTGATAGCATTGTACTACAGGAACAACATAAGGTTCTAAGGTAAAATCGAAACAGTCAAGGTCCCACAGTGCAGGAAGGATAGACACACAAGCAACATGAAAAAACAAGAAAAGAAAATGACACAAACAAATCAAGATACCTCATCAGTAGATGTCATGGCAAGCACAGTTGGTCAAATGCCAGAGATGGAATTTAGAAATTACATATGCCAAATGTTTATGGAACTTAAGAATGAACTCAAAAATGAGATGAGGGAGCAGGTACAGGAGGCAAAAGATCATTTTGACAAAGAACTCCAAAAACAAATACAGGAACTAAAAGATTACTTCAATAGGGAAATAGAGGCTCTAAAGAGAATCCAAACAGAAATTCCAGAAATGAAAGAAGCAATAAACCAAAATAAAAGCTCAATTGAAAACATCTCCAACAGAATGGACCACTTGGAAGAAAGAACCTCAGACAATGAAGACAAAATATATGTCCTAGAGAAGAATTTAAACCATACAGCAAAACTTGTTTGTAATCAAGAACATAACATCCAAGAATTATGGGACAGCATAAAAAGACCAAACATAAGAGTGATCGGCGTAGAGGAAGGGGCAGAGTTTCAAGCCAAAGGAATGAGTAATCTATTTAATGAAATAATTACAGAAAATTTTCCAAGCTTGAGGAATGAAATGGAAAACGAAGTTCAAGAGGCATACCGAACACCAAACAAACAAAATCTCAACAGGTCCACACCAAGACACATTATAATGAAAATGCCTAATACACTGAGCAAAGAGAGAATACTAAAAGCCACAAGAGAAAGGAAGCAAATTACATATAGGGGGAAACCAATCAGACTATGTTCAGATTTTTCAACCCAGACCTTAAAAGCAAGAAGATCCTGGAATAGCATATTTCAAGCCCTGAAAGAAAAGGGATGTCAACCAAGAATCTTATATCCAGCAAAATTAAGCTTTAGATTCGAAGATGAAATAAAAACCTTCCACGACAAGCAAAAGTTAAAAGATTTCACAACTCGAAAGCCAGCACTTCAGAGCATCCTGGGCAACATTTTTCATGAAGAAGAAGAGAAAGATGATAACGAAAATCACCAAAGGGAGATATTAAACTAAAGGAAATACCAACCAGAAGAGAAACCAAATCAAGCTAAAGACCATAATTCAAATAAAAATGGATGGGAATAAAAATCACATCTCAATAATAACCCTGAATGTTAATGGCCTAAACTCACCAAAAGACACAGATTATCAGAATGGATTAAAAGAAACGACCCAACAATTTGCTGTCTCCAAGAAACACACCTCATAGAAAAAGACATCAACAGACTGAAAGTGAAAGGCTGGGAAAAGTCTTATCACTCACATGGCCGGCGGAAGCAAGCAGGGGTTTCCATTCTCATATCAAATAAGGTAGACTTCAAACCAAAACTAATCAAGAGGGACAAAGATGGATATTTCTTAATACTTAAAGGAACCATCCATCAACAGGATATAACAATCATAAATCTGTATGCCCCAAATAATGGAGCACCTACATTCATCAAACAAACGCTTCTTAAGTTCAAGAGTAAAATAGACCACAACACAGTTATTCTAGGGGACTTCAACACACCTCTCTCACCAATGGATAGATCATCCAAACAAAAGCTAAACAAAGAAACTTTAAGCCTCCTCAAAACAATTAACAATTTAGACCTAACGGACATATATAGAATATTTCATCCCTCAGTAAACGAATACACATTTTTCTCAGCAGCACATGGCTCCTTCTCCAAAATAGACCATATATTATGTCACAAGGCAACTCTCAGCAAATATAAAAAAATAGAGATACTACCCTGCATGCTATCGGACCATAAAGGGATGAAATTGGAAATCAACGACAAAACAAGGAATAAGAAAAACTACTCCATCAACTGGAAGCTAAACAACATGCTACTGAATGAACAAGGGGTTGAAGAAGACATCAAAGAGGAGATCAAAAAATTCCTAGAGGTAAATGAGAACACAGATACATCATATAGAAATCTCTGGGACACTATGAAGGCAGTAGTAAGAGGAAAATTCATTGCACTGAGTTCATTCCTTAAGAGGAAAAAAAACCAACAAATAAATGACTTAACATCACACCTCAAAGCATTAGAAAAAGAAGAACAGACCAACACCAAGAGCAGTAGAAGACAGGAAATAATTAAAATCAGAGCAGAAATGAATGAAATTGAGACTAAGGAAACCATTCAAAGAATTGACAAAACTAAAAGTTGGTTCTTTGAAAAAATAAACAAAATTGACAGGCCCTTAGCGATGCTAATGAAAAGAAGAAGAGAAAAAACTCTAATTACTAACATTCGTGATGAAAAAGGGAATATCACAACAAACACCTCAGATATACAGAATATAATTAGAAATTACTTTGAAAACTTGTACTCTAATAAAATAGAAAATACTGAATGCATTGACAGATTTCTAGAGTCATATGATTTGCCTAAACTGGATGTGGAGGCTATACATAATTTAAATAGATCAATTACAAGCGAAGAAATAGAAGATGTCATCAAAAAGCTACCAACAAGGAAAAGTCCAGGACCTGATGGGTTTACAGCCGAGTTCTATAAGACTTTCAAAGAAGAACTAATACCAATGCTCTTCAAACTATTTCAAGAAATAGAAAAAGAGGGAGCTCTTCCAGACTCTTTCTATGAGGCCAATATTACATTAATTCCAAAGCCAGGCAAAGACACATCCAAAAAAGAAAACTTCAGGCCCATATCTTTAATGAACATAGATGCAAAAATCCTCAACAAAATCCTGGCAAATCGGATACAAAAACATATCAAAAAGATAGTGCACCACGATCAAGTGGGGTTTATCCCAGGGATGCAAGGCTGGTTCAATATTCGGAAATCAATAAACATAATACATCACATCAATAGACTTAAAGACAAAAATCATATGATCATCTCAATTGACGCAGAAAAAGCATTTGACAAAATACAACACCCCTTTATGTTCAAAACACTGGAAAAACTAGGAATATCAGGAACATATCTTAACATAATAAAAGCTATTTATGCAAGGCCCCGAACTAACATTATCTTAAATGGAGAAAAATTGAAAGCATTCCCTCTAAAAACTGGAACAAGACAGGGATGTCCCCTTTCACCACTGCTATTTAACATAGTACTGGAAACTCTGGCCAGAGCAATTAGACAGACGAAAGAAATTAAAGGGATCAAGATAGGAAAAGAAGAGCTCAAATTAGCACTATTTGCTGATGACATGATAATCTACCTAGAAGACCCAAAAAACTCTACTAGAAAACTTTTACAACTAGTAAACGAATTTGGCAAAGTTGCAGGATACAAAATCAATACACATAAGTCAAAGGCATTTGTGTACATCAGCGACAAAGACTCTGAAAGGGAAATGATGAAAAATACCCCATTTACAATAGCATCAAAAAAAAAATAAAATACCTGGGAATCAACCTAACGAAAGAGGTGAAAGACCTCTATAACGAAAATTATAGAACACGAAAGAAAGAAATTATAGATGAACTCAGAAGATGGAAAGACCTACCTTGCTCTTGGATAGGTAGAATTAATATTGTCAAAATGTCCATACTACCAAAAGCATTATACAGATTTAATGCAATTCCAATCAAAATCCCAATGTCATTCTTCAAAGAAATAGAAATAGCAGTCATGAAATTCATCTGGAAAAATAAGAGACCCAGAATAGCCAAAGCAATCCTGAGCAAGAAAAGTGAAGCAGGGGGCATCACCATACCAGACTTTAAATTATACTATAGAGCAATAGTAACAAAAACAGCATGGTATTGTCACCAAAACAGACTGGTGGACCAATGGTACAGAATTGAGGACACAGAGACTAATACATATAATTTCAGCTATCTTATATTAGACAAAGGCGCCAAAAATGTCCAGTGGAGAAAGGATAGCCTCTTCAACAAATGGTGCTGGGAAAACTGGAAATCCATATGCAACAAAATTAAATTAAACCTTTATCTCTCACCATGCACAAAACTCAATTCAAAGTGGATCAAGGACCTAGGAATTAGACCAGAGACAATACACCTAATAGATGAAAAAGTAAGCTCCAATTTCCAACATGTCGGATTAGGCCCCAAGTTCCTTAATAAGAATCCTGTAGCGCAAGAATTACTACCAAGAATTAATGAATGGGATAGATTTAAACTAAAAAGCTTCTTTTCAGCAAAAGAAACAATCAGTGAGGTGAATAGAGAGCCAACTAATTGGGAACAAATATTTAATACATGCACATCAGATAGAGCACTAATCTCTAGAATATATAAAGAACTCAAAAAACTTTACACTAAAAAAACAAATAACCCAATCAATAAATGGGCTAAGGAATTGAGAAGACACCTCTCAGAAGAAGATACACGATTAATCAACAAATACATGAAAAAATGTTCAACATCACTGGCAATTAGAGAAATGCAAATCAAAACTACTCTAAGATTTCACTTCACTCCAGTCAGAATGGCAGCCATCAGGAACACAAGCAACAATAAATGTTGGAGAGGATGTGGAGAAAAAGGCACACTCATACATTGCTGGTGCGACTGCAAAATGGTGCAACCGTTATGGAAAGCAGTATGGAGATTTCTTGGAAAACTGGGAATGGAACCATCCTATGACCCAGCCATCCCACTCTTGGGTCTATTCCCAAAGGACTTAAAAACAGCATATTACAGTGACACAGCTATCTCAATGTTTGTAGCTGCACAATTCACAATAGCTAGGTTGTGGAACCAACCTAGATGTCCCTCAGTAAATGAGTGGATTAAGAAAATGTGGTATATACGCACAATGGAATTTTACTCAGCAATAAAAGAAAACAAATTAATGGCATTTGCAGGTAAATGGATGAAGTTGGAAGACATAATGCTAAGTGAAGTTAGTCAGTCTCAAAAATCCAAGTACCAAATGTTCTCTCTTATATAAGGAGGCTATTTCAAAGTATAGTTGGATGGGGGTACATAGGAGGATTAGAGGAACACTAGAATGGTCAAGGGAAGGGAGGGTAAGGGAGGGAGCAAGAGGGGAGGGAGGGGGAGAAAAAAAAAAGTGGTTGAATGAGATGGATATCATTTTCCTTAATGCATGATTGAAGACCTGAACTGTACGAATATACTGTGTATACAAACAGTTGTATGTAAAAAGATACTAAATATATGCACTATGAGTTGTACATATTAAAAATTATAAAAATTAAAAAAATAAAATAAAAAAAGAAAAAAAAAAAGAAACCTACCACCTAATCTGTACATCCAAGGCTTGATTTCAGTCAATAAATCAATTTTGACCTTTAAAAAAAAAAAAAAAAAAAAAAAGAGCACTCACCTAGCACATGCGAGGCCCTGGGTTCAATCCTCAGCATCACATAAAAAAATAAAGGTATTGTGTCCAACTACAACTAAAAAATAAATATTTAAAAAAATTCCTATTATATAGGCCTCTGTTTTTCTTTCTGGAAATGTCATTTTACCTTTATTTTTTTAAAAGAATATTTATTTATTTGCTTTAGTTGTACACAATGCCTTTATTTTTAAGTGGTGCTGAGGATGGAACCTGGGCCATGCACATGCTAGGCAAGCGCTCTGCTGCTGAGCCACAACCCCAATCCCCTTACCTTCATTTCTGAAGACTAATTTTCCTGGTTATAGAATTTTTCATTGGTTTTGGTCATTTTGAATATGATGTGTCCAGATGCAGATCTGTTTTGGCTTATTCTTCTTGGAATTCTTTGTATTTCTTTTTTCAATTTTTAAAGTGAAAATCTTTAACTGTATGAACTTTTCAAACATTTAAACAACATATGGTATACTAAACAATATAACAAAGATTAAAAAGAAATTACTGCTGGGTGCATACCTGTAATCTCAGCAGCTCAGGAGGCTGAGGCAGGAGGATTGAGAATTCAAAGCCAGCCTCAGCTATTTATTTATTTATTTGCCATTAAGTACCCAGAACCTTTATTCTCAGTTCTGAAACAGAGTCTGTTACTCAGATAATATGCCACTATTTAAAAATAAGTGGTCCCACCAGCCCCAGTCTTCCCAAGTCTTTAGTCACAAGATCAGACCTCATTCACCATACAAGACAATTGAAGCCGGGCGTGGTGGCGCACGCCTGTAATCCCAGCACTTGGGAGGCTGAGGCAGGAGGATCAAGAGTTCAAAGTCAGCCTCAGCAATATTGAGGCACTTAGCAACTCAGCGAGACCCTGTCTCTAATAAAATACAAAAAAGGTCTGGGGGGCTGGGATTGTGGCTCAGCGGCAGAGCGTTCGCCTCGCACGTGCGCGGCCTGGGTTCGATCCTCAGCACCATGTAAACATAAATGCATTATTGCATTGTGTACAACTAAAAGTAAATAAATAAATATTAAAAAAAAAAAAAAAAGTCTGGGGATGTGACCCAGTGGACGAGTGCCCCTGAGTTCAGTCCACAGTACCACACACACACACAACAACAACAACAACAACAACAACAACAAAAACCACTTTTCTCTGGGAAAAATAAGTAAAGCAAATGAATGGATCTACACAAAGCAACTAACTTTGATAGACTTCAGCGTAGGACAGTTTATAACAAGCACATTTGCCCTTATTCCCTAGAGCTGCTACTCCCAAGCTAGGAATTTCTAACATTTCTGACTGATATTTCATTATATTGACATTTGTTTCTCATTCCACGTCATCTTCAGCCAAGCTGCGCGCACTGACAATTCTCTATTTGTTGGGAGCTTAGTCAGAAGCCTCTGGAACACTGCTGGTGGAAAGGTTTGCTGTGACACTAGCAGCAACTGCTGCGGCTGGCCGCAAACAGCAGTGGCGTGGGTCAGGTGGCGCCCACCTTTCCCACACGCCCCTCGGGCAGCAGCTCTTCACCAAGTTGTGTTTCTTCAAGGGAAGCTTCTGAACAGCTTCCGCGTCTTTCGGGTCTGGCAACTTGGAAGGCCCAGCTCTGCCCTTGGCAAGCTTCTGTTTCTTTCTTCCTTCCGAAGCCGTTCTGGAAGTTGGGGCTGCTCGGCCTCTCGCGGTCCAAGCAGGCGCAGTAGCCCGTGAAGAGCGCCAGCACTCGCCCGGCCTGGCCTCTCAGGCCTACCGGCTTCCCTCAGCGCAGCCAGGCTGCCGGCTCCTGCGAGCCTCGCCACCCCCGCGGGCCGCCCGCCGCTCAGGAGCGCCAGCCTCAGCCATGGCGAGGCACTCAGCAACTGAGTGAGAGCCTGTCCCTAATGAAATCAAAAAAGGGCCGGGGGTGTGGCCCAGGGGTCGAGCGCCCCTGGTGTTTTTGCACTAGGGGATTGAACCCAGGAACCTAGGCATGCCACACAAACTTACTCACTCTCCCAGGAGCTACACCTGCAGCCCCTTTTCTAAAAATACAAAAAGAGATGCTACATACAGCAACAGCTGCCTCCAGGAGCCCACTTACCTCCTGGGCCAGGAGCTGAGGGATGAAAGAGTGGAAGAGGCCATTCTGCAGGGTTGGTAGAGCCACGCCAAAGGATTTTTTTCTTCTAAACAGCTTTATTGATACATATTTGTAGGAGCCCTGTTTGGGGATTGGCTTGAATTGCAGTTGACTATGAGCTGTGGAGATTTGGGCATTGTCTCCTCCCGTAGTCTCACAAGACTTGTTGCGGGATCTCAGGACTTGGCCAAAATTGCTGATCGGGTCAGCGCCATTTTTTTTACTGGTGTGTTTGGCGTGTGTTAGTTGTTGTTAGAACCAGAGAGAAAAGTTATCAGAATAAAAAGCTGTTTGTCTCCAGTTTGCTTCTGAAGTTCTTTCCGCGACTCCGTTGCTCCAAGCGCTTCAGGCGGCAACACATATTTTACATACAGTTAGTCCACTTAAAGTGAAATATTCACTGGCTTTATGCTAGATAGATAATACAATCACCTTTAAAAGAAACTCTGTTCCTTTAAGCCACCATCCCTCTATGCCCCTTTCTCATAGCCTCTGGCAAACAGTGATTTAAAACATTGTTTCTATGGATCTGCTTATGTGCACATTTAATATAAATAGAATTATACAATATGTGGACTTTTGTGTCTGGTGGCTTTCACTTAACGTGTGGTCAAGACACATCACGCTATATCATGTAGCAGGACTTTATTCCTGCCACTGTGGGTCCACTGCATTTTGTTTATCCATTCAATTGATGGACATATGGATTGCTTCCACCTTTTTCCCATTGTGAATTTTTGCTATATGTATCCATATACAAGATTTTGATTGAGTTTGTTTTCAGTTCTCTAGGATATACACCGAGGAGAATACTTACATAGTGGTATTTCAACATTTAATTTTAGGAGGAACAACTATTTTCCAAATTGCACCATTTAATATTCCCACTTACAGTATGCAACAGCTTCAGCTTCTGTACATCCTTATCACTGTTTATTGTTTTTTGAAATGGAGTCTCATTAGGTTTCCCAGGCTGGTTTTGAACTCCTGGGTTCAAGTAATGCTCAGGCCTCAGCCTACCAAGTACCTGCAACTAAGTTGTGCACCACTATGCGTTTACATTCTAGTGGGATTGAAGTAGTATTCCATGTTTTTGATTAGCATTTCTCTGATGACAATGATGCTGAGGATCTTTTATATTTTTTAGAACATCATAGTTATACATAACAATGGGGTTCATTTTGACATATTCATGAATGCATATTACATAATTTTCTCCATTTCATTTCCCAGTATTATCTCCTTCCTTTGCCTTCTCCCTTCTCCATCTCCTTTCTTTACTCTATTGGTCTTCTATTTATTTATTGGTGCATTATGGTTATGTTTAAAAGTGAAGCTGGACACGGTGGTGCACACCTGTAATCCTAGCAACTCAGGAGGCTGAGGTAGGGGGGTCACAAATTCAAAGCCAGCCTCAGCAATTTAGTGAGGAACTTAGCAACTCAGCAAAACCTTGTCTCTAAATAAAATATTAAGAACGGGTGGGGATGTGTCTTAGTGGTTAAGCACCCCTGGGTTCAATCCCCGGTACGAAATAAATAAATAAATAAATAAATAAATAAATAAAGGAGATGCACTTTCGTATTCCTGTATGCACATAGCTTAATTTGGTTAACTTCATTCCCCAGTTCTGTTTCTCACCCCTCTTCCTTCCCCCTTGTTCTCTAGCTTCTTATTTTTTTTAAATAAATTTTAGCTGTAGATGGACACAATATCTTTAGTTTATTTTTTTAAATATTTATTTATTTACTTTAGTTGTACACAATGCAATGCATTTATGTTTACATGGTGCTGAGGATCGAACCCGGGTCGCGCACGTGCTAGGCGAGCGCTCTACCGCTGAGCCACAATCCCAGCCCCAGTTTATTTATTTTTATGTGGTGCTGAGGATTGAACCCAGTGCCTCAGGAATGTGAGGCAAGTGCTCTACCATTGAGCCACAACCCCAGCCCTGGTCTCAGCTTCTAATATGCTGACTTCCCTTTTATTTTCATGAGATCCTTTCTTATTCTTTTTTTTCCCCTAGCTTCTGCATGAGAGAAAACATTTGACCCTTGATTTTCTGGGTCTGGCTTATTTTACTTAGCATGATGTTTTCCAGTTCCATCCATTTTCCTGCAAATGCCACAATTTCATTCTTCTTTAAAGCTGAGTAGAACGCCATTGTGTATATATACCATATTTTTTTATGGATTCCTGTGTTGATATACACCTGAGGTTGGTTCCACAGTTTGCTATTATAGATTGTGCTGCTGTAAACATTGGTATGTATATATCACTATAATAGTGGGCATCTTATCATATGCTTATTGACAATTTCTATACTTTCCTTGGAGAAATATCTATTTAGATTCTTTGCCCATTGTGAATTATGTTGTTTGGTTTTTTTTTTTTTTTTTTTTTTTTTTTTGTGGTACCAGGGATTGAACTCAGGGACACTCGACCACTGGGCCACATCCCCAGCCCTTTTTTGTATTTTTATTTAGAGACAGGGTCTCACTGAGTTGCTAAGTGCCTCACCATTGCTGAGGCTGGCTTTGAACTCGCGATCCTCCTGCCTCAGCCTCCCAAAGTGCTGGGATTACAGGCATGCGCCACCGCGCCCGGCTTGTTGTTTGGTTTTTGTTGTTGTCATGGTTCTTTATATATTTTGGATACTAGACTTCTAGAAAGCCGGGCGCGGTGGCGCACGCCTGTAATCCCAGCACTTTGGGAGGCTGAGGCAGGAGGATCACGAGTTCAAAGCCAGCCTCAGCAATGGCGAGGCACTTAGCAACTCAGTGAGACCCTGTCTCTAAATAAAATACAAAAAAAGGGCTGAGGATGTGGCCCAGTGGTCGAGTGCCCCTGAGTTCAATCCCCGGTACCACAAAGAAAAAAAAAAAAAAAAAAAAAAAAAAAAAAAAAACTAGACTCCTAGATATGTGATTTGCAAATATTTCCTCCCATTGTGAGTTTTAAATTTTTTGGTATTTTTCTAATAATTATTACTGCATACTAATTTGAGTTTCTTTTTTTTCAGGTGGGGGAGGGTACTGGGGATTGAAAAATAAAGAGTTCATATTAACACTTGCAATTTCAATCCAACACCATGGGGTTCATTTTATCCTTTTAATTATTGATGTCTCTGACACTGGAAAACTCAGCTCCCATTTTCATAGGTTTTTTTTTTTTTTTTTTTTTTGGTACCAGGGATTGAACTCAGGGGCACTCGACCACTGGGCCACATCCCCAGCCCTTTTTTGTATTTTATTAGAGACAGGGTCTCACTGAGTTGCTAAGTGCCTCGCCATTGCTGAGGCTTTGAACTCGTGATCCTGCTGCATGACTTCAGATGTAGATGCATTAACTTTGATGTGCCATTAAGACAGTCAAATAGCCGGGTGCGGTGGCACATGCCTGTGCCTGTAATCCCAGCACTTGGGAGGTTGAGGCAGGAGGATCGCGAGTTCAAAGCCAGCCTCAGCCATGGCGAGGCACTTAGCAACTCAGTGAGACCCTGTCTCTAATAAAATACAAAAAAGGGCTGGGGATGTGGCCCAGTGGTCGAGTGCCCCTGAGTTCAATCCCTGGTACCAAAAAAAAAAAAAAAAAAAAAAAAAGACAGTCAACTAAAAAACAGGCAGATAGAAATAAAGGTATGGTGGAGATATGAATTTATTCTTCAATGCATATAGGTAAGCAATGATAGAGAAGCCTATGAATCAATTTGAGAAGGGAAAGAAAAGAGAAAAAAATATAATATTAGAAGCCAAAAGAGTTAAAAGAGGAATGAGCAACTATGTTGAGAGATTCATCAAGGACAGGGAAAGTATCCTTTTTGGGGGGGTGAAGTACCAGGGATTGAACCCAGGGGTACTTAACCTCTGAGCCACATCCCCAGCCCTTTTTTTCATTTTGAGATAGAGCCTTGCTAAGTTGCTGAGGCTGGCCTCAAATTTGTGATCTTCCTGCCTTAGCCTCCAAAGTCACTGGGATTTCAGGCGTGTGCCACCACACCCAGCAGGAAAAGTATCTATTGGCTTTCACTCTGTGGAAGTCATTGATGATTTTGGTAGGAGTGGTTTCAATGGCAGGATATGGGTAAAGGTCAGAAAGCAGTAAGTTACATGTTTAGAAGATAAGAAAACAGAGGGAGAGAACAAATATATATTGTTTCCATCAGAGTCTTGGCTATGAATGAAAATGTAAACTCTGGTGTCCAGAAGAGGCTACAGGATTGTACTGAAATTTAATATTCTGATAAAGATAAGCCAGATTGGTGCTGCTGGGAAAATGATACCTTTCACTCATATTGCTGTTCCTTGTGATAATGACATTTTATAAAAGAGTGAATACTGAGCTAAAAGAAACCTTGGTGGTCATCTACTCTAATCTCATTTTATATGTGAAGAAAATGAGGCACAGAAAAGGAAAGGAAAGGACTTAGGTTCAAGGTTGGCATGAAAAAATTCTGAGATCATTTTGTTCCCCTCAGATTTTCTCTTTATCACCCTTTTATTATTTCAGAAATGGTATCATACTCCCTAGTTCTTTATTTAAAATTGATAGTTTTCATTTTGTAATAAAAATAGACTTACAGGAAGTTGCAAAAATAGTACAGAGAGTCCCATGTACCCTTTACCCAGTTTCCTTCAATGGTAAGGTCTTACACAATTGTGGTACAACTTCAAAATCAAAATAGTGACAATGGTATAATACTGCTAAGTAGATTACAAAATTTATTAAGTTTCACCAGATTTTACATGCATTCATGTCTGTATAGGGCTATATAATTTTAGCACAGGTATAGATTTACGTACTCAATACCACAATCAAGATACAAAACTATTCCATGAGCACACAGGAACTCCTTGTGCTATCCATGTATAGTCATACATACGCCATACCCCATCTAGTCCCTGGCAACCATTAATCTGTACATTCTATAAATTTGTTATTTCAAGAATGTTATATGAGCACTATTGTATAGTATTGTGAACTTCTGAAATTCATTTATTTTGTGATTCACCACACCATACCCCTGAGGTCCATTTAAGTTATTGTTCATTTCATTACAGAGTAGTATTCCATGATATGGACAATTTGTTTAACCATTTACCCATTGCAGGACATCGGAGTTGTTTCCAGTTTGGGGATATTATTAATACAGTTGCTATGGAAATTATTGTATGAGTTTTTGTGCCAATATAGGTTTTCATTTCTCTGGGATAAATGTCCAGGAAGGCAATTGCTGGTTTGTATGTTAAATATATGCTTAAATTGATAAGAAATTTCCAATCTCTTTTCCAGAGTGGCTGTACCATTTTACATGATTATCATGAATATATGAGAAGTATAATTTGTATCCTCAAAACCATTTTCTCTTTAAACATTCTAAAAAGTATATGTCATATATCATTGTGGTTTTAAATTTTCATTTACTGATGACTTATGAAGTTCAACATCTTTTTATGTGATTACTTGCCATCCATATATACTCTTTGATGAAATGTTTCTTCATATCTTTTGCTTATTTTCTAATTGGAATATTTGTTTTACTGTTGAGTTTTCAGCACAATACTCCATATTAATCAGATATTATCTGGTTTTCAAATAATTTCTCTCAATCCGTAGCTTGTATTTTATTATTCTTAAACATTTCTTGCAGAATCAAGCTTTTAATTTTTGATGACTTAATATAGAAACTTTTTCTCTCATGGATTGTGCTTTTGAAGTGAAGTTTAAGAAGAACTTTTTCTCCTGAAGATTTTTCTCCTGTGTTTTTGTTGTTGTTGTTGTTTTTACAAATTTTGTAGCTTTACATCTTATATTTAAATCCATGATACATTTTGAGGTAACTTATAGAAACTTTTAGTGAGGCTTAGGTTGAGGTTCTTTGTTTAAAAAAAAGGGTATTCAATTGCTTCAGCTTGATTTCTTCATTGAATTGTCTTTGTTATGTTTGTCAGATTAGTTTGTCATATTTATATGGGTCTATTTCTGAGTTCTTTTCTGTCCCATTGTTTTAGGTGTTTATCCATCTGCCAATACTTTAACATCTTGATTACTGTAGCTTTATAGTAGGTCAAAATCAGGTAATGTGAGTCCTCCAACTTTTTCTTCATTAAAATTGATTTAGCTTAATTAATTTTATACTGGATATTTTTATCTGTCCTAAAAGGAAAGAAAAACAATAGAGAAGAACTGGGCAGTTGGAACTTACATAAGCATGCTTAAGAACAGCTAGGCAGTTCACGCAGATTTCTGGGTTCTACACCCTGAGTCAGAATTTGATCTCCAATTGTTTCTGATGCAACCGGTTCTAGATTTTTTATACACAATAATATAGGGAAAAACAAGAAAAGAAAAGCCAAAACCCAAAAGCAACCTTTATCACTGCTGTTAGGATTGAGGCTCTCTGTTTTCAACCTGTTCCAATTCCTACTTTATTTAAACTCTTTTCTTTACACACACACACACACACACACACACACACACACACACATAAAGTTGCTGATGGACTTTTATTTTATTTATATGCAGTACTGAGAATCAAACCCAGTGCTTCACATATGCTAGTCAAGTGCTCTACCACTGAGCCACAACCCCAGCCCCCTTAAACTCTTTTCTGAGGATGCATTTATCATTTCTGTCTATACATGATACAAACAATATAATCAAACTTTTAAAATATGATTCTTTTTACATTATAAATCCTAAATGTTTCTGGAAAAATACTTAACAGAAATTCGTAGATAGGTTCTTCTCAATAGTACTTTGCTTCACAGTCAAATATGCTAGTAGTCATCTGATTAAGAAGGGCAGCCATATAGGTTCAACCCTTGGTAAGTATATCAGAATATATATTGTAGAGATAAGAAAGATGACATGAAGCTGGGTTCTATGGTGTATACCTGTAATCTCAGTGGCTCAAGAGGCTGAGACACGATGATCATGAGTTCAAAGCCAGCTACAGGAACTTAGCAAGGCCCTAAGCAACTCACCGAGACCCTGTCTCTAAATATAAAATATAAAAAAGGGTTGGGGATGTGGTTCAGTGATTGAGCGCCCCTGGGTTCAATCCCAGGTACCAAAAAAAAAAAAAAAAAAAAGAACTAAGACATGGGACATATGCTTCTCAAGCTTCTCAACAAGGGCAAAGAATAGAGGTAGGACATTGATGAGTTACCTATACTTCCTCCCACCAACCCTAGTATATTTACTATTTACTTGTCCAACATAAGCATTATAACTACAAAATAGAAACATAAAATACTCTTATACCTTTAACTAATTGCATGTAGGGTGTAGGTATATGTGAAAATCAAAGTAGTGACTTTCAAGTTCAAAAAGGAGATAAAATAATCATTTAAAATCCATTCCCCAGATATTTTGTTCCAAGATATCCCTTGCCAATGACCTCCCACAGCCTTTAAAAAAACAACTTTCAGAGGAGGGATTGGGGAAATGCTGGTGAATGAAATAGTTACTAAGTTATGCCATGTCCATACACAAATATACTGCTATGAATCCTGCTTATAATTATAATGCACTGATTAAAATAATAATAATAACAACAGAAGAGAGATCAATAAAGTAGAGCAAGCAGATGGGGGAGGGAGGAGGGGAGCAAAAGGGAAGGCACTAGGGAATGAGATTGACCAAATTATGTTATGTACATGTATAAATACGACATAATTAATTCCATTATTATAATTATAAAGCACCAATTAAAAATATAACTTTCATATTCTACTTAAATAGTCTAACATATGCCCCGCCCCCTTTTTTTTCTTTTTTGGTACCAGGGATTGAACTCAGGGGCACTCGACTACTGGGCCACATCCCCAGCCCTTATTTTTTTGTGTTTTATTAGAGACAGGGTCTCACTGAGTTGCTTAGTGCCCCACCATTGCTGAGGCTGGCTTTGATTGCATGATCCTCCTGCCTCAGCCTCCCAAGTGCTGGGATTACAGGTGTGCGCCACCACCGTGCCAAGCTTGCATATGCCCTTTTTAGGCCAGTTATAAGTAGGAGGGTTCCCTAAGCTCTAGCGAAATTTTTAGGATGGTATCTTATGTTTACTGCATGCATAAAACTTATCTATTGGGGTATAAAAAATGCTGCTCCATTGTCTGCCTACAAGTGAGTTGTGTGCCTTTTGGGATGATGTTCAGTACAAATTAAAAAAAAAATGCTTTTTACCCCATTTGTCTCCTGCTTTATTCTAGGGAACAAAGTTCTTGCATGAGTTCTTCTTTCTCTTGTTGTAACTCCTGCAAATGCTGTTGATTTTGCTCCAATCTGTCCTCCAACCACTGTAGCAGAGGCCCGCTGACTGCTGACATCTGACTGCACAGATTCTTGGTAAACACTTTAATAAGAAAAAACACAGATTAAGTGGGTAGGGTGTGGCTTAAGGAAGTGGGCACTGGGACTGTGCCTTTGGGGGTATATATTTTGTATTTGGCAAATGGAGTCTCTCTTTCTCTGCTTGCTGATCAGCATGTGAGTTGCCTCCCTCCAACACACTCTTCCACCATGATATTCTGCCTCATCTTGAGCCCCAAGGAATGGAGCCAGCTCTCTATGGACTGAAACATCTGAAACTGTGAGCCCTCAAATAAACTTTTCCTCCTCTACAATTGTTCTTGTCAGGTCTTTTGGTAACAGCAACAAAAACGCCTGAGTAAAACATAAATCTTACCTGAACCGTTATGGATCTTGGTCACTGAGTCCAGATGTGTAAGGCTAAAGGGGTAAAATAGCTACAGTTAGTAGCAAAGTAGCACTAAAGGAAAACAAAATGGTTTCTAACAAAATGATAAACAACATCAGGCCTTTGCTAACTAGATTGCATGAATATGTATGATTTAAATTCCCATGATTCTTTTTTTAGAATTTGAGATGGGGCCTCCTGAAGTTGCCCAGGCTGTCCTTGAACTCAAAATCCTCCTGCAGCTAGGATTACAGGTGTGCACCAACATGCTGGGCTCCCCTTATTATTAATTTTAAATGATTTTGGGGATGTGATTTTATTTAAAAATTGAAAAAATAATTCAATGAGATAATTTTGAAGTCACTGCTTCTCACTCACTGAAGCCTTGATAAAATACATATTCATTGAACAAGACCCAGTGCTTGGCAACAGGGATACTAAGATGTTGTGGTTTATCTTGTTTTCATAACCAAGAAGAAAAAATCCTATCCCTTGTATGATCCAAAGCATACCAGGAAATCGTTATCCTACAGTGTTAAGAAACATGATTAGGGACTGCTATAAAGCTTTCTCAGAGAGAAGTAAAAGACAAGGAACTCATGTGAGTTGAGAGGCTACAGACAAAAAGTACTAGGCCTTAAGAAGTACAAAAGAGGGACAAAGAGGGGCTCTACCTGTGAATCCTCCTATATGCATCCTGCTCCTCCTGACAAAGGATCTTGGGCAGCTCCACTGCGGATTCAAGGCATACTTTCCCAATGGCGACATGAGGTACAATATGGATTGGAATTTCAATTCTCTCATACCTGCAAGGCAAACAGTTCAGGTCAGTTTTTTTTTTTTTTAATATTTATTTTTTAGGTTTTTTTTTGGTGGACACTATATTCTTTATTTTATTTTTATGTGGTGCTGAGGATCAGACCCAGTGCCTCATGCGTGCTAGGTGAGTGCTCTACCACTGAGCCACAACCCCAGCCCCTAGGGTCAGTTTTTGATCCTTAGATATAATCAGAAGTTCTCTATAGTTTTAATTGAAACTCTGGGATATTGTATACTTCAAAGATTGATTTCATCAGATTCATTATGTAAATTGGATTATTCACATAAATGGTCACTTTTTCTAACTCAGTGTTCACTAGCAACCCTCATTTTACACTCTCCCCTGGGGGAACAGGTAATAAATTCACATATACTTGCATTTTCATGCTACAGTGGAAAAACCAGATATATATGTTACTAAGACCAACCAATTCACCTCTACACACTTCTCACATTAA
Organism: Tamias sibiricus; assembly: GCA_025594165.1. Lineage (NCBI taxonomy): Eukaryota > Metazoa > Chordata > Mammalia > Rodentia > Sciuridae > Tamias > Tamias sibiricus. The sequence goes on along the minus strand of CM046667.1, from coordinate 143,768,262 downwards.
ATATACCTAAACTCTATACAATAGTGGGTTCAGTGGAGAATCCAGGTTGAGGACAGTTGCTATAAAGAGGCCCATTGGTACATGGTGATAAAGCAGAATAGTATCTAATTCTCTGTTCTCTCTTCCCCACACAGAAACATGTGTCTAGGCCCCATACCCCAACCTAAATGGAGCACAAATAATAGGAATTACAACCTCCCCTCCTGTCTCCATAACCATGTAGTCAGGGGAAAATTCATGAAAGAATATATCATATCTGCTATATGCTTTTTGTTTTAGTACCAGGGATTGAACTTAGGGATGGCTTTACCACTGAGCCACATCCCCAGCCCTTTCCACTTTTTATTTTGAGACAGGGTCTTGGTAAGTTGCTTAGGACCTTGCTAAATTGGTAAGGCTGGCTTTGAACTTTTGATCCTCCTGCCTTAGCCTCCAGAGCTGCTGGGATTACAGGTGTGTGACACTATACCCAGCTCTGCTAGATGGTTTGAAGAAGGCCCTTTGGAATAATACACAGTGACTATCATTACTGATGGTTCCAGCAATATTGAAGAAGCTAGTCTGCAGGTATTCATTTGCTTAAAAAGGCTTCCCTTTGAGTTTGTCAAGAGCATGAACAGAAATGGTTCCAGTAGCCTACTGGCTTTGGATATACATCTTAATAAATTGCTAGAGGAGGGCTGGGGTTGTGGCTCAGTGGTAGAGCTCTTGCCTAGCACGTGTGCGGCCCGGGTTCAATCCTCAGTACCACGTAAAAAACAGATTGCGTACAACTAAAGCAAATAAATATTTTTAAAAAAATAAATTGCTAGAGGAAACTTCTAGAACTTCTGTTAGTTTAGTTGATACTACAATAAGAGAACAAAAGATGGTAGAGATCTGCTTCTGTTAATGAACTAGATATTTAAGACTGATTCTCCTATTAAGAGCAACTAGATGCCCCTCAGTAGATGAGTGGATAAAGAAAATATGGTATATATACAAAATGGAATTTTACTCAGCAATAAGAGAGAATAAAATAATGGCATTTGCAGGTAAATGGATGAAGTTGGAGAATATAATGCTAAGTGAAATTAGTCAATCTCAAAAATCCAAGTACCAAATGTTTTCTCTGATATAAGGAGGCTGGTTCACAGTGTTGTTGGAAGGGGGTACATAGGATCAGAGGAACACTAGAATGGTCAACGGAAAGGGAGGGGAGGGAGGGAGTAAGGGGGGGGTTGGAAAAAAATTGGTGGTTGAATGAGATGGATATCATTATCCTAAATGCATGATTGAAGATCTGAATGGTACTTATATACTTTGTATACAAGCAGTTGTATGTAAAAAGATACTATACTTGTGCATGATGAATAAGTAAATAAATAAATAAAAAAAATTAAAAAAAAAAAAGCAACTAAAATACCTGGACCAAATAAAACAGCATTTGTTATAAATCAGTGGAAAACTACCAATGCAATGAGTAATTATAGGGTCAATAAATGGGAAAGCAGGAATATCCCTAGATATGAACTTCAGAGTTTAAGACAATTTTCCTGGAAAGGTACTTTCTGATTCCAGAGGAGGACATTCAAAGGATAAAAAGTTCAAGAGAGTTTTTATAACAAAAGAGTACTGTGGATACAATGGCAATTTTAAATGAATCATGATCTAGAGATGGACAATAAATAATGAGTAGAGACCAGTAGTGATACTTCTCCCTGTCTTGCATCTGTCTTGTCTAGGGGCATAGAAAGCTACAGGATAGGACTTGCCATAGTGAATGAATTTTGCTGGGGTAATCAGAAACCAGTGTGTGTGTGTGTATGTGACAGACTGAAATCTGCAGAAGCCCTAAATACAGAGTTAACTCTACCCTCCTGTCCATTTTAACCAACAGGACTTGCTAAGAATATGGAATCCTAGGAAGTTGGGATTTGTTCTAAAAAGCAGAAAGAGAGATCTTCATTATTTCATGTTTTTAGCTCTAAAAGTCCTGCTAGGAGGTGGAAATGGAATAATCATAGGGCAGAACTTACTCTATGCTTGTATCCCAGAAAACAAAAGTAAACCAGAAAATAACTAAAGTAGCAACACAGTTATGACATAGACAATCTCTGATTGGATGGAAGTGATAAGCCTCCCATCTTAGCTGCAGGATATAAGAAAGGACACACCTCTCCAGAAAATAGTATTTAGTCTAATATCTAGTTTATTTAATAATTTTGGATATTTATGTGCCAAACATCAGAGCCCCTAAATATAAAGAAGCAAATTTTGACAGAATTGATGGGAGACTTAACAATATAATAATAGCAAGAGACTCAATATCCAAATTTCAAAAATGGATGATACAAAAAGACAGAAAGTAAACACACTATACTCCAACTGAGCCTAATAGGCTATACATAACATGCCAATGAACAACAAAAGAATACATATTCTTCTCAAGTATACATGGAACTTTCTTTGGGATAGACCACATGTGAGACCACAAAGCAAGTCTTAATAAATTTTAACACTGAAATTATGCAAAGTATCTTTTGTAATTACAGTCTAAGGAAATGAGGAATGAAGAACTGGAAGAAAACTAGAAAATCCACAGAAGTGTAAATTAAACAGTATGCTTTTAATCAATGTGTTAAAAGAAAAATCATACGAAGAAACCATGAGACAAATGAAAACCAAAAAAAAAAAAGGCAATATAGTGAGCCTCACAGGATGAAAGAAAAAAAAAAAAAAAAACACAGGGCTAAGAGCAAATCACAATATTACTTTTTAAAAAAATATTTATTTATTTGTTTTAGTTGTACACAATGTCTTTATTTTTACGTGGTGCTGAGGATCAAACCTGGGCCTGTCGCGCACATGCTAGGCAAGCGCTCTACCGCTGAGCCACGACCCCAGCCCACATTAATACTTTTATAACTGTGAACATGTACATTAAAAAAAAAATCTCAAATCAACAACCTAACTTTAGGCCTCCAGCAAGTAGACAGAGAAGAACAAAATAAACCTAAAGCACGCAGAAAGAAATAGTAAAGATTAGAGATTAAAGGAATAGAGAATCAATAGAAATATCCCTGATTAAGTTAGATGCAAAAAACCCTTAATAAAATATCAGCAAATCATATTCAATAACATATTAAGAAATTGTATAAAAATAGAAATCATCTGAAGCTAAAAGATTTTGCTAAATGACCAAATTGGTTTTATTCCGGGGATGGAAGTATGGCTTAACATACTCAAATCAATAAATGTAATTAGTCACATAAATTGAATTAAAGACAAAAATCACTTAGTCATCTAAACATAAGCAGAGAAAGTCCCTGAGAAAATTCAGCACTCAAGCTCTATATGTTTATTACGAATTGTAACGCATTCTACTGTTATATACAACAACTTTGAATTAAAAAATTCAGCACTCATTTACAATAAAAACATTAGAGAAACTAGGGATGGAAGGAACTTATTTCACCATTAAAAAGGCTACACACACAAAACAAACAAACAAAAAACACCCCAAAGCCAACCTCATAGTAAATAGGGAAAAACTGAAAGCATTTCCCTTAAAATCCGGGAAAAGACAGGATGTCCACTCTCACCATTCCTATTTAATATTGCGCTAGAAATTCTAGTCAGAGGAATTAGGTAACAGAAGGAAATAAAAGGGATAAATAAGAAGGGAAGAATTCAAATTATCCCTGTTTATAGATGATATGATCCTATACCTGGAAACAACAAAATGAACAGATTAATGGTTGCCAGGGACTAGATAGGGTATGGCATATGTATGACTATACACGGATGGCACAAGGAATTCCTGTGTACACACACACACACACATATACATAGCCACAAAACAAATCAACAAATTTTTAAAAACCATATGGTGGCACACGCCTGTAATCCCAGCACTTGGGAGGCTGAGGCAGGAGGATCGCGAGTTCAAAGCCAGCCTCAGCAATGGTGAGGCACTTAGCAACTCAGTGAGACCCTGTCTCTAAATAAAATACAAAAAAAAAAGGTCTGGGGATGTGACCCAGTGGTCGAGTGCCCCTGAGTTCAATCCCAGATATAAATAAATAAATAAATGAATGAATCCTATCATGTATCATCTTTGACTGTGATGAAATAAAAGTAGAAATCAAAAACAAAAGAAAGTTTAAAAGCTATCCAAATTCACAGAGACTTAACAATTTGCTACTTAATGAACAATGGGTCAAGTGAAGCAAAACAAAATTTAAACATTTCTTGAAATAAATGAAAAAGGAAACAAAATTTATTGATAGAGCCGGGCGCAGTGGCACACGCCTGTAATCCCAGCACTTTGGGAGGCTGAGGCAGGAGGATCTCAAGTTCAAAGCCAGCCTCAGCAATGGCGAGGCACTTAGCAACTCAGTGAGACCCTGTCTCTTAATAAAATACAAAAAAAGGGCTGGGGATGTGGCCCAGTGGTCGAGTGCCCCTGAGTTCAATCCCCGGTACCAAAAAAAAAAAAAAAAAAATTTTTTTTTGATAGAAATATTTCAAGAGCCAGACAGAGTGGCACATGCTTGTAATCCCAGTGGCTGAGGAGGCTGATGTAGAAGGATCGAGATTTCAATGCCAGCCTCAGCAAAAGTGAGGTACTAAGCAACTCGGTGAGATCCTGTCTCTAAATAAAATACAAAATAGGGCTAGGGATGTGGCTCAGACGTTGAGTGTCCCTGAGTTCAATCCCAGGTATCAAAAAAAAAAAAAGTATTTCAAACAAACAACCTGACTATGCATCTCAAGGACCTAGTAAAGCAAAATTAGAAGAAGAAAAAAAAATAACAAATATCAAAATAGAAAGAAATGAGACTAAAAAATAAAAGTAAAAAATAAGAAAAATCAGTGAAACAAACAGGTGTTTTTTAAGAACATAAACAAAATCAACAAAACTTTAGCTAGACTAACAAAGCAAAAAAGGGGAGAAGAACCAAGTAAATAAAATCAAAAGATGAAAAAGGACACATTACAAATGACATCACAGAAATACAAAATAGCATTAGAGACTATTACAATTACATGCCAACAAATTAGTAAACTTAGAAAAAATTTCTGAATATATAACCTATCAAATTTCAATCATGAAGACACAGAAAACCCCAACGGATAAATAGTGAGTAGTGATTTTTTTTTTTTTTTTTTTTTGGTACCGGGATTGAACTCAGGGGCACTTGACCACTGGGTCACATCCCCAGCCCTTTTTTTTGTATTTTATTTAGAGACAGGGTCTCACTAAGTTGCTAAGTGCCTCACAGTTGCTGAGGCCGGCTTTGAACTTGCGATCCTCCTGCCTCAGCCTCCCAAAGTGCTGGGATTACAGGCGTGCGCCACTGCGCCCAGCTGTGATGTTTAATCAATAATAAAGTCTCTGAACAAAGAAAGGTCCAGGAGCAGATGATTCCACTGTTGACTTCTATCAAACTTTTTTTATATGTTTTTATACCTTTACTTTATTTATTTTTATGTGGTGCTGAGGATCGAACCCAGGGCCTTGCACATACTAGGCAAGCACTCTACCGCTGAGCCACAACCCCAGGCCGCCACCAAACTTTTAAGAAAGAACTAATACCAATTCTTCTATTCTGTTCCATAAAATTGAAATGGAGTGAATTCTTCCAAATTCATTCTATGAGGTATTATCCTGATACTGAAATCACATAATGAGAGAGGGGTGGGGCGGAGAAACTAGAGAGCAATGTCTCAAATAAAAGTAGATGTAAAAGTTCTCAATAAAATACCAGCAAACTGAGTTCAACAGCATATCAAAAAAAATCATTCATCAGGGTTGGGGTTGTGGCTCAGTGGTAGAGCACTCGCCTAGCATGTGCGCAGCCTGGGTTCGAACCTCAGCACCATGTAAAAACGCGTTGTGTACAACTAAAAGCAAATAAATAAATATTTTTTAAAAAAATCATTCATCATGATTAAACTAGATTTACCTCAAGGATACAAGGATTATTCAACATACACAATTCAATAAATTAATTCAATACTTTACATCAATGAAATGATGGACAAAAATCATATTATTTTTGGAGATGAAAACAAAGCATTTTTATATATATATTTAGTTGCAGGCAGACACAATACCTTTATTTTATTTATGTGGTGCTGAGGATCGAACCCAGGGCCTCACACATATGAGACAAGTGCTCTACCACTGAACCATAGCCCCAGCCCCAGAAAAAGCATTTTTAAAAATATTGTTTTAGGCCGGGCGCGGTGGCGCACGCCTGGAATCCCAGCACTTTGGGAGGCTGAGGCAGGAGGATCGCGAGTTCAAAGCCAGCCTCAGCAATGGCGAGGCACTTAGCAACTCAAGTGAGACCCTGTCTCTAATAAAAATACAAAACAAAAGGGCTGGGGATGTGGCCCAGTGGTCGAGTGCCCCTGAGTTCAATCCCCGGTACCACACACACAAAAAAATATTGTTTTAGTTGTTAATGGACCTTTATTTATTTATATGCAGTGCTGAGAATCAAACCCAGTGCCTTACACATGCTAGGCAAGTGCTCTGCCACTGAGCTATAACCCTAGCCCTAGAAAAAGCATTTTTTATCTACACTGAACAAATTGACTGCAGAAGCACACCTCAATATAATAATGACTACCTATAAGAAACCCACAGAAAACATCATACTAACATGATGAATCTAGAATAAGACAGGGTGAGCACTCTCACCAACTCATATTCAACACAGTACTGGAAATCGCAGCTAGAGCAATTGGGAAGAGAAAGAAAGAAGAGGCATACCAAAAGAAAGGAAGGAAGTCAAATCATCCCTGTTGCCGATGACATGATTCTAATATAGAAAAACCTAAAGATTTCACTAAAAGACTATTATAACCAATAAAAAATCCAGTAAAGTTGCAGAATAGAAAATCAATTTACAAAAATCAGTAGCATTTTTATACATTAATAATAAGACTGCTGAGAAAGAAAGCATGAAAGGAATCCCATTCATGATAACTACCAAAAAATAAAATACATAGGAACAAATTTAGCCAAGGAAGTAAAAACATCTACCATGCAAATTATAAAACTCTGATGACAGAAATTGAAGGATACATACAAATAAATAAAAGGAAGGACTTACCATACTCATGGTTTAAAGAATTTTGTTAAATTGTTCATGTATCCCAAACCAATCTACAATCAATGCAATACAAAATACTAATGACATTCTTCATAGAACTAGAAGAAACAATCCTAAAATTCACATGGAAGCACAAAAGACCTCTAATAGCCAGGCCCGGGCGCTGTGGCACACGCCTGTAATCCTAGCACTTGGGAGGCTGAGGCAGGAGGATGGCGAGTTCAAAGCCAGCCTCAGCAATGGTGAGGAACTTAGTAACTCAGTGAGACCCTGTCTCTAATAAAATACAAAAAAGGGCTGGGGATGTGGCCCAGTGGTTGAGTGCCCCTGAGTTCAATCCCTGGTACAAAAAAACAAAACAAAACAAAACAAAACCCTCTAATAGCCAAAGCAATCTTTTTTTTTTTTTTTTGAGTACTGTGGATTGAACTCAGGAGCACTCAACCACTAATATACTATAAAACTATAGTAACTAAAACAGCACAATACTTGCATAAAAGTGGACACATATACACATACCAATGAAACAAGAAGTAAGTGCCCCGAAACATCCCTACACATCTGTAGCCAACTAATTTTAAACAAAGATGCTAAGAGCATACATTGGAAAAAGGAAAGTCTTTTTCATTCCTGGTACTGGGAAAACTGGGTATCCATTTATAGAAGAATGAAACTAGAATCCTTCCTTTTATCATTTACAAAAACAGATCAAAGACCTGAAACTGAAACTTCTAGAAGAAAACATAGGGGAAACACAGCAGTGCATTAGAATAGGTACGTATTTTTTTTGGACAAGATCTTGAACTTACAAGAAACAAAAGCAAAAATAGACAAATGGAATTGCATTAAACTTAAAAGCATCTGCAGCAAAGGAAACAATTATCAGAGTGAAGACACATCCTAAAGAATGTAAGAAAATATTTGAAAATTGTACATCTGGCAAAGGGTTAATACTCAAAATGTTTAGGGAACTCAAAAAACTGAATAACTCAAAAAAGTGAATGACTCGGTTTTTTAAGTGTGCAATAGAACTAAATAAAATTTCCCCAAAGAAGATGACATATGGATGGCCAATATGTGTATGAAAAAATAATCAACATTATTAATCATCAAGAAATACAAATAAAAACCAGTGAATTACCACCTCACTCCACTAAGAATGGCTATTATCAAAATATAGCAAGTGCTGGCAAGAATACGGGAAAAAGGGAACTCTTGCAAACTGTTGGTGAGATGCAAGTGCAGCCACTATGGAAAACAGTATTGAGGTTCCTAAAAACTAAAAAACAGAAAAAAATATATATACCTCCCATACATTCCACACCTGGGTGCATACCCAAAGGAAATGAAATCAGCGTTCTGAAAAGACATCTGCATTCCTTCTGCATTCCTATGTTCACTGCAGCACTATTCATAACAGCCAAGATATGGAATCAACCTTAATGTGCGTCAACTGATGAATGTGGTACATGTACTCAATAGGATGCTATATAGCCATAAAAAGAATGAAATCCTATTATTTGTAACAACATGGATAAACTAGAGGATGTTGCATTAAGTGAAATAAGCCATGCACAAAAAGATTAGTACCATATGATCTTACTCATACTTGGAATCTATAAAAGTTGATCTTGGCCACACATGGGTGAAATAAAAGCACCAAGAAATAATCTGTTGGATGCAGCAATGAGGAAATGGTTGGAGAGGTAGAACTGTAAATCAGCCTGCAGTGGATTTTACTGGGGAAGGTGAAGAAATGATATTAGACCATTCTTTTAAGAATTCTAACTATTGCCAGGTGCATGCCTATAATTCCAGTGGCTTGGGAGGCTGAGGCAGGATTGCAGGTTCAAAGTCAGCCTCAGCAAGTTAGTGAGGCCCTAAGCAACTTAGCAAGACCCTGTCTCAAAATGAAAAAAAATTAAAAGGGCTAGGGTTATGGCTCAGTGGTAAAATACCTCAGGATTCAATCCCTGGTACCAACCAACAAACAAACAAACAAGCACCAAAAAGTTGATCTCATAAAATTTGAGAGTAAAATGGCAGGTACCAGAGGCTGGGGAAAGTAGGGGTAGGGTGATGGGGAGAGGTTGATCAGTGGGTACTAAGTTACATTTAGATAGAAGCAAGAAGCTCTGGGGTACTATTGCACAGTATTATAATTACAGATAACAATTATGGACTATCCAAAAAACCCCAGAAGAATAGAACAATTATGTACTATCAATTGCAAAAAGAAGAAAGGATATGGAATGTTTTTACCATGAAGAAATGATAGATGTTTGAGGAAATATGTTTAACCTTATTTAAGGATTACATATATGTATCAAAACATCACATGCTTCTCTCTATGTATATGTATGTGTATATATATATATATATATATATATATATATGTAATATTTTTGCAGTGTTCAAAATTAAACCTAGGGCCTTATGCATTCTAGTCAAGCGCCGTACCCATAAGCTACACCCCTAGGCTTTCTTATTTTTTTGAAACAGGGTCTCACTAAGTTGCCCAGGATGGTCTAAAATTCCAGGGTCAAGCAATCCTCCTGCCTCAGCCTCTCAAGTAGCTGGGACTACAGGCACATGCTATCAAGGCCAACTAAAATGTATAATTATCATGTGCATATATATCACTTTAAATTTTTTAAAAATATGGCATATTACTAGTAAAACTGGTGACATTTGTATAGTCATTTGAAACTATGGATTAGATAAAACTATTGTATGACTTTTAATTTCCTGATATTGACAATTATATTCTGGTTATGTAAAAGAATGTCCTTTTTCTTTAGTGAATACATAAAGAAATACCTACTGAAGGGGCATCTTGTGTGCAATTTCTCTCAAATTGTTAAAAAATATTCACACATATAAAAAGAAAAATAATGTTAGTGTGTTAAAATTTGACACTTTTTAAGAATCTGGGTACAAGGGATCCTTTGGTACTATTATTACAACTTTTCTGTAAATCTGAAATTATTTCAAAACAGAAATGTTAAAGAATAGTAAGAGTAAAAACAAAAAGAATCAAAACAGTAAGGACAATTGAAAAACAGGAAAAAATACAGATAAGAAAAAACCCCAATCTATCTAACAAGTGTCAGGAAAGGGGAAAAAGAAAACATGGTAAACAACAAAAAAAGATGGTAGCAGAAATATATCACACAATAATAATAAAATGAATACATTACACTCACCTATTAATAGATGTTCTGATTGTTTAAAACCGAATAACTCAAGATCTTGCTATATTTTATAAGAGACATACCTGAAACAAAATAACTGAGGAAGGTTGAAATTAAGGGAATAGAAAAAGTTATGTCAGTCCTCACCTTCCTCCTGGTAATAGAACGCCAATTTTTATCCAAGACAGACCTACCTGCAGTAAAAGACCAGATTTTACAGCCTCTCTGGTAGCTTAAGTATGGCCACTTGACTAAATTCTGCCAATGAGGTGAAAGTGGATTTGCTTTCTGGGACTTCTGGCAAGGTCAATTATGGAAATTAGCTGAGCTGGGATACGTCCCTCTTTGTCCTCCTACCTTTCCTCTTCCTTCTGGCCCTCAATGGAGATGTGCTGGCTGGAGCTCCAGAAGTCTGGCGGACCATGAGGGGACCTTAGGATGGAAACCACATACCGAGATGGTGAAGCAGAAAGGAGGCGCCTGGCCTCTGATGACGCCACAGAGAGACATCTATCTCCAGACTACTCTACCCACAAAAGAAAAAATCATTCTTTTTAAACCTAGTCCTGACAGGGATAAAAATAATATACTATCGAGAGAAAGAATCCAAGGTATAAATAAATATATAGGACAAAGAGGGCTATTTCATATTGTATGAAGGAGAAACAGCAGAAAGATATAATAGTTATGACTTTTATGTGCTTTTTAAAATTGAAACAGGGTCTTGTTAAGTTGCAGAAATTGGCCTTGAACTTGCCAATCTCCTGCTACAGGCTCGTGAACAACTGGCCAGTATGTACTCTTTATTTACTAATAAAATAGCTCCAAAAGATATGATGCTAATCCAGAGTAAAATATGAAAAAAGTGGACAAATGTAGTTGTGCTGGGAGGTTTATATATCTAATCAAAACCAAAAACAATGAGGAAGGCTACAAGGATTGGTATAACACAATTTAAGCTTATTTATTTAGTTTTTTTATACCAAGGATTGAACTCAGGGGCACTCGACCAAGGGGTCACATCCCCAGCGCTTTTTTGTATTTTATTAGAGACAGGGTCTCACTGAATTGCTAAGTGCCTCGCTATTGCTGAGGCTGGCTTTGAACTCGCGATCCTCCTGCCTCAGCCTCCCAAGTGCTGGGATTACAGGCGTGCGCCACTGCACCCGGCATAATTTAAGCTTATTCTAACAGGGATATAAGGAACTTGCTTCCAAGAGAAAATGCACATATTTTCAACCTATATGAAAAAGCCATAAAAATTGTTTTAAGTCAGAGGTCAGCAAAATTTTTTAGGTAAAGACCAGACAATAACGACTTTAAGCTGTGTGGGCCACACAATCTCTGTCATAACCACTCAGCTCTGCAACTGCAGCTGAAAAGTAGTCATATACTAATATAGGCCCCAAGTTTATCTGCTCAAAAGGTTATAGTTTGTGAACCTTTCTGTTCTAGATAACAAGGGTAAAAATATATAGACACAAACACATACTTCATTAAGCTGACATCACACAAGCCACAGTGATCATAATATAGTGCAAACTCCCAATATACACACCTAGCAATCTAAAAATTGTACTTCTAAGCTGGGCACGGTGGCGCACGCCTGTAATCCCAGCACTTGGGAGGCTGAGGCAGGAGGACTGCAAGTTCAAAGCCAGCCTCAGCAATGGTGAGGCACTTAGCAACTCAGTGAGACCCTGTGTCTAATAAAACACAAAAAAGGGCTGGGGATGTGGCCCAGTAGTTAAGTGCCCCTGAGTTCAATCCCCAGTACCAATAAATAAATAAATAAATAAATAAATAAATAAATAAAATCTAAAAAAATAGTTTTCAAGAAAACCTAAAGCTGGTAATTTAAAGATAGTAAAAAAGATAAGTCTGTGGTAATAGAATGAAAAAAAAAACCCACAAATAAATAGTAGTAGCAATGGAAAAGGGGACATAGAGAAGCTGGGTGCGGTGGCACACACCTGTAATGCCAGCACTTGGGAGGCTGAGGCAGTCTCTAATAAAATACAAAAAAGGCTGGGAATGTGGCCCAGTGGTTGAGTGCCCCTGAGTTCAATCCCTGGTACAAAAAAAAAAAAAAAAAAGGACATACAGAGAGATCATACAATCAATCATTCATTCAACAAGAATATTTATTGAGTGGTTACTATGTGGCAGGCTCTACACAAGGCACTGTGTGCATAGACAAGTTCCCCACAGTCATGGAGACAATAACCTAATGGGGAAAGGAGAGGTAATAAATAGAAGATGAATAAATAATTTAAATTAATGATAGATAGATTTTTTAAAGTAAATGATGTAGACTCTCATGTCAAAACAACTAAAAACTGAAATGAAATGGACAATGTCCCAGGAAACTAAAAATTACCATAATTGACTCAAAAAAGAGTAGAAAATGTAAAGAAAACTACCAAAAAACAAACCAAAGAAGAAATCAAAATGATAAGAAAAATCAATTCCCCAGAAGGAACTCGCACAGGTGTTCTGGGTTTCATTGATTTATTTTAATAAGCCTTTTATTATTAAATGGATGTGCTTGTATTATTTTGAATAACAGTAAAGATTTATTTAAATGTAAGACATTTTAGAGTATAGGGTTTCTTCCCAAAATATTTTATTGTAATAAAATATACATCACATAAATTTTTAATTATATAATTTACCATTTTAAGTGTACAATTAAAATGTTGTGCAACCATCACCATTATCCATTTCCACAATTCTTTTTATCTTATAAAACTGACACTGTATGTCCATTAAACACTAATACTCTATTCCCTCCTCTCCTGAGCCTCTGGCAACTGTCATTCTATTGTCTGTCTCTTGGAACTGGACTACCATAAGTACCTCATATGAAGAAACCATATAGCATTTGTCTTTCTGTGACTACCTTATTTCACTTATCATAATGTCCTTAAAGATCATTTATGTTGCAGCACATGACAGAATTTTCTTCCTTTTTAAGGTTGAATAATATTCTATTATATATCATATTTTACTTATTCATTCACCTGTCTACAGACACTTGGGTTGTTTCCATGTTTTAGCTGTGAATAGTGATGCTATGAACTTGGGTGTACAGATATCTTTTAGACACCCTACTTTCATTTCTTTTGTGTACATATCCAGAAGTAGAATGGCTGCACCATATGGAAATACCATTCTTAATTTTCTGATGAACCACCATTCCCACCAACAGTGCACAAGGGTTCAAATTTCTCCACATTCTTGCCAACACTTGTTATTTTCCATTTTTTTTATAGTATAGTAATCATCCTTATGGTTATGGGGTGGTATCTCATTTTGTTTTGATTTGCATTTTCCTAATGATTAGTGATGTTTACAAATCTTTTCATGGGCATACTGGTCGTTTGCATATCATCAATGGAGAAGTGCATTTCCCCCACCCCAGGATTTTTAGGGTATAATTGTCTATTGGTTAATCCTGTTCACAATTACATGAATTAGAATCAGATCCATGCATTGTTCAAGTTTGAGCCCACATATTCTTTTTTTTTTTTTTTTTTTTTTTGGTACCGGGGATTGAACTCAGTGGCACTCGACCACTGGGCCACATCCCCAGACCTTTTTTTTTTTGTATTTTATTTAGAGACAGGGTCTCACTGAGTTGCTAAGTGCCTCGCCATTGCTGAGGCTGGCTTTGAACTCGCGATCCTCCTGACTCAGCCTCCCAAGTGCTGGGATTACAGGCGTGCGCCACCGCGCCCGGCTGAGCCCACATATTCTTATGTAAGTTTATGAAGTTGTTTTATTAACATCATCATCATTAGCAACAACAGTAGCAGCATCAAGAATTCTTTAACTAATAATTATAATAATAATAACGAACTGTCTGTGAGGAAATATAACAGCAATTGTTAATATTTATGTCTTAAAATAAGATATGTAAGTCTAGCATTTAGTGATATCTGAATAAAGCGTCTTGCTCCCAACCTCTTCCCCCTAAAGTGAAGTTTCCTGAGCTTTTTGTTGACTTGTTCTTAAATATGGATGGATAAGCTTCTTGGGAGACCACGGCAGGAGGAGAGCAATTTTGAGGGCAGCCTGGGCAACTAGATCAAAATAAAAAGGGTTGGGAACAGAGTGTCTGCAGGCTTGATCCCCAGTACTGGGGGGAAAAGATAAGAAAGTTGTTTAAAAAGCCCAAAATCTGGGAAATTAACACACAAAATTTCCAAAATAAAAAAAAAAAATAATGAAGGCTAGGTGCAGTGGCATACACCTATAGTCCTAGCACTGGGAAGGCTGAGGCAGGAGGATTCCTTGTAGAGTGTGAGACTAGCTGGGATAACACAGTGAGACCCAGTCTCAAAAAACAAAACAAAACAATCAATGAAGGAATTAGAAAATAAGATTCAAGAAAATACCCAAGAAACTGGAATAAAAGAGACAGAAAATAAGAGAAAAGTGTTACTAAGGTCAATCTAGGACCTTTAATATCTGAATGATCAGAGTAGTAGAAAGAAAAAGGGAAAATGGGGAGGAATTAGAAAAGAAAAAAGAAAGGGTGTGGCATATCTGTTGTACTAGCTTATAAGGAAGAGGGACAGAGCTGTAAGAGAGGAGTTGGAGATGTATCTCTTACTAAGACAGTAAGTCCACAAAATAAGAGTATATTGGACAAATTAAGCAGAACACTGACCTTGACTTCTGCCCTGATTCCCACAACCAGCATGAGACCAGGAAGCTTCCTTTCCCTACAGCATAGCTCACTTAAATCTACTCCCCAATGCTTCAGATGTCATCCAAGAGTCAAAGGCAGAAGGGAAGTAATTGAAGCAATGAGAAATTACTCTCCTCACAGAGTAATTAAATTATGGAACTAGACTGAGTTATAACTAAGATTTTTTCTCTATGAACTGGGTAGATTGTGGATTATTCTATCTGGGAATATAAAAGAAAATGTCACAATATCAAGAAGAAATTCTTAAAAGTGATTAGAGAAGGGGTTAGATGGAGGGTTTTATGGAGCAAGCCTAGGAAAAACAGGGATTCTAAATATTTTATATTATTCCTAAGAATCTGGAACTCAGAGATTTAATAAAGGCAGAAAAATAAGGGGAAAAAGCCATTTGAAACCCATGTAAAAACAAAAGGCTGTACAAGAAAGGAAGTGGAATCATATACACTACTTTACATTGCTTAATTGTACAGCAAATAATATTTACACAATCATAATAATATAAAGATTTTACTTCCCACCCTTAGAATTAACCAATAGACAAAAAATTATGGTTATAATGCAGTACACAGATCTTTGCAACTGTGGAAATATAAAGACTTATAGTAAAACTATAAGAAGATTAAGGAACCAAAATATACTATTATCAAACATTAATAGAATATATAAAAAGGCAAACTTTAAGCTGGGCACAGTCGCACACACCTGTAAACATAGCGGCTTGGGAGGCTGAAACAGGAGGATCGCGAGTTCAAAGCCAGCCTCAGCAACTGTGAGACACTAAACAGCTCAGTGAGACCCCCCCTGAGTTCAATCCCTGATACCAAAAGAAAAAAAAAAAGGCAAACTTTAAGATTAGAAAAGTAACCAACAGAATGGAGATGGGGTTCTGTAAGTGAGCTAAATCTTTATTTGTGAGACCAAGATAAAAAGATGAAGAAGAAGAAGAAGAAGATGATGATGATGATAAATACCATCTAAATTTTGTAAATGAAAAAAGAGTTTAAGGGTGTGGGCTGTAGCTCAGTGGTAGAGCACTTGTCTAGCATGTGTGAGGCGCTGGGTTCCATCCTCAGAACCACATAAAAATAAATACATAAAATAAAGGTATTGTGTCCATCTACAACTAAAGAAAATTTTAAAAAAGAGTTTAAGTATATTGTTTAGAGATAACAAAGTACATATCAGAAGACCTAAAGACAAAATTAGAGACAGTGATCCTTTAGAGGAGTGAGGCTATTTATTATAAGCCATTCTATACCATCTAATATTTTTGTGCATATGTTATATATTCATTTGCTGACATTTTTGAAAATTAATGTTTCTTGATTAGATAACTGTTATGGTTTAGATATTAATTATCTCCTACAAAGTCATGTGTGAAACAGTGTAAGAATTTTTAGAGGTGAAATGATTAGGAGAGGTGCAACCTAACCAGTGGATTAGCCCACAGATATGGATTAACTGGCAGCAACTCTAGGTAGGCAGGACGTGGCTGGAAGGAGGGAGGCCACGGAGGGTGAACATTGGCGGTTTCTACTGTGGTCCCGGTGAGTGAAGTTTTCTCAGCTTTCTGTTTGCCATGTCCTGAGCTGTTTTCCTCCACTCTGCCCTATCACCATACATGATGGTCTGCCTCACTCGGGGCCAGAGCTATGTAATGGGCCAACCATGGATGGATCTCTGAAACCACAAGCTTCAAATAAACTTTTCCTCCTCTACATTGTTTTTGTCAGGTCTTATGGTGACAGTGGTGAACAAGCTAAGACAGCACTTCTGTATGGTTCCATATTCCAAATCTATGGAAAGTATATAATGAATTCTCCACTCTCTCTACTCCCTCATGCCCGCTTCCTCTCTACTGAAGTGACTGATGTGTTTCATTCCAGATATTTCTGGGTATTTAAGCAAAAATTCTGGTATGTTCATGCATGTATTTCTCTTCTACCTTTTTGCAAATAGTAGCCTACTATACACACTGTTCTTATACCATGCCTTTTTCATTTAACATTATATTTTAGAGATTTCTGTATTCCAAGTAAGATTTATCAAAGTTATTTTATATGGATACATCATAATTTATTTAATTAGTTCTGTACTGATAAACATCTAAGTTTTTCCCCAATTCTTTGTTATTTCAAACAATGCTATAATCAATTGATATGTAGTACAAGAAAAAAATTTAAGACAGTCTGCTTACATCTCCCAAATTGACAATGCACTTGTTTTTGCCTCTGTATCCTCAGTGTCTATCATAGTGCTTGGCATATAGCAGGTATTCAATTAAGATTTGCTAATTTAAATTTAATTGAATTTTAATGAGGAAATTCACTTCTGTAAACATTTAAGTGAGATAACCATAAATCTGAAATCAAGTTTATGGCACAGCAAAGACAAGAATCTATAAAAATCAGTAACACTCTGCATACTCAGTCTTCCTCTTATTAGCTTCCTAGATACTCAATATACAAGCTGCTGAAGAGCTTCTAATTCCTCATTGAACTGTTCGCAAGTATAACTAGAAACAGAGTTGTTAGTGATTACCACTGATAGAAAGAAAATGAAATGAAACAATTCCCTAAATGGGAAATTAACCCATCATTATATACACATGTCTCTGTCATACTTACTCTGAGCTCTTTTGGGCCTGTATGGATTGGAAGCAAGTGTAGAGTACCCGACCAGTCTGTTTATTAAAATAAAAAGTCACAGAAAGAAGGATTGATCATTTTTATGTACTGAGAATTTCATACCAATTTAGTTACTCTAACCTAAAACCCAAAGGTCCTTCTGGAAGTAGAAGACTAACAGAGATTCTGAAGATGGAATATGCCATAACTGAATTTCTTTAAGAAGGAACATACATTCTGTCAACATAAGATGATTGCAACCAAACATCTGCTCATATGATAGAATTGCTAATAAATATGAAATCCAAAGAAGAACCAGAACATTCAAATTGTTATGTTGGAAGCTGACGAACTCATTCAACAATTATTTATGATGGCAATGTGGAAAACATTTAAAATGAAGTATAAAGTTCTAGATATGGAACTTTAATGTTCTGGAAAAGAGTGATTTCATGGAAAATATTCATTATTAATACAGATTCTGAGAATGTAACTTATCTCACCACTTTTCATTATCTCCACTCCTACCAACAGGGTCAAAGCCCCATCATCTCTTGACTATCTGGTTTCAGTGATGTCATGGATTTCATACCCCCCGCCCATCCCCATCTACTTGGTTACCAATACAGTAGCTAGAGAGATCCTATTAAAACATAAAGTCGCCCTCTAGTGGTTTTCCAACTGAGAGTCAAATACAAGGCCTTATAAGATCTGGCCCAATAGTCTTTCAGTCCTCACAATAACCAACTGGGTTATCATATAAACCCAGATACTCCCAAGATGAAAAGACACTAATAGGACACCAGGGTAGTAGTGTAAAAGGGAGACTCTCTGAGGTAAACTGGGATATACAGTTGTGATTTTTTTTTCACTTTGCTCCAGCCACACCAACTTCCTCAATGTTCCCTGAACATGCCACACTCACCTTAGGGTCTTTGCACTGGCTATTTCCTCTGCCTGGAATGCTCTTCCCCCAAGAAATCCACGAGACTTGCTCCCTCACCTTCTTTGGGTCCTGACTCAATAACCCTTCTCATTGAAACCTTCCCTGGCCATCCTATTAAAATTACAAAGAGATTTTTCTCTACCCCATGTAGAAACACACACACACACACACACACACACACACACACACACACACACATACCTTTGTGTTTTTATCCTCTATGAAACAGGAAAAAATTAGTCCTACAAAACCTTGATCCATCATCTGGTACATGGCTTGAGTGCGAACATCTGAATATAAAAAAAAAGTCAATAAATTGTATTTCACAGATTTCTTTTCAAGATAATAGTGGTATAAAATTCTCCCAGGATTTAGGTTCTATAGGGAGAACAGTGATATATCCTAAGAACACTATGATTGTCAAAGTACAAATATTTTTGCTGGGTTAAGGAAATACCATGAAAAGTATGCTATTATGTACTGAAACATTAATAACTCTAGGGTGCCTATCCCAAGAATAGTGCTGCTATTAAATGTATCATAAAAAGAAATATTGAAACTTTCAGTCAAATCCTTGCCAAACTTGATAACTTCCTCCATAGGGACACAAATATATTTCTTAGGGGAAAAAAAAGGTCTTTTGATGGATAGCTTCTGTAACAGTGAATATATTGGAATTGCTACTAAATAATGGAAGCATGGAACTATTATAAAACTACTTCTTTGAGGAAATTATCATATAGAAGTGATTACAGGGACTGGGGCTGTAGCTCAGTGGTAAAGTGCTTGCCTAGTACATGTGAGGCACTGGGTTCCATCCTCAGCACCCCATAAAAATAAATACATAAAATAAAGGTATTGTGTCCATCTACAACTAAAAATAAAAAAGGATTGTCGTACAACTGAATCAAACATTCCAGTAGAAACAAAACCCCACTATTTAAAATTTACACAATTTTTGAAAAGGAGATAAGGACTAGTTAAAGGATTAAATATCCAAAACTAAATAGAAGCTAACTTGAAAAGCTGAAATCTTCAGACCATTGTTCATAAAGGATACAAAAAGATCAGGTATCATGACAAAATACTGCAGAGCAAAACTGGGTCTTGTAACTTATGCTGTCTTACTTCAGCAATCTGCTTGGCAAACAGTTTTTGCATTTTCACCATTTTGATCTGTTAGGATTTCTCAATGTATTTCCAAGCAATGACCAAGAACAAACAACACTCAAGTGTGAATATGAAGTAAATATTGGCTGAAACCTTTGCTGAAAATGTAATGTTGTGTAAATGATATCTCTGTATAGCTGTATGACCTGAGTAAAATTCTTAGTATCTCTAAGCTTACTTCCCCATGAATTAAATGATAAACAGTATCTCTCATAGGGTTTTGTATTTTTTTTAATATTTATTTATTTACTTTAGTTGTACACAATGCAATGCATTTATGTTTACGTGGTGCTGAGGATCGAACCCGGGCTGCGCACCTGCGAGGCGAGCGCTCTGCCGCTGAGCCACAACCCCAGCCCAGGGTTTTGTATTTTTAAAATTGCAAGAATTTTTGGCACAATGCCTAGTCCATCAAAGTTTCTTCCTAAGCATTAATTCCATTTCATCTTATACATGACCATGGAAAATTGCTTTTTCTCTCCTTACCCCTTTTTTGTGAATTACTTCCCAACTCTCTAGAAAGAAGTAGAATACTGTTTGACTGTCCCTATCATGTCACTCATCTTGCTTTTGTCAAGGTAACCAATAATCTATTCTTGGTCCCCAATTTTCCTGATATCTCAGCTGATCACTCCCTCCTCAGTCTTCACTCTTTCTACCCATCCTTTTAATGTCTTGCTTGATCTTTTCCAATCTGTTTTGCTGGATCTTTCTTATCTTTCCAATCAAAGTATTGTCATGGCTCACTTTTCTGTCCTTTTATCTATGTGTCCTCACTGACTGGGGAATTTCGTCCAGATCCATGGCCTCACCTTTTTATCTCTTGACAAACTATAGAACCAACCTAATCATCTACCTGACACTTTGACTTCGTGTCTGAAAACAATGCTACTCAGAAGAGCAATTCTCTGAACTATTTGTTACCTATTCCCAAGGAGATAAGGTACTTGAACTCTAGAGTACAATTAATGCACTGCTTTCTTCATTGAGAAAGCCTTTTATTAAATTTTTTTTGAGAAAGTCTTTTTTTAAAGAACAAAAAACTGGAAAAAAAAGTGGGGGGTAAAAAGAGAAAAAGCAATTTAGTTGCATTATACTAATTAGAGAAGTGAGGATATAGCCCCAACAGCTAAACTTGATTATGCATAAACAGAGATTATAAAAATCTATTTTGCAAAACTTCCCCTTCATACCCGTGAGCCTTCAGAATGGGCATGTACTAGACAGCAATCAGCAATTTCAGTTACATTTGTTTTGACTTCAGCTCATAACGCATTGGGCTTTATTCTTGATTTCTTGAATAGAATAAAAATTGAATGCTGAAAATTTCCCTCTCACTATTAAAAATAATATGACATAAATCATTACTTTTTAAAACATGGAAAATAAATTTAAAAATTACATCTATTTAAGGTCAGTCAATTTGTGGTTTAAAAGAGCCATGGTTTATGTAACGAATGAAAAATTATATTTATTTCTGAAGAAAATAAATGCTGTAATTCTATAATACTTACCAACATGTGAAGGCCAAACAGTTATATGAGGATGGGAATGATACCAGCCCACAACTCTCATGGGGCGACCTGTTAATTCAGCCAACCTGTGTGTCTGTCAAGGTATTTTCAAAAGGTGGGAACAAAAGGTATGATGCTAACTAAGGGCTCAGAAAGCATCCTAAAATTTAAAGTAAAGCCATTACAATTTAAGTGCAACAGAAGAATGAGATGAGATTGATGTAAATCTTCTTAATCCAATTTAGTTAATGTTTGGTCACTCAAATCCTACTATTGTTATCTGAAAAGCTTATCTAAATCCTCAGATGTCACTTACATTACCAACTTCAATCTGTCTGTCTCTCTTAGTTTACTTCCTTTTTTTGTGTGTGGTACCAGGGATTGAACTCAGGGCACTCGACCGACCACGGGGGCCACATCCCCAGCCCTATTTTGTATTTTATTAGAGACAGGGTCTCACTGAGTTGCTAAGTGCCTTGCCATTGCTGAGGCTGGCTTTGAACTCGCAGTCCTCCTGCCTCAGCTTCCCAAAGTGCTGGGATTACAGGCATGCGCCACAGAGCCAGCCTACTTCCATTTTTGAAAAAAAAAAAAAAAAAAAAAAAAAAAAACCCACAAAGGTTATTTGTTTTTTTTGGTGCTGGGGATGGAACCCAACCCAGGGCTTCATTCATGCTAGGCAAGTACTCCACCACACTACCCCAGCCCAACAATTTATTTTATTCATTTGATTTCTCTTTGGCAGGTTGTTAATGTTAACAGCAAATACAGTAAATTCAGAGATCCAAGGGAAAAAAAAACTCCAGTTAAGTCTCCTTACTTCTTTAGAAATATCTTGTTTAAAATATCTTCCTCTTTTGTTGTAGAAATAAAACTTTCCAAAAACTATCTTAGGTTCGAACATGAGAATATTACTCAAGACAATATTACTGAAGACTGCTGCTACTGTACTGTAAAATGTTGATTAATTATTCTAAAATACAATAATCTTATTTATACAACTAAATCTGAGAACAATATTTTTTAAAAATATTTTTATTTATTTGCTTTAGTTGTACACAATGCATTTTATTCAATGTGTTTTATTTGTACGTGGTGCTGAGGATCGAACACGGGTTGCCCATGTGCTAGGTGAGCGCTCTACCGCTGAGCCACAATCCCAGCCCTGAGAACAATATTTTAAGTGTATTTTTAAATGTTCTAATGCCAAGAGAAATTACTTAACTTCTCTTAGCCTTTTTCTTCTGTTGCAGGCTGTGCAGAAACATGCTTTACATAACAGTGGAAATGTTTAGCATGGGACTTGGCTCCTAGTAAATACTTAATAAATGGCGACTATAATGTTAAAGTAGAGCAATGTTTCTACCTATCACCCAATTTTGTAAATGGGCTTGTTTCAGTTTGAAAGTAAAATATGTGTTTCCAATAATAAACATCTTATTTTTTTTTTACACAATTATGTCCTTGGAATTTTTATTTTGCCTAAGTTTGCCTTTGTGTTTTTCTTTAAATATTTATTTATTTGTTCTTTAGTTGTAACACAATGTCTTTGTTTTTACGTGGTGCTGAGGATCGAACCTGGGTTGCGCAGGTGCTAGGCGAGCGCTCTACCTCTGAGCTACAACCCTAGCCCCTGCCTTTGTTTTTCAAATACCAATGAATAAATTTTCTGCATCTAGTCAAGCCAGATATAAAGACACTGGACAACATATATGAACCAACAATTTTTAAGACAATCATCACCATGCAAAGAAGGCCAACAGATGAGAAACGAATAGGGTGAGCCCTTGAGAAGACGTCCAGGCCACAGAGTAAGGAGGGAATGGAAGTGGAGCTGGTGGACCAGCCAGAGTTTAGAAGGTGAGCCATAGCGGCTGGACGGCTGGGGTTTTCCAGGGCAGAGGACCAGAGAGAAGGGGACTGCAGAGGGGCGAACCCTACACACTCCCCGAGTGTCCCACTCGAGTGCTCGGCAGACCACAGGGGAGCACGAGCACGTGAGGAGCCCGCCTGAGGCCTGGGCCAGGACCTGCCCCTCAGGAGGATGCAAGTAAGGAGCTGCACCGCACTCAGGAAGGAAAGAGAGCAGCGGCTTCCCCAGCACCAGGGCAGAAAGCCACATTGTCGGGGAGGCGTCAGGCCGGGCACTCACAAGGGTCATGCCCCGTCAGCGTAGGAATCCGTCTCCTGCACTGAGCCGCCCTGGTCTCATGTCATTCGTCCTCAAAGCCAGACTCAGAAGCACCACAACGTCAAAGCCAGACTGAGAAGGACCAAACCTTTCCCAGCCGCTCTAAGGGCATTCCAGCGCACAGCTCAGGGCTCTCTAGGAATACAGAACCCCAGCAGTCCAGGAAAAAGGTGGTATGGACGTCCCATCAAAAGCTACCAGGGGGCTGGGGATGTGGCTCAGTGGCAGAGCGCTCGCCTAGCACGCGGGTGACCCGGGTTCGATCCTCAGCACCACGTACGAATAAAAAACGCATTGTGTACAAATAAATAAAAATATTAAAAAAAAAAAAAAAAAGCTACCAGGGATACAGAGCAGCAGGAAAATGCAACTCATACAGAGGAGAGAAACAAAAGTTTAGTGTTTGCTAGGGTAGAGGGCTGGTAAGGAAAAAGAGCTTGGGTTTGACTGTAAAGGCAGCATGAGGGAGATCTTTATAGTGATGTGACAATTTTGTATCTTTACTGCTGCAGTGATTACATGTATCCACACATGTGACAAAATAGCATACAACTATATACATTCTATCCACATCAATGTCCTGGTTTATTGTATCATAATTGTATAAAATGTAACCTTCAAGAAAAACCAGAGCCGGGCGCGGTGGTGCACGCCTGTAATCCCAGCACTTTGGGAGGCTGAGGCAGGAGGATCGCGAGTTCAAAGCCAGCCTCAGCAATGGCGAGGCACTTAGCAACTCAGTGGGACCCTGTCTCTAAATAAAATACAAAAAAGGGCTGGGGATGTGGCCCAGTGGTCGAATGCTCCTGAGTTCAATCCCTGGTAACCACAAAAAAAAAAAAAAAAAAAAAAAAAAAAAAGAAAGAAAAAAAAGAAAAGAAAAACCAGGTTAATGTTACAGAGAACTTTTTTTAAGTGTGTACATTTTTTTTCAGTTGTTGATAGACCTTTTATTTTATTTATATGTGGTGCTGAAAATTGAACCCAG
This sequence comes from Tamias sibiricus, assembly GCA_025594165.1. NCBI lineage: Eukaryota > Metazoa > Chordata > Mammalia > Rodentia > Sciuridae > Tamias > Tamias sibiricus. The sequence continues at coordinate 143,743,806 of CM046667.1, read as the reverse complement.
TGCCTCAAGCATGCCAGGCAAGTGTGCTACTGCTGAGCCCCAGCCCCAGCCCATATATAGAGAACTTTTGGTAGTATTTTCCTAACTTCTCATGAATCCATAATTATTTCAAAAGAAATAATTAAAAAAATAAAAGATACAAAAGGTATACACTAGAGATTGATAAATTTGACTAAATAGAAATGCAATAACTTAACAACTTAACTAGGGAAAACCCATACACATACCATAAATAAATTGGGATAAATCACTACCCTTATTACAAAATGTTAATTTTCTTAATATATACAGTGTCTATAAGTCATTAAGAGAACATTATCAAGTGTTGGGGAGCTATATTAGCCAAACAATATCATTATATTTTGTGCATGTATGAATCTATAACAACAAATCCCATTATTAAGTACAGCTATAATGAACCAATAAAAATCTGGAAAGAGGGAAAAAAACATATTGGCCCCATAAAAAATAATATTATGAAATCAATAGAAAAAAATGGACAAAGGAAGCAATCAGATAAAAATACAAATGACTCTTAAATAAGCACAATTTTTTTGCTCATCATATTGACAACAATAAAAAAATCATTGGTATTTCTCTTGGATAGCTACAGGATTTTGATTGGCAGTCAAATCTTGCACTTTCTAGTGACAAGATTGCTATATTACAAATGCCACTTTAAACCTTAATCTAAGCCGGGCGCGGTGGCGCACGCCTGTAATCCCAGCACTTTGGGAGGCTGAGGCAGGAGGATCGCGAGTTCAAAGCCAGCCTCAGCAATGGCAAGGCACTTAGCAACTCAGTGAGACCCTGTCTCTAAATAAAATACAAAAAAGGGCTGGGGATGTGACCCAGTGGTAGAGTGCCCCTGAGTTCAATCCCCGGTACCACAAAAAAAAAAAAAAAAAAAAAAAAAAAGAAACTTAATCTAGATATAAAAGAAAAAGTACAACTATATTTTTGTTGAAATGAGTAAAGAAGAGCTGCAGTCATAAATCCCTTGGAAGCAGCTAATAAGGTGGTTCTGAAAATTGAAATAACTGGAACTGATATCAGATTTCACTACTATAACTGATACACAGAGTGAATACTGTGTGCTCAGAAACCCTGCATGTACTGACAGCTACACCAAGCTGGGAAAGCAGCACTGTTGATATTTAAAACATAAAAAATTATATTGACATCCCTCCAGAACAGGAAATATGTGGCTGGCAGGAAATACATAAAATGGAAGATGAGAAAGCTATAGTAGCAGTTTAAGTTTTCATAATGATTTTGTCTCACATATTAAATATTTGCAGATAAAGTTTTATTGAAAGCTAAAATAGGTTTACTTGAAGACTACTTAAAGAATTTTGTGAGGGGCTGGGATTGTGGCTCAGCGGTAGGGCACTTGCCTAACACGCACACAGCCCCGGATCCGATCCTCAGCACCATGTAAAAATAAAGGCATTGTGTATAACTAACAAATAAATAAATATTTTTTTTAAAAAGCCTTTCTATTAAAAAAAAAGAAGAAAGAATTATGTGAATAGCAAGAATGTGTATTATGGATATATAATTTGCGATATTTAAAAAAAATTTAAAAGAATGTGTAAGCTGCATATGTAACTCAGAAAATCCCATCTTTTTTTCAAATTTCAAATTATAACATACAATTTCTTAGAGGAAATACTCTATTTGTGTAGACATTTTGAGTTACAAATTTTAGAAACTTAAATCCAGTACATTGGAAAAAGAAAACAACATTGATACTTTTGCACTTCTATGTCTTATTGGGAGATTATGCTCTGATAAAAAGAATAGTTGCCTAGATGCCATTGTATAGTGTATATATTTTTATTGAAATATCAGGTAGTACTATCGATAGTTCCATTTTATTATAAATTCTTAATAATGAATTTAACATGTTTGAATATTAACAATTCATTGGAAACAAACCATTTTTAACTTCAATTACTTTTAAAAACAAGCATTTTGAACAGATTTTAAAAGTACCTCTAGGAATTGATCCTATAGATATGCACATGTTTATGAAATGCTGTCTGTACAAGTTTATTCATTGGTGCACTATAAAACATGTTCATAAGGACAGGTGAGATAAGTGATGGCATCAGAATGAGGCACCTCTGTATAGTGAATTGAACAAATTTGATGATACCCTGTTAGGTGAAAAAAAGATGGATACAGCATGTCATAAGCTATTACAAGTATTAAATACTTTTTTTCTTTTTCAGAAAGAAAAATATCCATATATATTTTGGTACATATAGAAGTCATCTGTACAGATAAGGAGAAACTGATAATCATTGTTACGCATCGGTACCAAAAAAGGAAGAGAGGTGGGGGAGGGAGTTGGGGGAGGGAGGGAGGGAAGAAAGAAATGGTATTATGGAAATTGGCGCTGTTGCCATGTTCTTTGTTTTTGTTTCTGGTTTTGTTTTGTTTTTTTTTTTTTTCCCCCTCACTTACCTAGCCTTGTGCTGCTACTGAGCTAAATCCCCAATCCCAGTATTAGGAAAACAGGAAGTAAGGAGGGACACAAAGGAAAGAAGGGAGGAGTGGAGAATGTGGAGAAAGGTAAAGGGGAGTCCCCATATAGTTCATTGTTGTAATATTTGACCCTGGAATCTTTTGACATTTAGTAGCATAAACATATAATTCTACCAGTAAAAGTCACTCAAAAGGAGAAATAGAAATTCTAATTAGTGCAACAATTGGATCTGAGTTACAGGTAAATGTGAAAACTGGGGAAAAGTCACCGGGAAGAAAATTTGTGAAACCACCTAAAGTAGGATGCCTGCAGCAGGCAAATCAATGTGGCACAGAAGCCCCAGAGATTTTTTTTTAGATCAATAAGGATATCTCTGCCTCTGTTGAGGCCGCAGACAGCTGCTCTGGAGAAATTTCTACTCGGTCCTTTCTCTTATCAGAACGTCGCAAGATGATGACAGAATGAATATGAACGATTCTGACGGTGTCAACCTAAAGGAAGATGCACAGAAATTGTTACTTCTGTCTCTTGCCAATAACACCTCTCTCTCCAATCTCCTGTCAATTAGTTATAGGACTGCATTTTATTATGGTATCAGATTAAAGATTCCATTTTAGAAAACTCACACCTTTCATATGAAAAATGAAATGTTTCAAATAAAAAAAAAACAACCTGAATATACATATTTCAGAAACAAAAATATAAGTTAGTATTTAGACAAACTTTGCATATCAAATACTGACAGTTATTTTAGTTAATGCATATCTTCTTTAATAGATAAAAAGCTGTTCAAGTGATAACTTGTTGAAAAGCAATTATGAGTAGCTCTATAAAGCATCGTAAAAGATTTTAAGTTTTGGCATTATTCAGCTACTTGTAGTTCCCTATTTATGGTCCCATTTCAAAGTTCAAAGCCAGCCTCAGCAATGGCGAGCCTGAGCAACTCAGTGAGACCCTGTCTCTAATAAAATACAAAAAAGGGCTGGGGATGTGACCCAGTGGTTGAGTGCCCCTGAGTTCAATTTCCAGTACCAAAAAATAAAAAATAAAAATAAAAAAATTAAAAAAGAATTGTGCCAGGCATGGTGGTGCATGCCTATAATCCCAGTGGCTCGGGAGGCTGAGACAGGAGAATAGTAAGTTCAAAGCCAGCCTCAGCAAAAGCAAGGCCCTGAGCAACTCAGTGAGACCCTGTCTCTAAATAAAATAAAAAATAGGACTGGGGATGTGGCTCAGTGGCCAAGTGCCCCTGAGTTCAATCCCTGGTACTCCCCAGCCCCAAAAATAAACTAAAAAATTGTTTTATCCTGCATATGACTTCTTTTATAACACACATATACACACATTTATTATTATTATTATTATTATTATTATTATTATTATTATTATTATTATTGTTTCATACCAAGGATTAAACTCAGGGGCACTTGACCACAGAGCCATACCCCCAGCCCTATTTTATATTTTATCTAGAGATAAATGCCAATTCTATACACAGAATATAGCCTTCAAAAATGAAGGAAAAATAAAGACATTTTCAGATGCACAATGGAGGGAATTCATTACCAGAACAGAATTCTTAAGGCAGAAAGAAAATCCCAGAAATGAGGAAAGGAATGATGAACAACATAAAGAATAAACCTTTGGGTATATACAATATATACTAAATGTATAAAACATTTATAACAATGTCACAAGAGGCTTAAATATCCATAGAATTAAAATTCATGACAGCAATAATCTAAAAGGCAGGAGGGTATGCATGAAAATAAAATGTCCTAAGGTTCTACTACAGATGATCCTCAAATTACAATTTTTTTTTTTGTACTGGGGATTGAACTCAGGGGTACTTAACTACTGGGCCACATCCCCAGCCCTTTTTTGTATTTTATTTAGAAACAGGGTCTCACTGAGTTGCTCAGTGCCTCACCATTGCTGAGGCTGGCTTTGAACAATCGATCCTCCAGCCTCAGCCTCACAAGTGCTGAGATTACAGGCATGTGCCACCATGCCCAGCTCAAATTACAATGGTTTAATTTAGGACTTTTCAACTTGACCATGGTATGAAAGCAATAAGCATTCACTAGAAACTATACTTTGAATTTTCATCTTTTCCCAGGCTAGCGATTTATGATATCCTTTTGAAATGCTAGGCAGCAGCAAGGAGCTGCAGTTTGCAGTCAGTGACACAAACAGGGGAAACAACAGGTATTTTACAGTGTACTACGTTGCTAAGCAATGACATATGGTAGCTTAAGTGTATTAAATATAATTTTGGCCTACAATATATTTTACTTACAATGGGTTTATTGGAACATAACCAAATTATAAGTTGAGAAACATCTGTATTATTGATAAAAAAAAAGATGCCAACACTAGCTAAAAAGACAAGACTGCTAAATTCATTAAGCTTAATATCTAATTTGGACAGTACAAATTTATACAAAATTCAAGATGAGGTCATGAACTCTTGAAAAAAAAATCATATTATTAAGATTTAGAATATATTTTAGCAGTTGATGCCCAGGGTGAACCAATTAACATATACACACTTCCTCATCAGAGAAGGTTTAAGTGCCTAAAAGTAATGAGCAACATTTAATGCACAGCAGAGGAGAAAGGGTTCATAAAGGATGGGGAAAGGAAAATGAATAAAAGAAACAAAACAGAAACCCAGGAGAGTTCAGAGTTTCAGTGAGAAAGAGAAGTATCAAGAAATAATCTGTTGGATGTAGCAATGAAGAGATCACTGGAGAGGTAGAACTGGAAACAATCCTGCAGTGGGTTTGATGGGGAAGGTGAAGAAATGATATTAGACCATTCTTTTTTTTTAATATATTTTTTAGTTGTAGATGGACACATACCTTTATTTATTTATTTATTTATTTATTTATTTTTATGTGGTGCTGAGGATCAAACCCAGTGCCTCCCATGTGAAGGGCAAGTGTTCTACCACTGAGCCACAACCCCAGCCCTAGACCATTCTTTTAAGAACTCTTAACTATTGCCAGGTGCATGCCTATAATTTCAGTGGCTCAGGATCAAAGCCAGCCTCAGCAACTTGGTGAGGTCCAAAGCAACTTACTGAGACCCTGTCACAAAATAAAAAATAAAAAGGGCTGGGGATGTGACTCAGTGATTCAGTGCCCCTGGGTTCAATCCCTACTATCACAAAAAAAAAAAAAAAAAAAAAAAAAAAAAAAAAAAAGAAGTCTAGCTATTAAAGGAAGCATATAGAGTATTTTCTACAGGAAGATATAGAATTGAGTAGTTTTTTTTTTCCTTTCTGAAAATGAGAGTAACTTAAGAAGAGTATTTGTATCCTAAGGGAAAAGAGCCAGGTGACATGAAAAGAATGATGATCCAGAAGAGTCTATGAGTAAGTTGCAGCTCTGAATAGAAAGAACCTTTTTTTCCTTCATAAAGGCGAAGTGCTTAGAGTTGAGAAGTTTGTATACAAGAATAATAAGTAAGTGGGGTTTTTACCTAATAGCTTGGAGGAAGTGATTCATTTTCATTATATTTTACAAAAGTATTGGTGTGTGATATATTGGGGGGAATTAATGTTATACCACAATTAGGCTAGAGCATGGCAAATAGGTGGAGTCAGAGTGAAGACAGGAGAAAAGCCAAAGTGGACTAAGAACTATGAAACTATGGATGGTCTGCATTTGAGAAGAGAGGGGTTGCATGAGTAGATATTGAGACATGGGATAGAGAGATAACAAATAATGTGAACCAGATGCCAAAGTCTTAAAGAAATGGCCATAAAGAAGGCAGTGATGGCAAGGAGGAGTGGAAGAGGGTGGTATGATACAGTGATTATTCATTCTAATCAAGTATTATAAGTTGCTATGAAGAACAATAAATTACATTCCATTTTCAATGAGTGAATTCTTTGTCTGGTTTCATTAGAATGAACATCCTATCCAGCTATAAAATTGATTAATAGTCTCCTGAGGTCATCAGAGTAGAGAGTAGAGATATCCTTCCCCATCTACAAGTTTCTGTCATGCAGTATTCGAGCACAATACCTTTTCAGCAACTGTGCGCATTTCAGTTCCAGTATATGCAAATTTGGAGTCACTCCTATTGGGGATAAATTAGGAGACAAAAAGAAACTAAGGTTTGGAATAGAAAATGGAAGTTAAAGCAAAATAACAGGATTAACAGTTATTGCAATGAGACCTTAGTAGAAACAAAAGAGGAGGTAACCTGAACTGAGCTGACGATTTCTAACTATTAAAGAGGTGGGCTGGGGTTGTAGCTCAGTGGTAGAGCATTTGCCTAGCATATGTGAGGCACTGGGTTCATCCTCAGCACTGCATATAAATAAATAAATAAATAAAGGTCTATCAATAACTAATATTACATATATACGTGTGTGTATACATATACACACATATACATGCATACATACATACATATATATACATATACATATATATACATACACATATATGAGGTGGGATTGAGGAATACATTAAACTATACTTTGAAGATTATGCAAAAGTTACCCAAAGGTTGACCACCACAAGCATTCAAGCTATTAGAGATCACTGGGATCACTGTGAGGGCCACCAAAGGGAGGCCACTGACCATTTACATGGAGGGAGAATTTGGATTAACAGGGGGAAAGCCCTAAATACATAAAATATCAGATAGAAAGAAAAATACTGGCATGTTACAGGCATTGCTGGGAAAATAGCACATAAAACACATCAGGCAAGAAAATGGAAAATAATAGTACCAAATGTAAGTATACTGGTAATGTTTTTTAATATTCTGTCTTTATTTCAGTTAATAAGATTGTATTTATGAATGCTTTCAGAGATTCACTTATGATCTTGGTTCCCCCACTATGTCTTTCACATAAGAGCATATACATCTCAGCTGAAAATCCTTCTAGTAAGAAATAAGGCAGAAACGAACCTTCAGAGTTGGGGTGGAACTCAAATTGTATCGTTGATAGAATTCCAGACTCATAAAGGCAATTTAAGATCCAATCAATACACAATACCGCCAAACCTGTCATAATTTTTATTGAACAATGCCTTAGAGATCATAAGATATGAGTCAACAAATGGTCTTACCTTGTGTCATCATTCAACTAGAGTGGGAAAGAGCAGAAAATATTATTGATCACATTTTGCTCATTTGATTACAGGATGCAGGTTATGTGAAAATTAGGTCATGTGTTCATATATAACAACAAGACAGACTGGAGAATTCAGAGTATAAACAGCTAAATTGTATTTCCTCATCCACTTGCGCCCCTCTGCAACACAAAGAAAACTTTCGAGTCTCTAAAACCCTTCTCCTTTCTTAGGATCTTTGCGACGCTTTAAAAAGATTTGTCGATAGCTCCACTTCTCTAGAACGAAAGCGGGTGGCAAAGCAAGGGGCTCTAGCCCTGGTCTGCTGCTTCGTAATACTTCGTAGCCCTCATCCTACTAAAATGTATTTCTGGCCTGACTTGCAATTTTGGGCAATGGGTGATAACCTCTGAAGCAAGTCCCCAAACCCGTGGAATTATGCAAATCGCTGAGGGCTTGCGGGAGGATGAGCAAGTGTCATGCGACCAGAAGAAAAGGCCACCGCGATTGAGCCATCTAAAAAATGTACAAAGATCTAAGCCAGAGGTTCCTGTGGCCTACCAGACGCCTCTAGGACTACTGGGGACTGCTAGCAGGGTTCCAGCCAGGCTGAATGACCTACTCACCTCCCCTATACACAGCCCCATCACCTCCTCCTTTTCTGTGCTGAGAGCGTGGTTGAGACAAACTAGGAAAGCGTCAGACTCGAGATGAACCGCCTGCACCGCCTGTACCACCTGCACCGCCATCTTGATCCGACCCTGTTCACGTCTGCCTCGGCCCACTCTGTCCTGACCAACCCTGAGCTCCGGCACAGCTTCTCAGCACCCAGAGCTCCGCGCTCCTCCTATGCCTGGCCTTCCGCGCGCGGGTTCCGCGGGGGCGGAGCTTGGGGCGCGGGCGAGGCTGTGGGGGCGGGGCTGCTGCTTGTTGCCTGGGGGCGGAGCTTGGGGCGGAGGCGGGGCCTGCCCAGCAGCACCTGGGAAACGCCCGCGCCGGTTAGGGCAGGCGTGGCCATCGGGTGTAAGGGCGGTGGCTGTCGGAGGTCGCGGCTTTAGGCCCGCGGCGGGGGTGGAAGGGAGGCGGTGCTCTCTATCTTCAGGCGAAGAGGTCCGTGAGCGGCGCCAGGGCGCCTGGGCAGGCGCTTTTTGAGCGCCAGCGCCCATTTTGCCCGCCCGCTGAAGAGCGCGGTGCGCGGCCTACACGCTTTGGGGACAGCCCTTTGAGGCGACATCTCCGCGAACGCCGGTCTCTTGAGTCAGGGGGACGCTCTTTTGAAAGTCGGTCCTAAAGCAGTTAAGGTTTTATTTTATTTTGTTTTATTTCCAAGTCACAGCCCATGAATCTCGTACAACTCTCCCTGGACCACTTCCGGTTGCCGGCCAGCGCCTTGCAACTTCGGTTTTAGTGACCTCGGTTGGGGTTGCCCCTCGGCTTTTCCCGGGCTCACGTCGCGATCTTGCTTCGAGTGGCCCAGGGTGGGAGACCTGGAAGTTTTAGCCTAGCTGTTCTCGAGGCGGAGAAATTAGCCCAAGAAACGTTATATTCATGTGAGTAACCTTTTGCAGAAACAGTGCTATACTGTATCTGAAAAAGTATCACTCTTGAGCTTGGCTGCTGCTACTTTTTACAAAGGCTTTTAGGTACCTATTTGTTTGATACGGGGAAGAGGAATTAGGGGACTTCAGTTTTTATTCACGTTCGGATATATCACATCAGATATCCAGAATACAAGTTTCCTCAGATCTTGTCTCAATGGTACCAGACACTGTAAAATTACATTATGAAAGTAATTTTATTTCGCGGTATGTCATCGTGCCAAGGGTTAAAAGTACAGATATTCCAAGTCACAAGTTTACAAATTATACGAGGATTTTAGGAACGATTCTATATCAAAGAAAATTATATGCCATGTTGCCTCCACAGTCCATCCGCGTTTGTGTTTCTGATTTGATTTTCTACTTCCTGTGTGTTTGTGAAGCCAGGCAGATATGGCAGTACTGGAAAGGGAACATTCCCAAGGTGCTACTTGAAGAGGTGTTGATGCTATGCTCTTTTCTCCCAAGTCAGTTCCAACCCAAGTCTCCCCACACATGGGCCTCCAAATCCAGTGAACTAGCTGTAATGTATATGCCAGCAATCTCCATTTTTACCTAATGCTTAAAGATCACATGGCACAGTGTTCCATGATAAATTTTGATAATAATGAATGTTGGAAAAATTTCCAACTGTACAGTTACATTGGAACTATCAAACATTTTCTCTTAAGTTTTGATTTTATGTTATATATTATTTTCAGTTACTGCTTAGGGTTAGTACACCCTGTCCTGATGGGGCAGCAACAGTTATTCTTCTCATTATTATGTTTGCTCAAATGGGATGTTTTGAATTTATAAAGTTCATTTAGGCATCTTCAAAGAGAAAAACATGTTTTGTTTGTTGTTGGTGTCAATCTCATAACAGAATGGAATTAACTAACTTTTATAATTCTTATGGCTACCTTTTGCACCTCCAAACTTTTAAATGGAGTGCAAAAAAACCATTAACATTTATAGAAAGTTTATTATGTGCTAGACATAATTTTCATCCTACACCTTAGGAAATTGAGATGGAGAGAAGTTAACTTGTCCAAGGTCACAAAGCTTGTAAGTTACAAAATCACAGATCATACACAGGCCAGGCTAATTTGACGGTTTGTTGGTAATTTCACCCAATGTAATTGGATAAGTTTATTAAATGACTTCAAATAAAATATGCATATTCAACTGATAGTGTGTAAAAACTGTTCAAACATCTAAAAATTTAAACGTTATACTTTTTTATAAAAGGCACAGAAGAATTATTCTGTAAAGGAAAAAAATGATGGTTTTACTTAGATCACTACCTAAAGACGCCCCTTTAGGTTAAATGTCATCCATTTAGAATCTAATTTAAAAAAATGCCTAAAAATAATCTGTCTAAGCCAATATGGTCTCTGGTGTCAAGGTAACCCCCCTGGGGACAATGAATTTTAGTGGATAATATAGCTATAAATTTATCTAAACATTTTTTTAAATCCATTTTTATTTGCCGATGGTAATATTGCTTGAATTGAGTTGCAAAGGTTTATATTCTGTGTATTGTTTTGTACCTTGTACCTAAGTTTATCTTGAGGTTTTTAAAAGATGCATTTTAGTTCAAGGAGTCCTGGATTTTGTGAACAAGGATTATATGCCAAAACCCCAAAATCACTAGTCAAATAAATTTGGGAAATATTAAACAGAATAATTTTTTTACTGCATAAATTGCTGGAGCTTTTGCTGTGGTAGTGTGTTTTATAACTCTCCAATATTCCCAAACTTATTTGACTAAGGAAAATGTTGGGAGCAAGTGTTCCAAAATTACATTTAAGGAAATGGTGTTCCATGCATACAGCTTGTCATTTTTACAGCCTTTGATTTGATTGCTCTTGCTCAGTGTTTGTATTTCTCTCCTGAGAATGTTGTTCATTCCTGGTTATGGTGGCTTCTCTGTCCCTTGATCACTGCTGTTGTCTTTCTCTGAATCATCATGCTTTCTGATTGGTTGCAAGCACAAGTTCAGGGTAATGTTCTGAGGTTTGTTTCCAGGCTTATCTTGCTCAGTGCCCAGCATATTAACCTCTGGGTCAAGGCAACACAGCACATTGCCTTTCTTCTGAGAATATTTTGTAGTAACTCATAAGAACCCTTTGTAGTGATTCATACTAACTCAAAACACCCATCTCCAATTTGTTTACCCTCTCTGCCACTGGAATTATTTCATTTGAATGTAGTATATCCAATATAATTTTGTTTTCATTCAAAAGAAATTTAAATGTCAACATGTTGTTGTGCTAGGATCTATGAAGTTGATATGGTCCTGAAACCCTTAACACTTGGCTTCTAGTTTAAAAAAATATTGGCCACAATTATGTTTTTTGTGCTCAAAATCAAGGTTTTAACTTTTAATTTTGATGATTGTATATACTGCATATTGTTTGTGACTTTTCTTTCCAAAGCTCTGGGAAAGAGAAGCAGAATGATTGTTATCTGCTATATGGAAAAAATGGCTTCAAAATATAGAGACTTATGTATTTTAGACAAGTAGGAAGGAAGATCAAAAGTATGAAGCTTGAAATAGGCATGATATTTGGGCGAAAGTTTATTTTGAATACAGTGGTAGTGGTGGTGCTTGCTTGAATAGGTGACAGGAATTGAAGAAGAAGAATAAATCCAACATAATTCATAAGATTTAAGTGTACAGGATCAGGAGAGCTGTTGTGAGGACTTGGTTAAGGTGAAAGGGTCTCATCTTAATGAGTTTGAAATGAGGAGGCACATCCATGTGAAAGCAGCAGCATGTGCCAGGCTCCGCATCAGATCTGCTCAGGGTGTGGTGGGTGAAACAACCGTGATGCTCTGAAATTATTCACAAAAGTCAAACCGTTCCTTACCTCTGTAAAAGTATTTTTCTACTTTCCTTTTAGGGAAGAAAAACTAACATTGTTAAGGGAAAAATCAGACTCAGGTTGTTATCCTTGAAAAAGAGGGCTTGGTTTAGTTTGATTCATTCTTATTTCTGACTTTTTCCTGTTCTGCATCATATGAGTTCTGACATCTGGTTTGCTCTGGACAGTCTCACTCTGAAGGCTCTAACAACCTCCCAAGCTATGCTATATATTCTTTCCCACCTAATGGCCACCTAATGGGAATAGAAGGTCATTTTTTTTAATGGAACAGATCCCCCATTGCCCTATCTGCTCTGAAAAAGGTAGACCCTTACCTTTGAAACTATGCCACCGTGCTGAGTTAGGACAAAAATATTCATCCATGCAAAATGCATCTCAAATTATTCTAAAATGAGATCCCAGACTGGGCAGAGGATTGTTATATGGAAAGAGTTTGCCCTACCATCCAAACATTCTGGGAATTGTGCTTCCTTTAGACCTCTCAAAAGGCAGAGGGGCTTTTCTGGCTTGGGAAATAAAAATTTAAACCTGTGCCTCAATGGGGAAAAAAAGGGCTATTGTAACATTCTGCAGCATTATTAAAATGAAACAAAGATCTAGATGGGTAACTATGATTTGCTCTCACTCAGCTCTACATCACCATGATCCCTAAAGTCTCTTGCAGCTCAGAAATTCCATGAAGCTACCCTAAATATTATTCCTAAGGTAGAAATAATCTTCTAGAAATGCCCAGCTGGTATGAGCAACCTTTTCTTGTGAGCTTATAAATAGGTCCTTTGCCCTTAAATTTTAAATTTCAGTTTAGAAAGCCATGCATGTGGTTCAGAATCTTACATTTATTAAAATGTGAACTGCTTGGAAGTAGCTTTTACCTAAGGAATATCGCATGCATGTGTCCATGTTACTGACTTCCTGCCAAAATAGTGTGTCCTTAGGCACTCTCCTGTGCATTCTCTATTGCTTACATTTTGTCAGATACCGCTTTGTGAATGCGAAGAATATGAGACCAGTACCCAGCTTCCTGTACTGCTTATCCTAGATTTCCACAAAACTCACCTAGAATCCTTGAGTGCTTTGCAGTCAACTGTTAGCATTACCTGAGGCTTTGCCTGAGTGTTTCCTCAGTGTCACTTTCAGTCTTGCAGAAAGCTTCAGATGTCCTTGGTTCTATTTAGGCTGTGAAAATAGACATCTATGAGGTTTGGTTCTGTTTGGTGGTTGCTAGTCACAGGGCACCTTACTCACTGGTGAGTTATTCAAACCCCAAAAGTCACACCTGTGTCCTGTGCGCGGGTGCTACAGGCTTAGGTGGAGAAAAGCAGGGCTAGAATTGGAACCCAAAGCCCAGAATGGCAGGAGAGGATGTGGGGGCTCCACCCGATCACCTCTGGGTTCACCAAGAGGGTATCTACCGCGACGAATACCAGCGCACATGGGTGGCCGTTGTGGAAGAGGTAATTTTTCATTTTGCTTATTTCTTTGATTTTGCTTTCAAGTGACTTGGTTTCTAACAAGTCTCAATATTCTGAAATATTTTTTTTATCATTGCCTTCCATTAGGAGACAAGTTTCCTAAGGGCACGAGTCCAGCGAATTCAGGTTCCCTTAGGTAATGCAGCTAGGCCAAGTCACCTTCTTACCTCCCAGCTACCTCTCATGTGGCAACTCTACCCGGAGGAGCGCTACATGGATAACAACTCTCGCTTGTGGCAGATACAGCATCATTTAATGGTACACATATTACTTAACCATTTTCCATTGTATTGGAACTCTCATAACAGAGTACTCTATAAACTTTTCTTTTTCTGACAGGTCAGGGGAGTACAGGAGCTGTTGCTTAAGCTTTTGCCTGATGATTAACCTGGTATGTATTTCTATTTCTCCCCCTTTGTCCCCTTCTTTGTTTTCACTGTATTCCATTGTGGTGATTTTAATGATTTTTTTTTCCAGGTGCTGGGATTCTAGGAAGATATGCTCCTCTGTTCTGTTCAGTATATGGCAATCACTTCATCCACCACTGCAGTGCACCCACCCTGGGGCCCAGGGGGGAGGGAGTGGGTTGAAAAACTCATCAAGAACACTGAAGTTTAGGAAGGGATATGAAGAATACTGCAAGTGACACTGCAGAGAGAGTGTTATGCAGGCACAAAGTGAGTCAACAAAAGCTTTTAGTAAGGATACATAACTCGAAATTGACTCCTTTGGAAATTGCCATAAAGCCTTTAATGGACATCATCGGCTGGAACTGGGATCTGATGAATCCCACAAAAAATCAGCACGTACTACAGAAAAGATGCCCTGATCACCAAGGACTTGGTACTGATTTAGAGAGAAGAGAGCAGCTCCTAGCAGCATCAACATCTATTTGTCGCTTATTTGCCCTGCAGCACATTCACCTGCCTTTCCTTCTCCCATCCTGTAAATATCCTAGGTTTTGCTCCAGTGTTTCCCATCCCAGTACTGACCTCATTTGTATCTATTGAGAACTTAAGGAGTTCTGAAAAAATTTATTTGATTGATGAAATTAGCTACAAAGGCTCCTAGGCCTTTTTTCTTTCTGAAATTGTGTCTTCCAGTTATTAGAAGTTGCAAATCAAAATTGTAGGCACTAGAATTCCTTCTTTGGTTACATATTTTAAATAAGCTGGTTTCAATGAGAGCTCCAAAAAAATCATTTTAGCTGCTTAATCAATTAGTACCTTTCTCAGGACATAGTAGTATCAAACATCGCTGATTTCTAGGAAAGGATTTACCACCTGTAAAGAATTTCCTGAGTCAAAGTAGTTATAACAGTTTATGTGCATTAAAATATGTTTTTTAAGCTTTGGGTTGGGTGCAGTGGCATGCACCTATAATCATAGCTACTGGGTAGGTTGAGGGCAGGAGGATGTCTTGAATTCAGAAGTTCCAGACTAACCTGGGCAACATAGCAAGACCCTGTCTCAAAAAAAAAAAAAAAAGTGTCTTGGTAATAATAGTCACCATGTTTTGAATCTTTACTTACTGCTTTCTAGGCACTATTCTATACACTTTATATCTTTATCACATTTAGTTCTTCCATCAGTGCTTTGAGGTAGGTATGATTCTCATTTTACAAATGAGTAGTAAGGAAAAAGGCTGAAGAAATTTAATCATTTATTAAGGGTTTCCTCTCTGATACTGATGGGCTGCTGTCTAGGCCCATTGAGCTGCAGCATCAGTTCCTCTAGCCCAACATTGGTTTACAAAATTCAAGATGAGTACATTGAATTTAAGAAATTTTTTCCCATGTAAAGCTATTTATTCCAAACTTAATGAACTGGCTATTATAAAAATACAGTTGGTTCATCCTACAAGGGGAGAGAATTTTTAGTGTAACTTTTACTCATCTCTGAAGAAAATTCAATGTAAGGAGCTTTATTTATGGGTAAAAGCAAAATAAAAATCATTTTTCTTGTTTTAGTTTTCTGGATATGCCGCAAAAGGATCCGTGCCAGAAACAAGCCTGTGAAATACAGAAATGTTTACAAGGTAGTATTGTAAAATGCTTTTAAAATATTTTTTACTTTATCTGTAAACTGTAAGAGAGCAATAATTCTTTTATACAAAAAATAAAAAGTAATATGCTCTAAGCTAGGGGTGCTCAATTCTGGTTGTACATTAGAATCATCTGGAGAGCTTTAGCTACTTGCCTAGAACAGTTAAATCAGAATTCCTGGAGCTAGGGTCTGAACACGAATTATTCTGGAGAGCTAAGCAGATTTTTTTTTTTGTTCCAGGGATTGAACCAGAAGTTATTAACTACTGAGGCACATCCCCAGCCCTTTCTATTATTTTTATTTTGAGATAGGGTCTTGCTGAATTGCTGAGAGCCTCACTAAGTTGCTGAGGCTGACTTGAACTTGTGATCCTCTTGCCTCAGCCTCTTGAGCTACTGAGATTACAAGCGTGCACTACCATGTCCTGCATGAGATGATTTTAATGCACAGCCAGAGTTGAGAATTCCTGAGCTGAGCAAAGTTCTTTTTATTTTGTTTTCTCCACATAAATTTTGAGGGTGTTTTAAACATGTGGCAACAAAGATACAAAGAGATGGCTGGGTGCAGTGGTGCACACCTCCAGTCTTACCAATCAGGAGGCTGAGGCAGGAGGATGGAGAGTTCAAGGCCAGCCTCAGCAACTTAGCAAGACTCTGTCTCAAAAAAAACAGAAAAAAGGGATAGGGATGTAGCTCAGTGGTAGCACACCCTTAGGTTCAGTCCCCAGCCCTGCAAAAAAAAACCCAAAAGCCAAATAGATAATTAAAATGAAAAACCTAGGCTAAAAGTAAAACAGTGAATTTGAGTAAAACTTAGACAAAAAAATGGCTGTGAATAAAAAATACCTAGGAAATAGTTCTCTATAATTAACACTTTCTTATCCAAATCTTACATACAGAGGCTGGGGCTGTAGGTCAGTAGTAGAGTGCTTATGTAGCACATGTGAGGCACTGGGTTCAATCTTTAGCACCACATAAAAATAAATTAATTAAATAAATGTATTGTGTTCATCTATAACAAAGAAATTTCAAAAAAATTTTAAAAATCTTACACAATATTTGCCAGATTTTATCAAATGTTGCTTTTCAAATAAAACTGGATGATATGACTAAATTTTACAACATATCTTTTTATATATGTATATATATATATATTTTTTACATTGCTGCTTTGTTCACACTATAATAGTGATGGACAGAATCATACCATGCAATGATTACACAATTAAGGGTTACAAACAATTTTTGGACCCCTAAAACCCCCAATAAACAAAAGTGTGATGATTATGTGGTTATGATGATTACACACTTAAATGTGGTAGGTTTTGGTTTAGATCTCATATTCTTTCAGCAAACTGTTCCAAGAGGCATGGTGAGTCTAGTGTGTTTTGTTTCAAATTTAAAATAAGATCTAGTATAGTATTTTACATTTGATAAATTATATACAGGGCTGGAGTTGTGGCTCAGCGGTAGAGTGCTCGCCTAGCACATGCGTGGCCTGGGTTCGATCCTCAGCACCACGTACAAATAAACGAATTGTGTACAACTAAAGCAAATAAATAAATATTTTTTTTAAAATTATATACAAAATATACTTTTTTTAAGATAACCATTTGGCTCATTGAAACATTTGTTTTTGATACTAATTATATAGTATTTCTAATAAGACCTAGAAAGGAGTCTTCCAAATAGTTTTTTAAAAATATTTATTTTTTAGTTGTAGTTGGACACAATACCTTTATTTTATTTATTTATTTTTATGTGGTGCTGAGGATTGAACCCAGGGCCTCACATGTGCTAGGCGAGTGCTCTACTGCTGAGCCACAATCCCAGCCCCCAAATAGTTGTTTTTAAATTTGTTTTAATTAGTTATACATGACAGTAGAATGCATTTTGACACATTATACATAAATGGAGTATAATTTCTCATTCTTCTGGTTATACATGATGTTTAATCTCATGTCCTGTAGTCATATATGTACATAGGGTAATAATGTCAGATTCATTCTACTATCCTTCCTAACCCTAAACCTCTCCCCTCTCTTCATTCCCCTCCACCTAATCCAAAGTAACTCTATTCTTTCCTAGCCCTTCCCCATCATGATTTAGCATCCACATATCAGAGAAAACATTTACCCTTTGGTTTTTGAGGATTGGCTTATTTCACTTAGCATGATATTCTCCAGTTCCATCCATTTACTGGCAAATGCCATAATTTCATTCTTCTTTAAGGCTAAGTAATATTCCATTGTGTATATATACCATATTTTCTTTATCCATTCATCTGTTGAAGGACACCTAGGTTGATTCCATAGTTTAGCTATTGTGAGTTGAGCTGCTATAAACATTGATGTGCCTACATCACTTTAGTATGCTGATTTTAAGTCCTTTGTGTACAACTGAGGAGTGGGATAGCTGGGTCAAATGGTAGTTCCATTCCAAGTTTTCTGAGGACTCTCCATACTGCTTTCCATAGTGGTTGCACGAATTTGCCGTCCACCAGCAATGTATGAGTGAACCTTTTTCCCCATATCCTTGCCAACATTTATTGTTGCTTGTATTCTTGATGATTGCCATTCTGACAGGAGTGAGATGATAGAGTAGTTTTGATTTGCATTTCTCTAGTTGCTAGAGATGATGAACATTTTTTCATATGTTTGTTGATCGATTGTATATCTTCTGTGAAGTATCTGTTCAGTTCCTTAGCCCATTTATTGAATGGGTTGTTTGTTTTTTTTTATATTAAGTTTTTTGAATTCTTTATATATACTGGAAACTAGTGCTCTATCTGAGGTGCATGTGGTAAAGATTTTCTCCATTCTGTAGGCTCTCTCTTCGTGTTATTGATTGTTTCCTTTGCTGAGAAGAATCTTTTTAATTTGAATCTATCCCATTTATTGATTCTTGATTTTACTTCTTGTGCTTTAGGAGTCTTGTTAAGGAAGTCAGATCCTAGGCTGACATGGTGAAGATTTGGGCTTACTTTTTCTTCTATTAGGCACAGATTCTCTGTTCTAGTGCCTAAGTCTTTGATCCACTTTGAGTTGAGTTTCATGCAGGGTGAGAGATCTGGGTTTAATTTCATTTTGTTACATGTGGCTTTCCATTTTTCCCAGCATCATTTGTTGAAGAGGCTGTCTTTTCTCCAGTAAATGTTTTTTTCGCATCTATGTCTAATATGAGATAACTGTATTTATATGGGTTTGCCTCTGTGACTTCTATTCTTTACCATTGGTCTACATGTCTGTTTTGGTGCCAATACCATGCCATTTCTGTTACTATGGCTCTGTAGTATAGTTTAAGGTCTGCTATTGTGATGCCTCCTGCTTCACTCTTCTTGCTGAGGATTGCTTTGGCTATTCTGGGTCTCTTATTTTTCCAAATAAATTTCATCATTTTTTTTTCTAGTTCTATGAACAATGTCATGGGGATTTTAATAGGAATTACACTAATCTATATAACACATTTTTAATTTTATTTATTTATTTGCTTTAGTTGTACACAATGCATTTATTTTTACGTGGTGCTGAGGATCGAACCCGGGCCATGCACGTGCTAGGCAAGCACTCTACTGCTGCGCCACAACCCCAGCCCCTATATAACACTTTTGGTCATATAGCCATTTAAAAAAAAATTAATGTATTTTTTAGTTGTTGATAGACCTTTATTTTATTTAATTATGTGGTCCTGAGAATCGAACCCAGTGCCTCACACGTGCCAGGCAAGTGTGCTACTGCTGAGCCCCAGCCCCAGCCTAGTATGGCCATTTTTTTTTTTTTTTTTTTTGTGGTACCAGGGATTGAACTCAGGGGCACTCGACCACTGGGTCACATCCCCAGCCCTTTTTTGTATTTTATTTAGAGACAGGGTCTCACTGAGTTGCTAAGTGCCTCACCATTGCTGAGGCTGGCTTTGAACTCGTGATCCTCCTGCCTCAGCCTCCCAAAGTGCCTCCTGCCTCAGCCTCCCAAAGTGCCTCAGCCTCCCCGTGCGCCACCGCGCCCGGCTAGTATGGCCATTTTGATAAGATTAATTCTGCTATCCAGGAGCATGGGAGATCTTTCCATCTTCTAAGATCTTCCTCAATTTCTTTCTTTCTTTCTTTTTTTTTTTTTAGTGTTCTTACTATATTTTTAAAGCATGCTCATTGATTAATATATCTAAAAATGCAAAAAATACTCCAATTTTTTATTTTCATTTTAAAAACTCATTTTATTAGCATGTTATAATTATACATATTAGTGGGATCCACTGTGAGATGTTCACTCATGCATATAACATAATTTATTCAATTCTGTTCCCTAATAATTGCCCTTTACATCCCTTCCTCTATCTCCTGGTCCCCATTTTCTTTTCTAATGGTCTCCCTTCTATTTTCATGAGATCCCCTTTTTCATTCCTGTTTTCTCTCCAGCTCCTGCATATTATCTACTCTTGACTTTATGTGTATGACTTATTCACTTATCACAATGTGTTCCAGTTTCTTCCATTTACCAGCAAATGACATAATTTTACTCTTCTTTTTTAAAAATATTTTTAGTTGTAGATAGACATTTATTAAATTTATTTATATGCAGTGCTGAAAATCAAACCCAGTGCCTCACACATGCCACGCAAGTTTGCTACTGTTGAGCCCCAGCCCCAGCCCATTTTCACTCTTCTTAATGTCTGACTCAAACTCCATTGTATATGCATACCATATTTTCTTTATCCATTCATCTATTGACTGACACCTAGGCTGCTTTCATAACTTGGCTGTTGTGAATTGTGCTGCTATTGACATGGGTATACACATATTGATATAGTATGATGAATTTAGTTCTTTCAGATAAACCCAAGGAATTGTGTGGCTGGGTCATGTGGTGCTTCCATTCCTAGTCTTTTGAAGAACCTTCTACTGATTTCTATAGTGGTTGTACTAATTTACAGTTCCATCAACAGTGAATGAGTGTTTGTTTTTCCCTGCATGCTTACCAGCAGTTATTACTTTTTGTATTTTTTCTATTCTTTTGTTTTTGGTACCAGGTATTGAACTCAGGGGCACTTGACCACTGAGCCACATCCCCAGCCCCTGCCTTTTAAAATATTTATTTATTTGCTTTAGTTGTACACAATGCACTTATTTATACGTGGTGCTGAGGATCGAACCCGGGGCCGCACACGTGCTAGGCGAGTGCTCTACCACTGAGCCACAATCCCAGCCTGCCCCACCCCCCCTTTTTTTTATTTTATTAGAGACAGGGTCTCACTGAGTTGCTAAGTGCCTCTCCATTGCTGAGGCTGGCTTTGAATTCTCCATCCTCCTGCCTCAGCCTCCCAAGTGCTGGGATTACAGGCGTGCGCTACCGTGCCCAGCCGTATTTTTTATATTCTTAATGAATGCTATTCTAATGGAAGTGAAATGAAATCTCAGTGTGAATTGGATTTGCATATTCCTTATTTCTAAGGATGTTGAACATTTTTCCCTATTTGTTGATCATTTGTATTTTTTCTTTTGAGAAATGTCTGTGTAATTCATTTGCTCATTCATTGATTGTTTTTTTAAAATTTTTTTTCTTTTTTCAATATTTTTTTTAGTTGTCAATGGACCTTTATTTTATTTACTTATATGTGGTGCTGAGGATTGAACCTAGGGCATCACACATGATAGGTAAGCGCTCTACCACTGAGCCACAACCCCAGCCCGATTGGTTTGTGTTTTTTTGTTGTTGTTGTTGTTGTTGATAATTCTTTCAAGTTTTTTATATATTCTGGATATAAATCCTGTGTTAGAAGAGTAGCTGGCAAAGATTTTTTATCATTGAAAAGGCTTTCTCTTCACACTCTTAAGTGTTTTCCTTGCTCTGCAGAAACTTTGACACCATCCCATTTATTAATTCTTGGTTTTATATATATATATATATATATATATATTATATTTTTTTTTTTTTTGTGGTACTGGGGATTGAACTCAGGGGCACTCAACCACTGGGCCACATCCCCAGCCCTGTTTTGTATTTTATTAGAGACAGGGTCTCACTGAGTTGCTAAGTGCCTCGCCATTGCTGAGGCTGGCTTTGAACTCGCGATCCTCCTGCCTCAGCCTCCCAAGTGCTGGGATTACAGGCGTGCGCCACCGCGCCCGGCCTTAATTCTTGGTTTTATTTACTGAGTTTTAGCAGTCCTATTGAGAAAGTCATTCCCTGCACCTATATGTTGGAGTGTTTCCCCTATTTTCTAGCAGTTCCAGTGTTTCTGGTATAATTCTTAGGTCTTTGATCCATTTTGAGTTGATTTTGTACAGGATAAGACATGGAGAAATAGTTTTATTCTTCTACATATGAATAACCTATTTTCCCAGCTTTATTTGTAAAAAAGGATCCCTTTTCTCCAATGTATGTTTTTGACACCTTTGTCAAGGATCAGATGACTACATGGATTTGTTTTCTGTCTTCTATTATATTCCATTGTTCTTTATGTCTATTTTTTTAAATTTAATTTAAGTTGTTATACATGCTTTTAGAGTGCAATTCCTTTCATATTACATACAAAGAGCACATTTTTCTAAGTCATTGGTTTTACACAAAGTATTTTCATACCATTTGAGTTTTTATACGTGCACTTAGTATATTGATGTCCAACTCCTTCTGCCATTATTATTATTATTATTTTTTTTTTTTGTGGTACTGGGGATTGAACTCAGGGATACTCGACCACTGGGCCACACCACCAGCCCTATTTTGTATTTTATTAGAGACAGGGTCTCACTGAGTTGCTAAGTGCCCTGGGGATTGAACTCAGGGATACTCGACCACTGGGCCACACCACCAGCCCTATTTTGTATTTTATTAGAGACAGGGTCTCACTGAGTTGCTAAGTGCCTCGCCATTGCTGAGGCTGGCTTTGAACTCTCGATCCTCCTGCCTCAGCCTCCCATAGTGCTGGGATTACAGGCGTGCGCCACCGCACCTGGCTCTTCTGCCATTATTTCTATCCCCTTTCCCCCTTCCCTCCCCTCCCTCCCCTTTGTTTTATTTAACATTCCTTCATTCCTCTCATCCCCCCTCCCTTGCCACTATAATTCAGTATCATCATATTAAAGGAATCAATCGACCTTTGGTTTTCTGGGATTAGCTGACTTCACTTAGCATTATTTTCTCCAACTCCATCCATTTACCTGCAAATGCCATGATTTTATTCTCTTTTAGTGCTGAGTAGTGTTCCATTGTGTATATATACCACAGTTTCTTTATCCATTCATCTACTGATGGGCATGGGGTTGTTTCCACAATCTAGCTATTGTGAATTGTGCTGCTATAAACATTGATGTGGCTATCTCCCTGTAGTAAGCTGTTTTTAAAGTCCTTTGGGTATAGACCGAGGAGTGGGATAGCTGGGTCAAATGGTGGTTCCATTCCAAGTTTTCCTAGGAATCTCCACACTGCTTTCCAGATTGGCTGCACCAATTTGCAACCCCACCAGCAATGTATGAGTGTGCCCTTTTCCCCACAACCTCGCCAGCATTTATTGGTTTTTTTTTTTTTTTTTTGATAGCTACCATTCTGACTGGAGTAAAATGAAATGTTAGCGTTGTTTTGATTTGCATTTCTCTAATCGCTAGAGATGTTGAACATTTTTTCATATATTTGTTGATTGATTGTATATCATCTTCTGAGAAGTGTCTGTTCGGTTCCTTAGCCCATTTATTGATTGGGTTGTTTGTTTTTTGGGTGTAAAGGTTTTTGAGCACTTTATATATCCTTGAGGTTAATGTTCTGTCTGATGTGCATGTGGTAAAGATTTGCTCCCATTCTGTTCACCTCACTGATTGTTTCCTTTGCTGAAACAACTCATGGTAAAGGTCTTTATGTCTATTTTGTTGCCAATACCATGCTGTTTTTTGTTCCTGTAGCTCTGTAGTATAATTTGAGATCAGGTAGTGTGACTCTTAATTGCTTTGGCTGTTCTAGGTCTTTTATTCTTCCATATGAATTTTAGGACTGTTTTTTCTGGTTTTATGAAGAATGTCATTGGTGTTTTGATGGGGATTGCATTGAATCTACAGATTGCTTTTGGTGTTATGGGCATTTTAACAATATTAATTCTGCCTGTCCAGGAATATGGGAGGTGTTTCCATCTTCTGAGGTCTTCAATGTTCTATAGTTTTCATTGTAGAGGTCTTTCACCTCTTTGGTTAGATTTATCCATAGGTTGGTTGGTTGGTGGGTGGGTTGGTTTTCAGGGTATTGTGAATGAAAGTTTTTCCTGACTTCCTTCTCAGCAGATTCATTATTGGTGTATAGTAAAACTATTGGTTTTTTAAAATGGATTTTGTGCTCCTCAAATTGTTCCATGAAGTAGAGAAAGGTGGGGTCTCCCAAATTAATTCTATGAAGATAGCATCACCATGGCACCAAAACCATGTAAACACAACAATTAAACTACAGACTGATATTCCTGATGAACATAGATGTAAAAATCCTTAATAAAATATTAGCATTTCATATTCACTAACACACTAAGAAGATTGTATACATCATGATCAAGTTGTTGTTTGGTTTGGTTTGGTTTGGTTTTGTACTGGGGTCTGAACTCAGGGATGTTTAACCACTGAGCCACATCCCCAGCCCTTTTTATATTTAGAGACAGGATCTCACTAAGTTGCTGGGACTGGCTTTCGAATTCGTGATCTTCTTGCCTCAGCCTCCCTAGCCACTGGGATTATAGGCATGTGCCTCCACGCCTGTCTAAATTGGTTTTATTCCAAGGATGTAAGGATGTTTCAACATACAAAAATCAATAAATGCAGTTCATCAGCTGACTATTGTTTGTCAGCTCTACAAGTCTTCTGTTGGAGTCTTTTTGGGTCTTTTATGTATAGAATCATATCTGCAAACAGTGATAATTTGACTTCTTCTCTTCCTACTTTATGTCTTTGATTTCCTTCTCTTGCCTAATTTCTCTGGCTAGTTTCAAATATTATATTGAATAGAAGTGGTGAGAGTGAACAGTCTTGTCTTACTCCTAATTTTAGAGGAAATACACACAGTTTTCCCCCATTCCCTATGATGCTGGCTTTGGGTTTGTCACATATAGCCTGTATGATGTGGTGGTAAGTTCCTCCTGTCCCTAATTTTTTTTTTTTTTTTTTTTTTTTTTTTTTTTTTTTTACTAGGGGGATTGAACTCAGGGGCACTTGACCACTGGGCCACATCCCCAGCCCTTTTTTTTTTTTTTTGTATTTTATTAGAGACAGGGTCTCACTGAGTTACTAAGTGCCTCGCCATGGCTGAGGCTGGCTTTGAACTCGCGATCCTCCTGCCTCAGCCTCCCAAAGTGCTGGGATTACAGGCGTGCGCCACCGCGCCCGGCTCCTAATTTTTTTTTTTTATGGTACTGGGGATTGAACTCAGGGGCAACCACTGGGCCACATCCCCAGCCCTCTTTTGTATTTTATTAGAGACAGGGTCTCACTGAGTTGCTAAGTGCCTCACCATTGCTGAGGCTGCCTTTGAACTTGCAATCCTCCTGCCTCAGCCTCCCAAGTGCTGGGATTTCAGGCAAGTGCCACCTCGCCCGGCCTCTGTCCCTAATTTTTTTCAGTTCTTTTAAGATAAATGTGTGCTAGATTTCATCAAAGGCTTTTTTCTGCTGTTATTATGATCATGTGATTTTTGTCTTTAAATCTATTTATGTGATGAATTATATTTATTGCTGTTGCATCCCTGGTGAAAAACCAATTTGATCATGGTATACAATCTTCTTAACATGTTTTTAATATGAAATGCTACCATTTTATTAAGAATTTTTGTATCTAATATCATCATCGTTATTGGTCTGTGGTTTTCTTCATTTGACATGTGCTTATATGGCTTTGGTATCAGGGTGATACTGGCTTTATGGAATGAATTTGTGTGTGTCCCCTCCTTTCCTATTTCATGGAATACTATCAGGAATACTGGCATTATTTCTTTAAAGGTCTCATAGAATTCAGCTGTGAATCCATCTGGTCCTGAGCTGTTCTTTGTTAGAAGGCTTTATTTTTAGGGGTGGGTATTGGGGATTGAACTCAGGGGTGCTTAAACACTGAGCCACATCCAAGCCACATCCCCAGCCCTTTTTATTTTTCATTTTGAAACAGGGTCTTGCTAAGTTGCTGAGGCTTTGAACTTGGGATCCTCCTGCCTCAGCCTCCCAAGCTGCTGGGTTTACAGGTGTGTGTCACCAAACCTGGCTATTAGAAGGCTTTTAATTGCTGGTTTAATTTCATTGCTTATTAGGTCTGTTTGGATTTTCAATATCTTTTTGGTTCAGATTTGGTACCTCGTATGTGTTTAGAAACATGTCCATTTCTTCTAGATTTTCTAATTTTGGGAATGTAAGTTTTTAAAGTAGTCCCTGAAATTTCAGAGATGTCTGTGATGACATCTCCTTTTTCATTTCTTAATTTTATTAATTTGGGTCTTCTCTCTCTCTTTTTTTTTTGGCTAGTTTGTCTAAGGGTTTATCAATCTTGTTTATCTTTTCAAAGAACCAACTCTGTTACATTGACCCTTGTATTACTTTTTATTCTCTAATTCATTAATTTCAGCTCTTAATTATTTCCTTCCTTCTACTTATTTTTGGAATTGTTCTTGTTTCACTGGGACCTTTGAGGCAGATCATTAGGTTGTTTATTTGTAATCTTTATGATTTTTTTATGGAGGTACTCATAACTATAAACTTTCCTTCTAGAGCTACCTTTGTAGTGTTTCAGTTTCTGGTTTGTTTTATCTCTATTCTTAATTCAATTTTAGGAATTTTAAAATTTCTCCTCAAATGTTACCCATTTCATTTGTCACTCAAAAATGTATTGTTAAATATCCATATGTTTATATAGCTTTTGTAGTTTCTTGGTATTGATTTCTAATTTCATTCCATTATGATCTGATAAGATGCAAGGGAATATATCAATCTTTTTTATATTTGCCAAGACTCACTTTATTACCTAAAATATGGTGTATTTTGGAGAAGGTTCTATGAGCAGCTGAGAAAAAGTGTATTCAGATATTATTGGATGAAATTTTTTGTAGATTTCAGTTAGGTTCATTTGTTTTATAGTATTTTTTTTAGGTTTAAATGATCTATTTGTTGGTGAGAGGTGTGTTGAAATCACCCAGTATTTTTATACTGGGGTCTATTCAAGTCTTAATACCAAAAATAGTGTCTGTATTATATAATTAGGTGCACCAACATTTGGGGCGTAAATATTTACTATCATGTCCTCCTGTTGGATTGTTCCCTTTAGCAGTATGATCTTTTCTCTTCTGATTAATTTTGACTTGAAGTTTGCTTTGTTGGATATGAGAGTAGTTTGTTTTGGCTCCATTCGCATGGTATATCCATTTTCATCCTTTCACTTTCAGCCTGTGGCTGTATTTGCCTATAAGGTGAGTCTCTTGCAAACAATACATAGTTGGGTCTTATTTTTAAAAATTTTTTTTTTAGTTGTAGGTGGACACAATACCTTTATTTTATTTATGTGGTACTGAGGATTGAACTCACACATGCAAGAGGAGTGCTCTACCGCTGAGCCCCAGCCCCAGCCCTGGGTCTTATTTTTTAACCCATTCTGCCAGCCTGTCTCTTAATTGGAGAATTGAGACCATTTACATTCAATATTATTATAGAGATGCTTATTATTTCTTACCATTTTGATTTTTAATGTTTCAGTTCTAATTCTTATTTTGAGCAAAGTCCTTTGTAAATCGACTCATTTTAAAACTAGTCTTCAAGGCAGGGGGGAATTGCTCAGTGGTGTTTGCTTAGCATGCACAAGGCCCTGGGTTTGGTCTCCAGCACTGCAAGAAAAAAGAAAGAATAAAACTAGGCTTCACTGAAGCTGCAACTGACTACTCCCTTTTTAAAAACAATTTGGTAGAAGGTGGGTTTGAAAATACAATTGGAATTCAGGCTGCCATAGTCAGCAACTCACTATGAAAAGTGAATTTCTATTAAAGCATATTTGATGTTATTTGTCCATTTAGCTTCAATTTAGTCTCTAAGTGTGACCAAATATTAGAGGATTTTATTTCTTTAATTAGCAAATGATTATTGCCGGAACAAATAAAATAGTTATAGGACTATCTGAAATTGGCTTTTTGGTAATTTTCCCATTCTTTTTTTTTTAAAATATTTATTTATTTACTTTAGTTGTACACAATGCAATGCATTTATGTTTACGTGGTGCTGAGGATTGAAACCGGGCCGCACACGTGCGAGTCGAGCGCTCTGCCGCTGAGCCACAACCCCAGCCCTAATTTTCCCATTATTAAAGTAATACATGGATGCTCTTGAAAATATAGAAACAAGTAAAGGAGAAATGGTCATGGTTTCCCAAATACCCACCACCTAAAGAAAACCCTTATTTCATTTAACTTTCATTCTTGGTTCATGTTATGTTGAAAGCAATATTTTATAGTCTTTTTAGATTATTCTAAAATGTTGATGCACAATAATACCATTTTTTAATTTTTATTCTAATTTGTTATATATGACAGCAGAATGCAATTCAATTAATATTACAAATAGAGCACAATTTTTGATGTCTCTGGTTGTACACAAAGCATAATAATATCATTTTAGTCATACTTTTCTTTATTCTCTCCAACTTTAATAAAAAGGAAAAATGTGGGCTTTTTTTTTTTTTTTTTTTTTTTTTTTTTGTGGTACCAGGGATTGAACTCAGGGGCACTCGACCACTGGGCCACATCCCTGGCCCTTTTTGTATTTTTATTTAGAGACAGGGTCTCACTGAGTTGCTAAGTGCCTCGCCATTGCTGAGGCTGGCTTTGAACTCGCGATCCTCCTGCTTCAGCCTCCCAAAGTGCTGGGATTACAGGCGTGTGCCACCGCGCCCGGCATGGGCTTTTAATTTTAAAAAAATTTTAGTTGTAGTTAGGCACACTACCTTTTATTTATTTATTTATTTATTTTTATGTGGTGCTATGGATCAAACCCAGTGCCTCACACGTGCTAGGTGAGCGCTCTACCACCGAGCCACAACCCCAGCCCAAGGCTTTCAATTTTTTTGCTTATAATTTCTACTCCTAAATAAATCCTTATATGATTTGAAGTAGCAACTAATGACAAAAGGAAAACAAGAACCAAGTTAAAAAGTTGGTTACACACTCTTGGTGCAATATGGGAACAGTGAAAGCAGAAAATACTAAACACTTGCTAGATGTGAAGGGCTTCACACATGGTAAATAATTTAATCCTTTCACACAAGACAGATACTACTATGACTGCCCTTTTTTTTTTTTTTTTTTTTTGGTACCGGGGATTGAACTCAGGGGCACTTGACCACTGGGTCACATCCCCAGCCCTTTTTTGTATTTTATTTAGAGACAGGGTCTCACTGAGTTGCTAAGTGCTTCCCCATTGCTGAGGCTGGCTTTGAACTCGCGATCCTCCTGCCTCAGCCTCCCAAAGTGCTGGGATTACAGGCGTGTGCCACAGCGCCCGGCTAACTGCCCTTTTTTTAAATGGAAAAATAGACACAGAAATTATGTAACTTGTCCTGAGTCACATAACTAGTAAGTGGTATGGTTAACTTCCATGCAGCCTCTCAGATTACCTGCAGCTGACATAAAATCTTTTAGGTCAAGTTCTCCTTACTTAGGGTTTATGTATAGTAAAGACTCTGCAGATGTGTTCTGTGAAGAGTCAAACAGATAATATTCTAGGCTATGGAGGCTATAAGGTCTTTATTGTATTTTCTCTGTGTATTTACAACCTTTAGAAATCATGCTTACAGGAGCTGGGGGTGTGGCTCAGTGGTGGAGTGCCTGCCTTGCACGTGTGAGGCATTGGGTTACATCCTCAGCACCACATAAAAAAATAACTATTGTGTCCATCTACAACTAAAAATATATATTAAAATAAATCATGCTTAAATACATGGGTCATGTACATTTTTCTAATTTATCAAATTTCCAAAAGAGATCAGTGACTACTACTACTAATAATAACCACTGCCCTAGAAGAAAGATAACCTATTAACTCACTAGTAAAAGGAAATTATATACTAAAAGTTTTCAAGCACTTTGTACATCATACTTTTTTTCCCCAAATGACCTATTGACAGGTCTCTAAATCAGAGAGAATTTCATTGACTTAGATATATCTTTTTTTCTTCCAGTTCCATAGTTAAAAGAGATAGTAAGTGCTGATCTTTGTACCTTCTCAGTCCTGTGAGATCATGACTAGGGTCTGCCTGTCTATTTTGCAGCCAACAACTACATCGAATCAAAGTGTCAGGCTGTTATCGAAGAACTGCGTAAGTGTTGTGCTAGATATCCCAAGGGAAGATCTCTCGTCTGTTCAGGATTTGAAAAAGAAGAAAACCTGACACTGAAGTCTCCAGCAAAGTAAAGTTCTGCTGAGGAATTAATTAAATGCTGCTCCATGTTCCTACCAAGCACATTTTATTTATCCTCCTGACTTTCTTCAGGCCAGGAAGCAGCACATAGCAAAAGAAAAAGTCAACTGTAAGAGCTAATGGAATATGCCATCTATGCAGAACAGACAAATATATTAAGACATGTGTAGAATGTAATAAAATTGAGCTGCTAAAATAAACCTGTTTAAGTGAAAAATTTTGGTTTGCTACTGTATTTTAAGCTTCTTCAATGTAGGTTATTAATGAATTCTTTGGCACTTGAGTTCATACCACCAGTCATGACACATGAGGTGAGAAGACTCGTGCCTCCAGGGTAACAAGCATAGATTACATGCTGAATTAACTCAAAGCTTCCTTTAACCTAACTTCATACCTGTTGTACTTCCAATAATGCAAAGTGTCCTTCTAGGTACCAGTAGGAGTATTTCTTTCTGCTTTTGCATCCCCGCCACAGTGCCTAGTCAGAAGAAGGTGCTTAATATTTTTTCACTCAGTGGTATGAAGGGCATAGAAATGATTCTTGTAATGTTCAGTGATCCCTAATTTATTGTGAATGAAGAAAAATTTCCATTGGAAGTCAGGCAAGCAGGAACAAAATAAAAAAATCTTCGGTCATTTACCTGTTTTTTATATCCTTATAGTCAAAACCTGCTATAATAGATCCAGATCTTAATAAAAATCTACTGAAGCCGGGCGCGGTGGGGCACGCCTGTAATCCCAGCACTTGGGAGGCTGAGGCAGGAGGATCGCGAGTTCAAAGCCAGCCTCAGCAATGGCGAGGCACTTAGCAACTCAGTGAGACCCTGTCTCTAAATAAAATACAAAAAAGGGCTGGGGATGTGGCCCAGTGGTTGAGTGCCCCTGAGTTCAATCCCCGGTACCACAAAAAAAAAAAAATAAAATAAAAAAATCTACTGAATGAAGTCCGTTGGCCATTGGCAGCTACTTTATGGCCATTCGCTTTGCTCAAATAGATACTAGAACTGCCATTGCCCCTCCCTTCCAAAAAGAAAAAAAGATGACTTTCTGAGCAAATTCTGATAGGTCCTTGATGACCAAATGCCATTATTATTTTAGGCCAACTGTTTCTTTAAAGCAGCATTTCTGAAAGTGTTTCTAGGAATTGTAGTAGTGAAAAAAAATCTTTGGATATTTGGGGAATACTAGGTTAAACATAGGTAAGTAGGTTTCTTTCCTGTTGGACTAGAGTTTTTCCTATGCTAATGTGAATTATGATTCTTTGGAAAGGACTATTGTATTGCCAAAGTGAACCTATTTTTCAGACAAGAGAAATGCTGTTTTAGAGATGTGTGGTCCAAATACCTGGGTAACAGTGCTAAATTTCCATGAAATTAAATAAACTCTCATGTTAATAGTAAAATAATTTAATAAAGCACATTACAACTATAATGTTTACATCATCTATGGATCTAAATTACATTTAAAATTATCATTTGATTGTGCTGCTAAGTTTACATTACCATTACAAATCAAATAGGTGTCTTTTCTGTTTCATTACAAAATTATTGAGTTAATTACTCAAGTTGCAGACTTCTTAAAATGTCCCCCTGATGTCAGGTATTTTGAGTTTTGAAAGCTTCAAATCAATTTTCCTTCCTTTAAACTGTCTTTTCTCAGGTTAAGCCAACAGATCTATTGGAAGTCATTGGTTTAATCAATCTTATTCTCTTTAGCCATTATTATGATGTAGAGAAAAATACAATAGCCATTAGAGAAGGTTTAACATTCAAGTCCTTTTTATGTGATAGGGGTGGATATTAACAGTGAAACTTGGTCTTTAGGGAAATTGGAAACTATAATCTCTTCCATCTTAGAGATCTAAAAAAGCTCCGGAGTACAATTCCCTTCCTTGCATCTACTCAAATTTCATGAACTATAAGATTGCAATTTTGTTCAGTATATAGCAGGTATCTCAAGTTGTATGGCACTTAATTTATAATGATTTTAAAGTCCTATTAAGTAGTCACATTAACAGCAGAACTATAATTTTGTTAGTACCAGCTTCCAACTCTTTCACTCCAATGGCTCTCAGTCCTGGCTGCTCATTAGAAACATCTGAGCCATTTTGAAACCTCAGGCTGCCCCAATAGCACCACAGACCACTGAAGTCAAAATCTCTAGGATGAAAGCCAGGCATCAGTAGATTTTACACTTCTACAGATGATTCACCCATGTACAAACAAGGTTGAGAACCACTGTTGTAAATAATCATGTCATTTCTCCTTAACATTTTAAAAAGGCAGTTTTGGCAAGTAAAAAAATGTGAAAAAAGTGCAACACTGTTTTCTTTAGAAAAATAGTTTGTAAATCCATGATCCCTTCAGAATAAATGCATCATAGACATAAGCCCACTGTAAGATTTCTGGGAAATCAGGTCAAGAACTAAATTAGGTTTTCATCCTGTGTTCCAAGAGTTCACAATAACACTATATAAGTGACTATTGGGCAGAGAACCCATTTTATTTCTGGACCTAATATCCCAGAAATCATACTGGACATATATGATAGGGGATCAGAAAAGGGAGCAGCCTAATATTCCTACAGGTCTGGGTGTAAGAGTTTCCCTCATGGAAGAAACAGATCATCCCAAACACTGATACTCAAAAATTCCAAATCCATCTCCATACTATTTTTTCAAGCAGAGACTTATGGTATTTCCCCAAACTGTAAAGACGTACAAAGATTCAAATAAAACCTCAACCATTATTTGTGCCTATCTTTCTGGCAAACATCAAACAAAAGGATGAACAGGAAGCACATTAATAGTTAACTACATAGGAAGTCTGCCTTTCAAAACCACAAACACCAGCCCTAAGGGAGTGTTAGCTAGAATTATGTTAAACTCTTGTACAGTCCTCCAACTTGAATATGTCTTGTCTTCTTCCAGTGGTAACTGTTCAGATCCAGAAGCTGAGTGGTAGGAAGTCCAAGTAAACAATGGACCATTTGGGTGGAGGATAGTCTTGTTACCATATTATCACAATGCCAGTAATACTTACATGACAATGTGGTTGCTCAAGCAGGTTTCCCTTGAGCTCAAGGTCAGCAAAGAGAATCAGAGCCTTGGGGAGATTAGAAACATTAGAGTCAAATCTTTTGAGCCCAAGCAGGCAGCTGCCAGAAAGTGCCCCTGACAACTAGCCTCTCTCCTCTGACTCTGGGGAGAACTTCAGCAAAGAGACAAATGTTACAGCTCTGATCTAACAGGTCCAAAGTTTTCATCCTACCCTGTCCCATCCTGGGAGGGGTACTGGGTTGGAGGGTTGCCAGAGTAGTGAGAATGCAGGCCAGAGCTGTAGTGACCCAGGAGAGGACAGGACGTGCTGGCAGGTGCCGAAGGGCACAGATGGGGAAAGGGCTCCCTCAAGCCCCAGGACAATAAATTATCACTACATGGGTCCACAAAATTGAAGAATCAAGGATGATGTTAGGACATCCCCACCAGCAGGAGGTGCCCAAACCCCAAACACATTCAAAGCCAGTTTCTCTGGCTATACATCTAGGCAATGGTTACCATAAATGGCATAACCAGAGGAAAGAGGTAACTTAACTGTTACCAAATAATTATACTGCATGTAAAAATAAAGGAGGACCTATAAAATAGACTTATACCATCCAAATGCAATATAGACCTTAAATTTTGATTTGAACTAAATGTGAAACACTTCCAAGATGAGGAAATATTGAACCAGATATTTGATATTAGAGAATTATTAATTTGGGACATGATAATAAGGTATTGTACTTATGATTTTAAAAAGTACTTACCTTTTTACATACTAAAATATAATAAAATGATTATTTGGTATTTGTTTTACAAGAATTAGTTAAAATTTCATGGTTGTTGTAGACAGGTGATTGATACATGGGGAAGTCAGTGTATTCTCTACTTTTATATGTGTTTAAAAGTTTCCATAATAAAAAGGGAAAATAATTTTTAAGTTCATGGAAAAAATATGTAGCAGAGGAGCTCATACCATTATGATTTGATAATTCACACATATTGCAAGCAAAATAGCTTTGTTGCTTTAAATATTACTGTAATGTAATAAGGAAAATGCATATAGATCAATTTTTATAAAAGTTCTACACATCCACTGGTAGTTTCAATTTCAGATTCAATGCATCATTCTCAAGATAGGTTAAAAGGCAAACTATATATATATATATATATATATTTATTTTATATATTTTTTTTTTTTTTTTTTGGTGGTGGTGCTGGGGATTGAACCCAGGGCCTTATTCATGCTAGGCAAGCACTCTACCAACTGAGCTATATCCCCATCCCCAAAGGCAAACCTTTTTTTTTTTTTTTGGTACTGGTGATTGAACTTAGGGGCAGGGCACTCGACCACAGGGCCACATCCCCAGCCCTTTTTTGTATTTTATTAGAGACAGGGTCTCACTGAGTTGCTAAGTGCCTCGCCATTGTTGAGACTGGCTTTGAACTTGCATCCTCCTGCCTCAGCCTCCCAAGTGCTAGGATTACAGGCGTGCGCCACCGTGCCCAGCTCCCCAAAGGCAAACATTTGAAAGTATGATCTTAGAAATATTTTACATGGATTGGCTGCAAGTTTTAAGATTTATGTCTGAGTGAAACTAACCTTTAAAGGTAGTTTTTGTTCTAGAAGGTTACTATTCATATATTTGGCAAATACTCACAACTTATTAAGTGCTAGGTCCTGTGATATAAAGATGAAGACAATGGGAGCCTTGCCCTCCAAAGCTGATATTCTAGTTGGAATTACAACAAAATGTGTTAAGTATGTATAAATTTTTAAAGAATAATTCTGAGATGGAGGGGTGACATCAAGTGACACAGACTTCACTTGATGAGAGAAATAATTCATTCCATGTGTGCTATCATTATGTTTCTTAATTCTGAATGTCTGAAATGTTGCTTCTTTAAAATTTTGGTTTAAATGTTGCATTTCATACTAACTGGATAAAGAAATAGAATTGGCACAGAGGAGCTATGGCTACCACTTTACATTTCAAAGCACAAAGCCTTTTCTATGAAATAAAAATCCAAGAGCTTCTTCCTTCTCCCATCTAAATTATTTGTTTTACAGTAAATAAAATCTTTGGAAACAGTTATGAAATACATTATCTGCTATGGTGGAAAACATTACTGAACAGTATCTTAATGTTCCTAAATGATTTATCTAACCATCCAACAATGTATTTGTAGCACCTGGTCTCCCTAATAGACCCTTCCTGCCAAATACAACATCTTCAGCACAGCATATACCTTTAGCATAAGTTCATTTCATATTCAGATTTGTCAATTATCGTTCTTAGGCTGCCATTTTTTGTCAGGATAATCATAACAGGCTTAAATAGCTTCTCTTTCTGTAATCTGAAACCAACTAGAAATAAAGTACACACCAAGATACCAAAATCTTTCATGCTTAAAGGCAAATGTATTCAGTTTCTTCCCATGCAGCACATAAGGTAAATCTGCTTCTTTTCCAAATCAAGTGTGGGACAACCTTTGAGGATCCATTCGTGGCAAATGATCTTGCAATGTTTTTCTGGTAAGTATTTTATGAGGAAAAGGACACGTTTGCTGAGCTACAGGTTGACCAAGTGGGGAGTATACTGGGAGGAGGGCTAATGGCTAAGGTCTCTTCCATCACCATCGAGCTCGTGGCAGCAGGGCCTGTGTTAACTTGTGCCAACAGATGCCTAGAGAAGCCATTGAGATTTGCCACAACAGGGAGGAAGGCATGGGAGAAGAGGAGAGACCTGACGTCCTATGATGGAGTGTAGAGGCTGCTGACTGGAAAAAATCAGTGGAAGTGAACAATGGAAGTGAAGTTGTCTTCCTTAGGATGCCATGCCAAGCAGAAAGCCTCCAAAAAATCCTCCAGTCACTAGAACATTCTTCTTCACAAATGACACAACCTGAGAATAGAAGATTTAGCACAATGAGTGAGTGAGCTGCTAACAGTGATAATATTAGGAATCATTTCTATTACTGTTGATTAACAAGTGAGGCCCTTATTTCCTTAAACTCCCAAAGATTCCCACCTTTCACCTACCTTCCTACAAAAGCTCCTGTTCATCTGAGGCTCAGAACATACACTTAGGAACCCTGTATGGCTCCTTTGTCTATGTGCTATCAATCTCCTGACCATTTCCCTTAACATCCTAATCATTTCTTGAACTCCAATACAGTAATTTCATCTGACAACCATACAAGGGACTGACATCTTGGCATTCCCTATCACTCTGCCATTCCATCCTTTCTGAACCAGTTTCCAAACCATCTGGTGTCCCCTCACTGCCATGATGCCTATGTCTTCCTGCCTCATTTGCACTCTTGTGTGGAACTCTTCCTAGACCTCTTCATTTTCCTAAATGAAGTACTAGCTTGGCTATGTACCACCAGAGGGAAAAATGATTTCTTAAAATAACTGCATTCATTTACTATTTTTACTTTATTTCTACTCATTCTTCAACTTGCTAGTTTTGCTTTCAACTCCACTAGCGAACTAAAACAGTTCTTAAGGAAGTCACCTTGTTGTTAAAAACTAAACTTATCATCTTCATCCTGCTTCCTAAATCAGACCATAGACTCTATGATTCCCCACAGATGTCTGTCTACCTCTACCACCTTCTACTCTGGGTCAAAGTACCAGCTGTCCCTTCAGTGCTAGCCAATATAATCTAGGATGGCTTTTTGCAGTAGATCAGGGACAAAAGAACTACAGCCCATGGTCCAAATCTATTCTGCTGTCTGCTATTTTAAATAAAGTTTTACTACAACGCAGCCACACCCCCTTGTTTATATATCATCTATGGCTATTTTCCCTGTACATAGTAGAGTTGAGTAGTTGTGACAAAGACCATATGGGCAACAAAGCTGAAAAAACTTACCATCTGGCCCTTTACAGAAAAAGTCTGCCAAACCCTCAGCTACTTACTTACTATTTAGGTGTAGAACAAGCAGAGTATGGATGTTTCAGAGATAAGCAGGCATGGAGATAAAATATAACTCAAAATGATCACACTGAAAAAACATCCTCAACATACACTGTGGTGGCCCACATATACAAATATGAGTTAACTAAAAGTACTATCTACATCACTTTGTACTTTCACTCACTGAAAAAGGTCAACAAATACTTCAATTACGTAGCTTTAAAAAATGCCTCTGAAATGAAGATATTCCAACTAAGGCTGAACTACACAATATAGCTCTTGTCTCATTACTCCAAATTCTTTGTAAGCTTTAAGCGTTATGCATCATTGAGATATTGGTGTATCTACCCCATTTTATATATACAAAACTGTCTATATCCTTTGTATACTGTACATGAACAAAACAAGTCTCACCTCCTCAGCTTTACTCTTGACCTCAGTTGGTAACTGGTTGCTCTTACGAATCTTCAGCTGTTCTTTGGCTTTTTTCATGTCCTTTTCTACTCGCTGCCAATCAACTTTAATGTACCCAGTATGGTTTGCAAGCTAGTTTGAACAATGACAAACATAAGCTCATTATTCCCTTTTCTCAAAATAAATTACTTTCCATTTTTTCAGACATCTGCTCTAGTTATTCGTGGGATGACATTCATTCAACATCTCTTTAGTATCCACCCTACATGAAAGGTCCTATGCTTGGTACTAGAAATAGGCCCTCAATACGCCAGTTTGCAGTGGCGCACAGCTGTAATCCCAGTGGCTCGAGAGGCTAAGGCAGGAGGATCATGAGTTCAAAGCCAGCCTCAGCAATGGCGAGGCACTTAGCAACTCAGTGAGACCCTGTCTCTAATAAAATACAAAAAAGGACTGGGGATGGGATGTGGCTCGCTGGTTGAGTGCCTGAGTTCAATCCCCAGTACCACCCCCCCACCAAAAAAAAAAAAAAAAAATAGGCCCTGAATAACTGCTGGCAATGCTGTTACTTATACTTTTGTCTCTTTACACAGTTTTAAGTTAGCTTGAAAACTAAGATGATAAAATGAAAATCAATGTTGAGAGGTGTGTGAAAACAACTCTTAAAAATGTTCATTGGTACGCAATATAAAAAAGTAGGATTCACTGTTACATATTCATACATGCACAGAATAATATAATCTAGTCTGTTTTATTCCCTAGTTCCTCTCCTTGATCTCCCTTCCTCTTCCTCTTGGTCTCTTATTTAGTGAAAACGATTTTTAAAAAATATTTATTTTTTTTAACTTATAGGTGAACATAATATCTTTATGTATGTGGTGTTGAGGATCCAACCCAGTGTCTCACGCATGCTAGACGAGTGCTCTACCTCTGGGCTACAACCCCAGCCCCAAAACAATTTTTTAAAAATATTTTTTAGTTGTAGATGGACACAATATCTTTATTTATTTATTATTTATTTTTATGTGGTGCTAAGGATCGGACCCAGTGCCTCATGCATGCAAGGTAGGCACTCTACCTGGAGCTACAGCCCCAGCCCCTAGTAAAAACAATTTTATCAAAGAATTATAAATAGGATAAAATTAATTCAACTATGCAGCTTTCTGATGGATTAGTTTCCTTCAAGGAATGAAGAGAATGACTGTAGCCATCCCCATCAGTATTATTTCTATTTACCAAATTTTTTACATGTCATCTAAAACTGAAACTCTTCACCTTTCTAATGTTTCCTCCTTCTGCTTATTTTCTTCTTAGCCCTATTTAATGATACCACCAAACCATTAGTAACAGGCTGGAGAAAATATATGCACTATCACAAACAAAACATTAATACACATAAAATGTTCTTATAGAGATGAGTAAGGAAAAAAAAAACCACATAAAAATGCATAAAGACAATTCACAAAATAAGGTGGCAAAAAAGGAAAAAATTCAACTTCACAAGTAATAAAGGGCATTTAAATTAAAATAATGAGTCAGCCACCTATAATTTTGTGGGGGGGGGGGTTACCAGGGAGTGAACCCAGGGGCACTTTACCACGGAGCCACATCCCCAGCACTTTTTATTTTTTGAGACAGGTTCTCGCTAAGTTGCTGAGGCTGGGTTTAAATTTGTGGTTCTCCTGCCCAACCTCCTGAGCTGCTGTGATTATAGGCATGTGCCACTGTGCCAGGTGAGCTACTTATAATTTTTATCAGACTGGAAAAAATTAAAAGATTGAAAATATCCTGTGTTAGTGAGGATGTGGGGAAGCAGACACTCTTATTATGTTCTAAGGGTGTTCACTGGAGCCTTTTTAATTTTTTCATTTTTAGTTGTTGATAGACCTTTATTTTATTTATTTATACACAGTGCTCAGAATCGAACCCAGTGCCTCACAAATGCCAGGCAAGTGCGCTACCACTGAGCCACAGCCACAGCCCCTAAAATTTATTTTTGTAGTTGTAGATGGACACAATACCTTTATTTTGTTTGTTTAGTTTTATGTGGTGCTGAGGATGGAACCCAGTGCCTCACACATGCAAAGCAAGCGCTCTATCACGGAGCCACAGCCCCAGCCCCTCACTAGAGCCTTTTAAGAGAATAATGTGGCATTATCTACCAACACTGGATCTCCATGTGCTGTTATTTATATTATGATAGGTTTACTTGTTATGGGCATAATTGGAAATAACTCACAAGTCTATCAGCAGGTGAATGGATAAACAAATTACGTCATGTTTATATAACAAATATTACTTAGTACTAAAAAGAATAAAGCTAGTTATGGTAGCAACAGAGTTGAATATCAAAAACTGTATGCTAAATGAAGGCTCCAGTTCATTTCACCCAGTTCCTCCCACAGAATCCTGTTATTACACCAACAGAATACATAGAACAGCTATTTGAGGACTCTAACAAGAAAAGAGCAGCACACAGATTGGAGAAGACCAGAATTCAAAGCACCACGAAATTGGTTGTGTGTTTCCTGTTTTGCCTGCAGTCCCATCTGGCCTCTCCTCGAAGGAAGACATGAAAACATCTAACAAAATCCAATACACATTAATGATAAAACCCTCAGGGAACTAGGAATACAGAGAAAATTCTGGATAAAACGCATCTACAGGGCTGGGGTTGTGGCTCAGAGGCAGAGCGCTCACCTCGCACGTGCGCGGCCCGGGTTCGATCCTCAGCACCACGTAAAACATAAATGCATTGCATTGTGTACAACTAAAACCAATAAATAAATATATTTTTAAAAAATTTTTAAAAATCTACAAAAAACCCTAGAGCTCACATTATTAAAAATGTTGAATAATGAATGCTGTGACAAAGCAGAGTCCACCCCTCCATTTCTACTCAGAGTCATGCTAGAAGTGAAGTCCATACTCAGTGCAATGGACAACAAAAAGTAGGAAGTCATACAGATTGGAGAGGAGGAAGCCAAAATGTCCCTGTGTGGAGATATCTTTGTCTACATAGGGGATCTCAAAGAATTCAACAAAAAACCTCAAAGAATTCAACAAAAAACAAAAATTCCTCAAGTTAGAAAACTGAGTTTAGCCAGGCGCAGTGGCGCACACCTCTAATCACAGCACTTTGGAGGCTGAAGCAGGAGGATCGCAAGATCAAAGCCAGCCTCAGCGAGGCAATTAACAACTCAGTGGGACCCTGTCTCTAATAAAATAAAAATAAGGGCTGGGGATATGGCCCCGTGGTCAAGTGCCCCTGAGTTTAATCCCCAGTACCAAAAACAAACAAACAAAAAAAACAAAAAAATGTGAGTTTAGCAAGGTCACAGGATACAAGATTAACATACAAAAGCAACTGAATT
This sequence comes from Tamias sibiricus, assembly GCA_025594165.1. Lineage (NCBI taxonomy): Eukaryota > Metazoa > Chordata > Mammalia > Rodentia > Sciuridae > Tamias > Tamias sibiricus. The sequence goes on along the minus strand of CM046667.1, from coordinate 143,703,074 downwards.
TCTGTATGATAGCAATTTGAACTAGAAATGGAAATTTTAAAATGATATACAGTAGCTACAAAAATATTAAATACTACACATAAATCCAGCAAAACATACAGGATCTATATGCTAAAAAACAACAAAATGGCAAAGAAAGAACTCAAAGACAATCCAAATACATGGAAAGGCATGCTATGTACATGAAACACAATACCAGCAGGATTATTATAGACATAAAGCAGGTTCTAAAATTTATACGGAAAGAAGGGGAACTAGAGTCACCCAAATAATTTTGAAAAAGAGCAGAGCTGGAAAAATCATACTACCTGGTTTTAAGATTTGCTATAATGTTACAGCAGTCACGACACAGTGTGGTACCGAAGAGGAGACACACGTACAGATCAGTGGACTAGAGTAAAATGCATAGAAACAGACTACACAAATAAACCATGATTTTTTTTAACAAAAATGCAAAAGACTTAATGGAGGTAGTGAAGTGTCCCACAAGTCCAAGCCAGGACTATGAGATGTCTCTGTGCTCTCAACTGGCATGACTGGTGGAATGCACTGAAAGAATGAAAAAATAAAACTGGGAAAAAAGCACCTCTACTGACAAAGCATCATGATCCTCACTGCAAAGGTGAAACACTGGAGTCCAGTCCGCCAGGGCAAAGAGGGAATTGGATATGTTGATAAGTGACATGTTAATCACTCATGGGTATTGTTGCTCTGTATTGATCAAAATCTGGCTGGAAAGCTTCAAGAAGTAACTGAAATAATTTATAGCTTGGTAAAAAACAAGAAGCATTAAATTAATAAATATTATCAAGAGGGGCTGGGATATGGCTCAGCAGTAGGGTGCTTGCCTAGCATGTGTGCAACCCGGGTTCAATCCTCAGCACCACATAAAAATACATGCATTGTGTACAACTAAAAGCAAATAAATAAATATTAAAAAAATATTATCAAGAAAAAAGGTCATTGTAGATAGTATATTTTGTGATGAATTGAAGATTGAAATAAACAAGTGTTTTAATAAGGTAGCATTTTTTTATTTGAAGTTGTTGTATATGACAGTAGAATGCATTACAATTCATGATACACATATAGAGCACATTTTTACGTATCTCTGGTTGTATACAAAGTATATTTATACCATAGTATATTTTTATAGGTAGAACCTCAAAAGAATCTCAGATAAATCCAGTAAGAGGCATCAGCAAGGTGGTTGGCTGTCAGGGCAACATAAAATATCAATTGCATTTCAACATATGAGTTAGAACACAAAATTTTAAAATTTTTATCATATACAAGAATGACTAAAGCTATAAGATATCTAGAAATAAAACCAAGCCACAGATGTACTAGAATGTAAAAAGAGAGACACAGAGGCTCAGCCAGCCCAGACCTGCCCCAGCCCTCTCCTCATCTGATTCTAGCCACCATTTGTCTGTAACCATATGAAACCCTTAGCCACAGCACTTACCTTAACCCTTGTCAAAGTCCTGACTTCTTATTATCCATGAGAGATAATAAAATGATTATTGTCTGAAGCCATTAGGCTTGAAGGGTTATATTATGCAGCAGTACTATACCTCAACCCAGCCCCAGCCAGTTACCAACTTTCTTCTTCCACACATTGAATTTTCACTTGACCTGTCTGGAAAACTTGCTGCAATTATGATTCTAGTACAGAACTTACCTCGCCAAAATTAGGGATGCCAACTCTTGGAAGAAACAAAGGGCTGTGGATTCAGATACCTTCATGTTCAACAAGTTATGGCTCCTACAGTGCAGCAGTTCTCACACACAGATGTACGTTAGAGTCATCTTGGGGATTTTAAATATTCTGCTATAAATAAGGCCATGCCGACCATCAATGAAATCAGACTTGCAGGTGCTTACAAGCATCACTGTATTTTTTTTAAAACTACAAGTTGATTCTGATATGAAGCCAAGTTTGAATGCCAATGCTATAGAACTACAAAATTAAATAGCAATTTTTTGTTGTTTTTAGAGAAGCTATTCCTTATTTCTTTCTTTAGACTGAGAGAACCCACATCCACTGGTTCTGAAAACTATGAGCTCTAACAGGGAACTCAATATCCCCAATGTTAAAGCTGAATATATTACCCCATGACAATAAATTATATCACAGGGTACTTATGCTACATTTGTATTTTTGCAATCACATATGCTTAATATTTTAGTAGTTCTTAAAGGAAGCTATAAGGAATATGCACTTATGTCCCAAGTTATGAGGAAATAAAATGGGAGCAGGAATTAATAAAATTTACTAAAATAATTACTAGCATTTAAAATATTACATGAAAAGGGCTAGGATTGTGGCTCAGTGGTAGAGTGCTCACCTAGCACGTGTAAGGCACTGGGTTCGATCCCCAGCACCACATAAAAATAAATAAAATAGAGATATTGTGTCCAACTACAACTAAATTTTTTTAATTACATGAAAATAAGTGTAAAAGCTATTCTAGCATAATATACCCAGGACTGCACTACAACTCTTCACACAACATTCCTCAATGGGTATACACAGAATTTCCAAACATCTAGGAATATTTCACATATATACAGACCTGAAGGAGAAAAAATCCGCCTCCTACAGCTGTTGCAGCCAATTTTCCAACCTTCTGGAAGATGAAACCAGTGCACCTACAAGAACCAAACCAACATCAGATGAGTAGACACACTGTCAGCTGTACACAAATATACACCTCTGATCATGGTCATATCTTCCTTAACTTGCGATGATCCAGGTCCTGCCTACCCACTACAGAAAGCCAGTCCCAGAAGAAGCAGGACACAAGGAAATAAAATCCTGACTGACTAAAGAGATGGAGGCAGCAACTCCAGTCTAAGCAGCAACCTAGAAGAGAACTGCTGCTGGACTGGATTTGCAGACAGAGTGACGGAAAGGTATGAGGGGCAGAATTCTGTCCTGAATGACTATTTGGACAGTAAGCAGCATTTTTATGGTATGAAAAGAAGAAAGAGAACCATAGGAAAAGGTAGGTAAGGGGAGGGAAAAAAGTAAAATGTCCAACTACCTACAGTTGCCAGTTTAATATAACTATTTTATTTGTTTCTTTATTATCATCTATCATTCTGCCTCCACCCTCATTAAGACGTAAGTTTCAAGGGGCCAGAGATTTTGTCTAGCTATTGTGAATAGTGCTACAATGAATGTTGTAGTGCAAAGGTCTCTCTGACATACTGATTTCATTTCCTTTGTATGTATAACTAGTAGTGGGATTGCTGGATCATATTGTTATTCCATGTTTAATATGTGAAGAACCCGCATATAGTTTATACATGTAAATTGTACAAATTAATGGGTTTCAATGTTGCACTGACATACATGTGTACATCAAGCTTTCATCATGTCCTTCCCTTTTCCTCACTCTCCTTAACTGCCTTTCTACACCCTAATACTCCCTCTTCAACTTTGGGTTACTGCAACTTTGGGTTACTATTGTACAGTTAATTTTAATGTTTGTTTGATTTTTAGTTTCCTGCTATGAGAGAAAACATATGCTCATTGTTTTTTCTGTGAATGGCTTATTACACTTACCACAATGTCCACCAGCAGTTCTATGGAAATAGTAGGATTTCATTCTTTATGCCTGAATAATATGCCATCATGTTTATATAATGTATTTTTTACATTCATCTACCACTGTGAATATACACCATCTTTTCTTTATCCATTCATCTGTTGATGGGTACCTGGACTATTTCCATATCTTGTTTTCTGTGAATAGTACTGCAATACACACGGGCACATAGATATCTCTTTGTATGCTGACTTCACATCCTTAGGACATATACCCAGTAATGGTACAGCTGATCATATGGTAGTTCTATTTTCGGTTTTCTGAAAAAACTCCACATTGCTTTCCATAATGTCTGTACACTTACCAACAGACTATGTACCCTTTTTTCTACATCACTGCCAGCATTTCAGCTTTGTTTTTTTTTAATGACAGCCATTCTAACTGGGGTTCATATTAGCATTGCTTGTAATGGTCAAAACAAGTCCAATGCCAGTCGTAGACTAGATAAATATACTATGGCATGTTCACACAATGAAACTATAAATACAAATGAAAATGAAGAAACTATAACTACATACAACATGGTTGAGTATACAAAACACAGATTGAACAAAAAAAAAACAAGAATCAAAAAATACATACTGCTTGAGAGAATGAGACAGAAGGATCACAAGTTCAAAGCGAGCCTCAGCAAAAGCGAGGAACCAAGCAACTCAGTGAGACCCTGTCTCTAAATAAAATACAAAATAGGGCTGGGGATGTGGCCCAGTGGTTGAGTGCCCCTGAGTTCAATCCCCAGTATCCCCCCAAAAAAAGAAAAAAGAAAAGCAAGGAAATAACTATTCAACAAATTTTTAGTTATCTTTGAACTCGGGATCCTCCCAAGCTGCCACTTTTTTTTTTTTAACCTGAGTGGCTGTTACATAGTTACTCTCTCATTTTTCTTTCTTTTCTTTTCTTTTTTTGCTATTAGAGAGGAATTTATTCCCAACACCAAGAAATGATAAATGTCTGAGGTAGCAGATATGCCAATTACTATGATCTAATCATTACATATTGCATATGTGTCCAAATGTCACCTTGTATCCCATAAATATGCACAATTACTATGTGTCAATTAAAAAAATAGATTGTGAAACAAAAATAATAAAGGAATATATAGTAATTTTCTGTAATATGATTATATTTACAAAGAAAAACAAAAACTGAAACATAAGAAAGTATCTTTGGTACACTCAGCCTTCCATATCTAAGAGTTCTCCACCGAGGGATTGAAAATATTTTAAAAAGAATCTGTATTGAACAGGTACAGACTTTTTTCCTTGTCATTATTCCCTGAACAATAAATAATAATAACTATTTGCATAGTATGTGTATTATTATCAGGTATAAAAGTAATTTAGAAATTATTTAAAATATACAGGAAGATGTATATAGGTTAAATGTGAATATCATTTTATATAAAGAACTTGAGTATCCACAGACTTTGATCCATGAAGGATCCTGGAATTAATCCCCTGTAGGAGTTGACTCCCTATTTGTGAAAATATATGCTTACCATGTACACTGTTCTATATTTGTGTTATATTATGCAATAAGATTTTTCAAACATAAAGAGTTTCTGAAATAGAAAGATTCAATATTCAGTTACTAAGTTTCCTATTAACAGGGAAGGGAGGGGGATAAGAAAAGGTAAGACAGTGGAATGAATCTGAAATAACTTTCCTATATACTTATAGCAACACCCCATAGTGAATCCCACTACCATTGACATCATTAAGAATGGCAGTTGCTGGGCACAGTGGCACCAGTGGCACACACCTGTAAGTCCAGCAGCTCAGAAGACTGAGGCAGGAGGATCATGAGTTCAAAGCCGGCCTCAGCAACAGTGAGGCACTAAGCAACTCAGTGAGACCCTGTCTGTAAATAAAATACAAAACTGGGCTGTGGATGTGGCTCAGTGGTGGAGTGTCCCGGAGTTCAATCCCTGGTACTCACAAAAAAAAAAAAAAAAAAAAAAAAATGGGATCCTAACTAGAATAAGATAGATACTGGTACTCACAAAAAAAAAAAAAAAAAAAAAAAAGAATGGGATCCTAACTAGAATAAGATATATTTTATGGTTGTATAATTATAACATAACGAATTCTATTGTCATATAAAAAATATATATATATGATAAACGAAAACATAATTTGTGTCACATTATCATCTGACAGCTAATAAGTGGTTAGCACCTTATTGTATCAATAGCTATATGGCCTTGGGCAAATGAATCCTTCTTCTTTTTTTTTTTTTTTTTTTTTTTTTTGTGGTACCGGGGATTGAACTCAGGGGCACTCGACCACTGGGTCACATCCCCAGACCTTTTTTGTATTTTATTTAGAGACAGGGTCTCACTGAGTTGCTAAGTGCCTCGCCATTGCTGAGGCTGGCTTTGAACTCGCGATCCTCCTGCCTCAGCCTCCCAAAGTGCTGGGATTACAGGCGTGCGCCACCGCGCCCGGCTAAATGAATCCTTCTTGAGCCTCAGTTTCTATAAAACTTCAGAGCCTGACCAATTTTGCCAAAGTCAAGTGTGCTTTAATTAGAGGAGGTGGTTCCTATAACTGCAATACTAAACCATGCACAAAAGACACTGGACATCTTTCACATCACTTACCATCCAGTGACACCTCCAATTAACAGCTGGGTTGCCACGCTATACTTTTCGGCGGAAGGCCCAGATTCCTGCCCAAACAGTTTACGCCACCAGGGTTGCTTTTTAGCAAATTCTGCAAGGTCCAGCGACTCAAAACTTCCCTCAAAGCTACCTATAAGAATCAACATACAAAATAAGAAAACATATATTTTATAGTGAATCATTACCATTTTAAAGTAGATTAAGAGATTTTTGTTTTGTTTTTATAATTGACAACCTGGTTCAAAAATTTATATGAAAAGTGCACAAGGACAGAATAGTGTTTTGGTTACTATGGCTGTACAATAAATTACCACAAGCTGGGCATGGTGGCGCATGCCTGTAATCCCAATAGCTTGGGAGGCTGAGACAGGAGGATCACAAATTCAAAGCCAGTCTCAACAACTTAGTGAGGCAGTAAGCAATTTAGCAAGGCTCTATGTCAAATTTTAAAAATGAAAATAAAAAAGCTGGGGATGTGGCCCAGTGGTTAAACACTCCTGAGGTCAATCCCTGTTACAAAACAACAACAAAAACACCCACAAAACTACAACCATTTTTTTAAACAATACATTTATTTTATTATTTTTTAATAATTTTATTTTTTTATGTGGTGCTGGGGATCAAATCCAGTGCCTCACACAGGCTAGGCAAGAACACTACCACTGAGCCACAACCCCAGCCCCTACAACCATTTATTATGCTCTCAGATTCTATGGTCAGACTTTCAGCCATGGCATTAAGACCTGTCTTTGTTTTGTGAGGTCTGATATTTTAGCTAGGAAACTTTTCAGTTGCTAAGTGGCCTTAAACTTGTGAGAGTCCTGCCTCAACTTCTAGAGTAGCTAGAGTAGCTGGGATTACTGGCCTATGTTACCATGGAATATTGAAAATAAGAAAATTTAAGGAATTTCAAGACTAATTATAAGGGTGCACTACAATTGACTACTACCCAATTTCAAGATTTATATAGTATTCAATACCCTGTTGAACTGATCTAAGGATACACAAATGTAACAGTGAAAGAGAATACCAAGTCCAGAAATAGATTCACACATTCTGTCATATGATTTTTAATAACAAGGAACCAAGGTAAATCAATGGGACAGAGCAAGTTTTCTTAACAAACAGTGTTAGAATTACTAGATATTTATATTTTAAAAACCAAAAGAATTTTAAGTTGTATTTTGCACCACATATAAAATAAAAATTCAAGAATTAATTGAAGGCTGGGCATAGTGGCACATGACTGTAATCCCAGCAATTTGGGAGAGTGAGGTACGCAGATTGGAAGTTCAAGGCCAGCTTCATCAAGTTAGGGAGACCTGTCTGAAAATAAAAAATAAAAGGGGTGGCAATGTTGGTCACTGGCAGGTTACCCCTTGGTTTAATTTTCAGTACTGAAAAAAATAAGAATTAATTTAGGATAGATTGTAGGTCACAATTTAGCAGAACTTGCAATATGGATGAGTGAAGAAGTGGATCTTGTAAGATCTTAACAGTAACTAAATTAAATTTGTGTAGTATAACAAGAAAATATTACTGTTGAAGAAGAAACTATTACTGAAAACAAGAATGAGTTTTGAGGTTTTCTTACAATGTATTTTTACCAAGTTCCTAAGGTCAATAATTGGTTCTAGTTAAAAGGGGGATTAAATCAGGGAACTGTGGGGTTTACCTAATTTCCTTCAGTCATTCATCAAACATGGCTTTTCATTAAACACTAGCCATGTTTATTATTATGTGATCATTAGCATGACAAAGATTGTAATTTTTGTCAACCTCAATATTTTTCACGCTGGCTGGTGGTGCATGCCTGTAATGTCAGTGGCTCGGGAGGCTGAAACAGCAGGATTTCCGGTTCAAAGCCAGCCTCAGCAACAGTGAGGCACTAAGCAACTCGGTGAGGCCCTGCCTCTAAATAAAATACAAAATAGGGATGGGGATATGGCTTAGTGGCAGAGTGCTCCTGAGTTCAATCCCCGGTATAAAAAGAATTCATAAAAAATTCCTAGGTACAATTATCTGATCAAGCTGTACATTTTAAGTGAGTGCCTGCAGTTTGTTTTGCAAGACAACAATGATTAGATTGTATATTCCAACTGCTTGGAGTCACCTAAATTAAGTGATGTTGATAAATGCTTAAGGATTGGCTTTGGTTAGGAGTTGATTTATAGTATATAGTAATTTCCATGGTGTATTGGTTCAGCGTAAATTGTGACATTACTGAAACGGGAGTTGGGAAGAGGTGCACATATAAAATAGCTGTAAATTACTGAAGGGGCATGTAAAATGTGGTAAATAATGAGGTGATGAGGTTTGAGTATTTTTCGTTGTGACATAATATCCCCCAACGCTTTTTTTTTTTTTTTTTTTTTTAAGAGACAGGGTCTTGCTAAATGGTGAGGTTGCCTTTGAACTTGCAGTGCTCCTGCTTGCAATGCTCCTTGGGATTATAGTCGTGTGCCACCAAGCCCGGTTACTGCAAATTATGTTAAGGTAAGGTTCCTTTTCGTAAGCTGATAAACAGTATTTCAAAGTAATACCTCATGTTGTAATTTTTTTTGAAAAAACATAAATAACACAGATGGGGAGTCCCCAATGAGAATGACGCCTGCCCAGCATTTGATATGAACATCCAAAGGGACAAAGAGGCTACTCTCGAGGGAATGGAACGCTTCCGACACCAGGGACGGAAAGTCTCCAGGCTTCGGCAGTTGGGAGCGGTACCAGAAGGCTCGCCACGAGAACAACACCCCAAGCAGTGACCTTGGCCGGACTGTGGAGTGGCTGGGCCAGAGGCGAGTCCTGGCGCCTTCTCCTTCCCCTCGGCACTAGGGTCCCCTGGGAGCTCCTCAGGGACTGGCAGGCGCGGAGCCCGCGCCTTTCCCGAGCCCGGGAAGGCGCCCCCGCCCCAGCGCAGTTCGCGCGCTCCAGCCCTTACCTTGACTGGACGCAGCCATTTCGGCGAGCACTTCTCGCGAGGCCACTCGCAGAGGATCGGCGCGGCAGGACACGGAGTACCGGGCTGTTGTGGTGAGCAGGCTTCCGGCACGTGGGGCAGATGTTTCCATTCCCACGGCGGCAGCGGAAGAGGGCGGGCTAGGCGCGCGGCAGCACCGCCCGCCCCCTTGACAGCGGCGTCACAAGGCTCCGCAGTCGGCGTCACAAGCCCCGTGGCCCCGCCCAAATGACTTGCGCAGATGCGCTTGCGTAGAGACTCTCTTCGCTCGGATAACCACCACTCTACCCTTCCCTGCTTAAGAGTTTTTCACCCGAAGCTGGGCGTGGTTATAAAAAGAGCTGGGCATTGTGCACAACTAAAACAAATAAATATGTATTTCAAAAAAAAAAAAAAAAAAAAAAAAAAGGGAAGAAAGGAGCTGGGGATGTAGCTCACTGGTAAAGTGTTCTGGGTTCAATCCCCAGTACCCTCCCCACCCCCGAAAAAAATTTGTTTCACCTGAAGCGGTGCTCTCGTCTGCAAGTAAACACTGACCACACGTCTGCTCCACGTGTCGGCTTCTGAGGTGTGCCCAGAACTGTTTCAAGGTGGAAAATGATAGATATGTTACCCTCCCCCGCCCTCAGAGTTTTCCACACCCTAAGAGAAGCAACCTTGTTTCAAGATGTTCCAGACAGGATGTTCCTTCCCCAGGCAGAATGCTTCTTTTCCCCAGGCAAGAGCCAATAGGCTTAAAGGGCATCCTGTTCTAGCCAATGGTGTTGGGGTTGCTCTAGTGCACCCCCCACCAGAAATCCCTATATAAGGCCCTGTTTGAGAGACTCAGACAGCCAGACAGACAGAGAGAGACACACGGACACAACATCAGATCGTCGCTGCTGAGAGGAGGAAGACATCGGCTCGTCGCTGCAGAGAGGAGGAAGCCACTGCAACAGCTCCAGACCCATCACCTCCAGCTCGACGGCAGCTGCTCCAGCTGACAGCTCCAGACCCATCGCCTCCAGCCGACGGCAGCTGCTCCAGCTGACAGCTCCAGACCGACCACCTTCAGCCCGACGGCCGCTCCCAGCTGACAGCTCCAGCCTCCAGCCAGACAGCAGCTGCTTTAGCCGACAGCTCCAGAGATCCCAGCCGGTGCAACCAAGCACCCACCTTCTGTCCAGAGCTTGCACACTCCCCTCTCCCTGACTCCCTTCTCCCACCAGAGCTTGCACACTCCCTTCTCCCTGACTCCCCTCTCCCACCTCTTCGACCTTCGACCAGAGCACCTCTTCTCCGGTTTTCGCTACCAGCCACGAAGGCTGTTGAATAAATCTTTTGGCTGCACGGCTGTCCCCGGTGTGATGCTTTGCCCTTCATTGGTGCCGTGACTCGGATCCTATCTGAGCCGGAGGGCATAATCACCCGGAACTGCCTCAGCCTTCGCCTGGTTTTTGATCGCCGCTCCGACGCACCCACCACTGGCCATCGGATTGGTAAGCCCCCCCGCCCCAGAGCTCCTAAACCTGTCGGCCTTGTACAGTGGGAACTGACCGTTGATCGTCCGGCAGCCCCGCTGGTGGCCTGTACAGGGAGGATCGCACCCCACCTAGACCTTCACGGTCACAGTGGACCTCGTGGAGCTCTTTCTCTTTTTGTCTCTTTCTCCTTTTCCTGGGTAGGTCTCCTCATCCCCAGGGCTCCTAAACCCGTCAGGCCTTGTACAGTGGGAACTGACCGTTGGCTCTCTCTCTCTCTCTCTCTCTCTCTCTCTCTCCCTCTCTCCCTCTCCCTTTCCTGGGAGTAGTTGAAGAAAGCCCTTTTTTCGGCCTCTGGCCTCCGGACTTGGGTCTCTCCTTCCCGTCCAGGACGGGACACGGAAAATCCTTGCGCAAGGTGACCCATTGTTCTTCGGTCCCTTTGGACCCCATCTCTGTTTGACTCCAGTGACGACTGGGTCTCACAGACTTGGATCTCTCTGATATATATATCTTGAGGAGGACGCTCCTCAGGACAATATATCTGTCCCGTTCGGAACGGGAAAATGGGGGCTTCTTCTTCTTCTGCTGCTGCTTCTTCACCCCTCCTGGCTGACTCACTCCTATCCCTCCTGGCTGACTACCCTCCGATCACTCTCTTCTTTGCTCTTGTCCTCACTCTCTTCTTTGGTTTTGCTATCACTCACTATTTGTCACTCTTGTACCCACTCCGACCCCTCCCAGCCAACTGTCCTCTACAGTGCCTCTTAAACAACCTAGTCACTCTTGGCCTAACTCCCGATATACAACCAACAAGACTTACCAAGTTTTGCACCCAAGATTGGCCCACATACCCCTTAGATAACCAAAACAAATGGCCTGCTTCTGGGTCCTTGGATCCCTCTATACTGAGAGATCTTTTCAACTTCTGCGAGCGATCAAAAAAATGGGCAGAGATTCCGTATGTTCAGGCTTTCTCCCTCCTCCGTTCGAATCCCTCACTCTGTACCTGCTGCAGCTCCAACAATAGCCTCCTAGCCTGCCAACCGGCTGCTCCCCTACCATCCCCCTCCTTTCTTGATTTTGATCCCGCGGATGAGCCGCCCCCATACCAATCTGAAACCTCTCCGCCTCCCTCGGCCCCTCCAGCCCCACTTCTACACACTCCTGCCACCTCCTCCTCCAGCCCACCCCTTACGCGATCTCGCACAATGTCTGCTCACCCTCTGTCACTTACTCCCGCCCAAGTCCTGACCCCACTCCGGGAAGTTGCGGGTCCAGAAGGAATTGTCCGTGTCCATGTTCCCTTCCCAATGACCGAGGTAGTGCAAATCGAGAAACGATTGGGCTCTTATAGCACTGACCCCACTACATACCTCAGGGAATTTCAATGGGTCCTCCAAGCTTATAGCCTTACCTTCCATGACATCTATATGATTTTGGCAAATACCCTCCTCCCTGAGGAGCGTAGACGAGTCTGGGAGCAGGCACGGGCCTATGCTGATGAGAACCATAGAACCAACCCTAACCATCTCATTGGACCTCAGGCTGTCCCCGAAAGGGACCCTAACTGGGACTATAATTCCCCAGGGGACGTGGCCTTGCGAGATCAATTTTCCACTTGTATACTAACTGGTCTTAAGCGTGCAGCACAAAAAGTAGTTAATTTTGACAAGCTGCAGGAAATCATACAAAAAAGGGAAGACACCCCCTCTGAATTTCTAGATCGACTAACAAAAGCTCTCCAACAGTACACCAATTTAGATCCTGAATCTCCAGGGGGACATCATGTCCTTATGACTTACTTTTTGTCCCAAAGTTACCCTGATATACGGGCTAAATTGAGAAAATTAGAGCAAGGACCTGCAACACCTCAGACCGAGATCTTGGCCATGGCCTTTAAGGCCTATCATAATAGAGATGAGAATACTGAACGCCGTAGGTTTCAGAACCATGAAAAGGCCGAACGAGCAAAGATTTCAAATGCTGGCCCAGGCTTTACAGGGCACCGACTCTCGGGCCTCACAAACAAGGGCCCATTACCCCGCGCAGAGGGGACCTCCAGGGCCGTGTTTCAAGTGTGGGAATGAAGGACACTGGGCTAGAGCTTGCCCCAACCCCAGGCCCCCTACGCGCCCATGTCCTAAATGCTCCAAGATGGGCCACTGGGGTGTTGACTGCCCCAGTTCCCGCAGGGGGACTGGATCAGTCATGAAACCCAACCTGCTTGGACTAGCCGCAGAAGATTGACGGGGCCCTGGGTTTCCTCTCCCGACAGTTGACATCGACTTACAGGAGCCTAGGGTCACCCTTCTTGTTGATGGCCACCCCATAAATTTCCTACTAGACACAGGAGCCACTTTCTCGGTCTTGAGGGAGTTTTGGGGGCCCACCACCTTATCGTCCCCTGTTGTCGGGATAGAGGGACACACCATTCACCCCCACAAGACTCCCATGCTGTCTTGCAGCCTCCACCTCCATTCATTTGCCCACCAGTTTCTAGTAATCTCTCAATGTCCTGTGCCTTTATTGGGCCGAGATATACTGGTCAAATTTCAGGCCTCAGTTGTGCTCTCTGACCCGCCTTGCTCAGTTCTGCTCCCCGACTCATCTCACTCCATCTCCTCTTCCGTCTTCCTTCTTAGCATTTTAGAGCCTGATGCGGAAACCTCCTGTTACCCTGCCCCCTCTCATCTGGTAGACCCCAAAGTTTGGGATACCCAGACTCCATCCCTTGCTCACTGTGACCCTATACGAATACACCTTAAAAATCCTCAGTATTTCCCTAATAGAGCCCAGTACCCACTCCCAGCCACTAGCCTCAGAGGTCTCCAACCTATTATCTCAGACCTTCTGCGGAAACGCTTTCTCCGACCCACCCATTCCCCATATAATACTCCCATATTGGCAGTCAAGAAGTCCAATGGGTCATACCGGCTAGTCCAAGATCTTCGTCTCATCAATGAGGCTGTTAGGCCCATACACCCTCTGGTCCCAAATCCTTATACCATTCTCTCCCTAATTCCTTCCTTATCTACTCATTTCTCGGTCATTGACCTTAAGGATGCCTTCTTCACTGTCCCTTTAGCTCAGGAATCACAAGACATCTTTGCCTTTACCTGGACTGATCCTGATACTCAATGGTCCCAACAATTGACCTGGACAGTCCTCCCTCAGGGTTTTCGAGACAGCCCTCATATCTTTGGACAGACACTAGCTGCCGATCTCAAAGACCTTGAATTCTCTGACTCCACTCTTTTGCAATATGTAGATGATCTTCTCCTTTGCAGCTCTTCCTTCTCCACAGCTCATGTCTTTCTTGTTCTCAACCTTTAACCAGTTTCTCCTTAGGGATCATCTGTCACTTCTCATCACCTCAGGGCGAATTCATTTTTTTGGTGCCAACCTCCTAGGAATCCTTTTCACCCTCAAGCCTGACCTGCCTGTCTTATCATATCCCCCCCATAACACCCCACGTCGCCCCGTTTCAGCAGGAAGTAGCCAGACTGACATACGACGTCCCACTTCCTAAGAAAACAAAAAGGGGGGAATGATAGATATGTTACCCTCCCCCCGCCCTCAGAGTTTTTCCACACCCTAAGAGAAGCAACCTTGTTTCAAGATGTTCCAGACAGGATGTTCCTTCCCCAGGCAGAATGCTTCTTTTCCCAGGCAAGAGCCAATAGGCTTAAAGGGCATCCTGTTCTAGCCAATGGTGTTGGGGTTGCTCTAGTGCACCCCCCACCAGAAATCCCTATATAAGGCCCTGTTTGAGAGACTCAGACAGCCAGACAGACAGAGAGAGACACACGGACACAACATCAGATCGTCGCTGCTGAGAGGAGGAAGACATCGGCTCGTCGCTGCAGAGAGGAGGAAGCCACTGCAACAGCTCCAGACCCATCACCTCCAGCTCGACGGCAGCTGCTCCAGCTGACAGCTCCAGACCCATCGCCTCCAGCCGACAGCAGCTGCTCCAGCTGACAGCTCCAGACCGACCACCTTCAGCCCGACGGCCGCTCCCAGCTGACAGCTCCAGCCTCCAGCCAGACAGCAGCTGCTTTAGCCGACAGCTCCAGAGATCCCAGCCGGTGCAACCAAGCACCCACCTTCTGTCCAGAGCTTGCACACTCCCCTCTCCCTGACTCCCTTCTCCCACCAGAGCTTGCACACTCCCTTCTCCCTGACTCCCCTCTCCCACCTCTTCGACCTTCGACCAGAGCACCTCTTCTCCGGTTTTCGCTACCAGCCACGAAGGCTGTTGAATAAATCTTTTGGCTGCACGGCTGTCCCCGGTGTGATGCTTTGCCCTTCAGAAAACACAATTGACACATTTAAAACATTCCAATCACGACATACTTATGTAACATAACGACTGTTTGTTGTCTCTTAGTTTGTATTTTTCTTTGCTCTGCAGCTGCTACCTACAACAACGTCTGTTTAGGACAAATGGGTATTGGCCTTAGGAAAACACTTTAACCCTCCCTATGCCTCAGTTGTTCAACAACGTTATTCTGAAGATTAAATCAGTATGTGTTAAACACCTGGCACACCCTATATCGTGAGTACATGCCTACTTTTCTGTCATTCCCACTAAACGGTGACTCTCAGATGACACCAAGTGGGTTTATTCATTTCTGGGGCACAAAACTTTGCCACACTAATTAGAAGCATGATTTTAGAGCCCAATTACATATATTTCAATACTACCACTTAAAAACTGTGTGACCATGACCAAGTCCCCTAACCTCTTTCTGCAGGGTTTCATTGCCCGCCCCAAATGAACACAAGAATAGCAGATATATTAGAAATTACTTAGATCAATTTCCTGCATATACTAACTGCCAACTATTATCTCTCCATGCTGGTTCCTGGAACACAGGAGGTCTCAGCAAATGTTTATTAATCAGGTTTCTCTCCCCACCTGTTTGCAAGCTAGACAAAAGCTCAACAATCACTCAGTAAGCATTCACATTCATGCAGAAGTGGACTAAATGATAACATTTCTTATAGCTGGTCAAATTTCTTTACCTTAGTTCCTGCACTTTGAGACATTTAGGAATGCACTCAATCCCTCTAATATACATTAACCCGAGTAGAGTCTCTACTTGACCTCAGCATACCTACATTTTGATGTAAGGAGATATATTCTATACCTGGGCCAAACAAACAACCTTACAATGCATCAGATAACAAGACCACAGAATAAAAAATAAAATAAATACCACATAGTCATGAATACTTTTAAGAAAAATGAAGCTGAGAGACTTACTCAATAAGGCTAAACATCTCACCATTTATTTTGATGGTCCCATTTCAAACCTCACAGGCAATTATTTAGCCAAAACTCAAAGGAGGTATGGGAGTGGAATCACATGAAGATACAGGAGAAAGGTGTTTAATGTAAAGGAAATACTATAGGTGTACGGCATGAGTATGCTTGATATTTTAAGAAAAAGCAAGAAGGACAGTATGGCAAGAGCAAGTTCAGATCAAAAAAAGCAAATGAAAGGAACATGCAGACCATGTGCAATGCTTTAGGCCATGGTAAAGTTGTAGGAGTTGACCTAGGAAGATCAGAAGCCATTGGAGGATTTTGAGCAGAGAATTGACATGATCCACTTCCTAGTTTTAAAGTCACTTGGGTTGTGCACAGTGGTGCACATCTGTAATCAGCTTGGGAGGCTCAGGCAGGAGGATCTCAATTTCAAGACCAGCCTCAGTAACTTAGCAAGGCCCTAAACAATTTAGTAAGACTCTACCTCAAAAGTAAAAACAAAAGTATGTAGCTCAGTGGTAAAGTGTCCCTGGGTTCAGTCCCCCGCACCCCCCCCCCAAAAAAAAAAATCACATTGTGTCAGTTATACAAGTCAGACACAGGGTGAAAGCAGAGCGACTAATATGAGAGTCAAGAATCTTAAACATCCTGAAACTTCTCTTGTTGCTGCCACTAAGAAACAGACTCAGATTAGGCTAGGAAAATGAGTACACATTAAAGCACCTCTTCACCTTGACCTCCCCTCCTTCTTTTCCTTTCCTCCAAAGTTCTAATTTGCACCAGACATTTCATGCCTCTACTGCCTTCAGAAGCGAATGGGTTAAGCATTAGCTCACCCACCCTTTCCCTACTCCAGTTCTTCCTGTGGCTGCTTCCCACTGCCCAAAAGGAAGTGATGTGGTGCTGCTCACTGTTAATGCTGCTGTCACATCCAGCAGGTGAAGTCCCCTAAATTTCTCTTCAAAACATTCGGAACTTTTCAGAAAATCATAGAAAATTCACCTTCTTTCTCCAGGGAGCTAAAGATATTTTAGAGAACAGTTAGACTTTTATTTGTGCTGTTGAATATTTTCTAGCAATAAGAGCCATGCAAATAGAACTCTCTACCTGCTTCTTTCTATGCCTTTTGCAATTCAGCTTTAGTGCCATCCGAAGATACTACCTGGGTGCTGTGGAACTGTCCTGGGACTATATGAAAAGTGACCTGCTCAGTGAACTGCATGTTGACACAAGGTAAAGGCTATACCTTTATTCCTACAGCATTGTGGGGATGTGATTCTGGTTGGAGAAATATGCAGACGTCAGGTTAGGATGGCTATAATGCTTAGTTAAACCCTGAAAAAAAAAAAAAAAAACATTTCTAGGTAAGGTGCCATTTCTTTTCAGAGATCTGACCTATTAGTCGATATTTTGTTCTGTTTTGTCACTTGCATCTCCATCACATTCTGCAACTCTGGAATGTAGAGAGTGTGGTAGAGAGAGGGTGAATGAGCAAGGAGCAAAGGAAAAAGAACCAAACTTCCCTAGATCTACCCCAAACTTTCATAGACAGAATCAGGACAATGAGATCCATTCAAACTGAACTATGAGTTTAGTTTCCAGTTCTCTGTTGTGTGCATGTGATATGCTTTTGTGTAATATTAGCCATGATTTCAGAAGCTTTTGCTCTTCTGCAGGTTCTGGTGCATCTGAGGAGAGTAGATAATCTTTTCAGTATTACATACAGTCATTGGTTTATTCATATTCTTCTATCTCTTCCCCAGTCAGTTTTGGCTATATATGCTTTAGGAATAATAGAAAGCAATTTATTGTCCCCAGATTCGATAATGTATTGGCATTGAGTTACATAACAGTCTCTGTCTTTTTTTTTTTTTTTTTTTTTTTGGTAGTGGGAATTAAAACCAGGGGCACTTTATCCCTGAATTACATCTTCACCCCTTTTTATTTTTACTTTGAGAAAGTATCTTGCTAAATTGGTTAGGGATTTGCAGGGTTGCTGGGGCTGCCTTTGTACTTGAAATCCTCCTGCCTCAGCCTCCCAAATCACTGGGATTATGAGCATGGACCACCACATCCATCAATCTCTGTGATTTTTGTTGACCTATCCTGTATTTGTAATATCTCCTTTTCATTTCCTTGTGATGTGTATTCTCTTCCTGTCTTCAAAATTCTTCCAGAATTTTCATGATTTTATTATTCTTGCCAGGAACCACCTTTTGGGTTGATTTATCAATTCTTTTTTTCTTTCTGTAACTCATTCCTTTTTTCCAACTTCATTTGCTTTGTTTTGTTGTTTTACTTCTACTTTATTGAGTGGAATGCTGGAATTATTTATTTTAAAGTTTGTGTTTTTTCCTTAAATGTGTATTATAAGGATTTAAACACAATACATAATTTAATGCCAATGTAAATACTAAATGCAGTCATATTATACATTATCACCTTTGTTTGCTTTTCCCCATTCTCCTTATGCAGCCCCCTTCTTGCCCATCCCAATCAGGCATCCCAGGATGATGATATACACCCACCCACAGGGTTTTCTTTGCCATTATTTGTTTTACAGAAGTGGGATCTTATACACACCTTTCCACTCACTTTCCACCACACCTTTGCTCTCACTACCATGTGCAGAGTGATGCTGCATCATTACTTTAATTGCATTATTTTTATTTCTAATGAGCTTAAGCATCTTCTAAAATGGAACTTGACTGTTCATATGCTTTGCCCATTTTCCTTTGGGCTCTTTCATCTTTTAATTAATTATAAAACCCCTCTTATTATTTCAAGTTTTAATTATTCTTCATGATTATTGCAATTTCCCAAGATTTATTATTTGTCTATTACCCTCCTTTATAACTTTTGCCAAAATGGCTTTAATTTTTATAGTCAACTATATATTTTTTTTCGTATCTTCAAAGTTGGCAGTGTTGATTAAAAATGTCTTCAACACTTCAGTGTTGTGAATGTATTCTCTCAGATTTTCTTGCAAGATTTTTACTGTTTTGCTTTTTACAATTCATCTGCTAATTATGTTTTCTACAGGGAATAAGAGAGGCAGGCATATGTCTAGCTTTATTTCCATCCAGATCAATGGCCTATTGTGATGGCATCATTTATCAAATAATATAGCTTTACCATTAATTTGAAATAAAACATTGATTTTATAAAATTCTCATAGAGTAATATGTGTTTTTGGATTCATTATGCTATTTCATTGACCTACTATCAACTTCCTATGCCAGTATCATATTGAGGTAATTATAGTGGGCCTCGAATATATCCTGATATCTGGTAAAAGCAAACTTTTATTATTTATTTATTCATTGATTCATTCATTCATTCATTCTTGGTACTAGGAATTGAACCCAGGGATGCTCGACCACTAAGCAAAAACCTCAGCTCTTTTTTATCTTTATTTTGAGACAGGGCCTCACTAAATTTGCTGAGGCTGGCCTTGAGCTTGCAATTCTCCTGCCACAGCCTCCCAGGTTGCTGGGATTACAGGCATGTGCCACCATGCCTGGTTAATATCTTAAAGCATTTTTGTGGGAAAATAAAATACCTAAGAATAACTAAGAAAAGTACAAAATGAACAATGTAGATTGCTTTCACAGTCAGCCCACTGGCGCACAACTGTAGTACCAGAGATTAGGAAGGCCGAGGAAGGATGATTGCAAGTTCAAGTTCAGCCTCAGCAAGTTAGAGAGACCCTGTTTCAAAATAAAATTAGAAAGGTCTGCGTGTGTACTTCAGTGGTAGAGTACCCCTGGGTTCAATCTCTAGTATAAAAAATCAACTTATTTATCCAATTAAAAAGAACCAAGTGCTGTTGTGATTCTAATTGAAATTTCCTTAAATTTACACATTAATTTAATTAATATATTTAAGTAATTTTGTTATTGCATTATCCCTATGCATTTTATAAGTGTGTTGCTATTGTTAATAAAATGGTTTTCTCCTATATTCCCAGCTACTAGGGTGACCGACGCAGGAGGATTGCAAGTTCAAAGCCAGCTTAGGCAATTTATTAAGACACTGTCTCAAAATAAAATAAAAAGGACAGAGGATGTAGTTCAGTGGTAAAGCACTTGCCTAGGATGTGTGAAGCCCATTTTAATCTAGGTTCAAATAATTCTCCTATTTTCATTTGTAAGTGCTTAGTACTAAAATAGAGAAAAGCTACTACTTTGTGCATATTAATCTTAATCTAGTTCTATTTCCACATTAATCATAATAATTTTACCATAATCTTTGTGGGTACTCAATCATATCATTAGTACAATGAGACAGATTTTAGATCTTTCCCAATTTTTATAACCAGTTATTTCATGTTCTTATCTGATAGAATTCATTGGAAAACGTGAAAAACATTAAATAACAATGAACACAGCATTCCAGTGTACCCTAGGTTTTCCCTTGAAATACTCTTAATATGTTGCTATTTAAAATAATAATCGCTGTTTGATTTGTAAGTGGTCATTGTTACTTCTATTCTCATTTTGCATATAACTTTCATTATAAACGACGTCCAGGGCTGGAGATGTAGCTCAGGGGTAGAGTGCTTGGCTAGAATGGGTGAGCCCCTGGCTTCCATCCCAGCACCACAACCACACACACATGCACACACTTTTCAGCATCTAGCATCGTCTGAATTGTCTTCTTTAATATGATGGACGAATAGATTATATTAATAGATTTCCTGACACTAGATACTCTTACAGTCTTTGAGTACAATATACTGCTCATACAACTTGATAGTCACTGGGTTCTATATGCTAGCATTTCTTCTCCTTTTCCTTGTACTTCAAGCCAGGGCACATGCTAGGCAAGTGTTATACCACTGAGCTCCATCCCAGCCCGAATATTTCTTTAAACACTGTTTTTTAATATATGTGATTGATCTATAACTTCATTTTTTATTATTATAGTGCCTGGAACAGCTCAGTAACATTCCTAAATTCATATATATATATATATATATATATATATATATATATATATAATTTGCTGTTTTTTTCCTGTAAATAACTTCAATAGGGATTTGTCTTTTATTGTTGGTGGTGGTCTTTTCAAATAATGAGTTTGGGGGCTAATTTTTCCCAGTTATTTAAATATGTAATTTACTTTTAGATTTTATACTTTTTTGTCTCAATTTCTTTTGGCTTATCTTGTTACATTTTTCCAATACCTAGGAAAAGTAGTATGTTCTTTCCTCTTTTTTTTTGTTCCTTTTTTTTTGTTTCTGATGCTGGCGACATTTAAAACTATACATCTTTTTCTGAAAATATCTTTTCTGTATTCCACTAGTTTGGGTAATAATCATGTTCTTTTTATCTTGACTGAGCAAAAAAAATATTGTTTCATTATCTGTGTTGTCTTATTGGCATGTGCCTATCCAATGTTCATACATTAATTTATTTTTTTTTTATTTTATTTATTTATTTATTTATTTATTTATTTATTTATTTATTTATTTATTTTGTGGTACCAGAGATTGAACTCAGGGGCACTCGACCACTGGGCCACATCCCCAGCCCATTTTTGTATTTTCTTCGAGACAGGGTCTCACTGAGTTGCTAAGTGCCTCGCCATTGCTGAGGCTGGCTTTGAACTTGCAATCCTCCTGCCTCAGCCTCCCAAGTGCTGGGATTACAGGTGTGCGCCACCGAGCCTGGCTTGTCATTTTTATTATATAACCTAGAGGGGATGAAGTGGAATATCATTGTGGTTTGGATTTGGATTTATCTGATTAATAGTATCAAATACC
Source organism: Tamias sibiricus (assembly GCA_025594165.1). Classification (NCBI taxonomy): domain Eukaryota; kingdom Metazoa; phylum Chordata; class Mammalia; order Rodentia; family Sciuridae; genus Tamias; species Tamias sibiricus. The sequence continues at coordinate 143,681,370 of CM046667.1, read as the reverse complement.
TTTTAATGTATGTATTGAACATTTGTATATATTCTTTGGAGAAATGTCTATTGAAATCCTTTGCTTATCTTTTAATTGGATTACTTGTCTTTTAGGATTGATTTGTAAAATTCTTTATATATTCTATTTCATTTTATTTGTTGTTTTTTGATATTATTGATATATTACAGCTTTATCAGATTATGATATGGAAATATTTTCCCAATTCAGTGGGTAGTCCTATCACTTTCCCAATATTATCCTTTGAAACCAAAGTTTTTCACTTTGATGAAGTCCAATTACATATTTTCCCTTTGGTTGGTTGTACTTTTGGTGTCGTATGTAAGAAATCATTGTCAAATTTAAGGTCACAAAGATTTCATTTACATGTTCTAAGAGTTTTATGGTTTTATTTGTGGAATAGTGTGAGGAATTTAATTGAGTAAATAACTCATTTGTTACCTAGCTTTCTGTTGTTGTGTAGGCAGTCACATGTATTTACCAAGAAAAAGTTGATCAAATTTTTATTTAAATAATACTATTTTGTAATCTTGATTATTTTGATACTGATTAACAGGATAAGCTGACTCTGGACACATCCTGAAAACCTCTGCCAAGGTTTGAAATAAACAGCTGGGGAAATTCATTTTCATATTATCTGTTCCTGCAGCTGCTGAGCTTCTTCTAAGCAAGGGTCAAGGACCATAATAGGTTTTCCAATCAGTTTTAGATAAAATGTGAAAAAACAGTTCATGTCAGGGACAATTGTTGCCAAATATATTTGGCAGGATTTAAATATTGAATCCTAAGGGAAATACGCAAACAAAAAGCCCACACAAATTAGGAAGGAGCAAAATCTGTGAATTCTGGAATGTTTTAATCACTTACTGTGCAGATTACCCTGAAATGAGGCAGGCAAATAAATCACATGTTTCTGATTCAGTGGAAAATATTTTCTAATGGAAAAGGTCTTAGGCTGGGAAGCTGTATATTGTTGTCCTGTTGATATAGCAATTTGGGGATACAGAAAAAGATAGACCTTGTCTCCAAAGAGAAGCGGCTTAGCTGTTGGAATGCGGGAAATGCACAAGAACTTTTGAAATGAGAGAAAAAAAAAAAAAAAAAAAAAAGGTCATGCCCTTGCATGCAAAATGTAACATGAGGGCAATATGCCAGTGCTGGAAATATTGGAGTGAAATTGTATAATTCCATCCTGGCTCCTAGAGGTGGAGCCCCCAGCAACTGTTCCTTCACCGATATTAACAGCCCACGCAGAGAGGATTCTGTCTCTGCTTCTAAAAATGGCATGCATTTTCCCTTGAATGTATATTTCTTAAGTTACCTTGAAAGGTGTTGCTCACTTAAGATAGGAGAAAATCAGTCCAGAAAGTTATTTGTCGTGGCCTTGAGTTGGCAGAATGGCCCCAAGCAACATGCTTTCTTGGTGTCCTGCAGACTTGAGAATGGAGTAAATGTGGGCGAGCAGAGAGGTGAGCGTGAAGTCTGCACCACCTTCCCCCGTTCCTGTTAGCTGCCCCCTCGGGAGAGGTCTGTGGAAACCGTGCCTCCCCAAGGAGCTTCTCCAGCCAGTTTGCTGCTAGATGCCCAGAAGGGGTGTGAAGGTGAAACCGCTTTTTGCCGGGACGAGTTCTTGCTCCGCGAACGCTGAAGAATAACGCGGAAGAAGCACTCGAGGCAAGCGCAGAGTGCAGAGTGGACAGCTTTATTGAAAGGACAGCAAAAGACTCCCCCAGAGGGAGAAGGGCACCCGGAAACCAGGACTCCAAAGGGAGGAGAGGCCTTCTCCCTTTTATATCTGAAATCTTTCTTTTGTCCCTTTCATGTTCCCTATCTCTGTCCTTCCTGGGACAGGAATGTCGAAAGATGTGCCCATGGCGGGAGTGAGATTCACAGGAAGGGCTTAGGGCTGGCTGATCAGCATCTCCGTTTGCTGGAGCTGTTTCATTAACATTCCATGAGATGGGCCCTAACTTGGGAACATGAACCATCTCATCTCCCTCAGAGTCGCTCTGTGTCTTTCCAGGACTCAGGCTGACTCCATTTTCCTTATGGACTCCATGCTCTTTATGAAGCTGATGTTAGACCCGATTTGCCTGACTGCACTCACTGCCTAGCTTTAACTCTGGCTTCAAAGGCTTCTTGCCTGACCATGGAGTGTGCTTCCAGCAGTTTTTGCTTCGCCGTTTCAGAGATCTCTTCTGGATGTTACCTTTCTTAGAAGGACATCTGCTTCATTTCTTTGGTTAGTCCTTTCTGCTTCGACTCTGCCATCATCGGGGAGTCAGAGAGCCTCCCTCTGCGAAGGGCTGTCTGTGTCTGTCTCTGTGTTTTTGATGATTGCCCACAGTTCCCACTGGGCATGACTCTTGCAGATGCATGCAGCAAGATCTCCTGTCTGCAGTCTGATGCAATGTGATTTTTCACCATGATAGTGCAAACAGTGTCTCCTCATCAGAGTACGGCCAGGGGTGCATCCCCGGGACCTGCTGGTTGGTTCCACTGAGGGCTGTGCCTAGCTGCATCTTTCCACTTACCACAACATCTCCTCCAGGTTTGCATGATGGGAGGGTGATCATGAGACAGATCTTACAGAGACACATTCACCTGCTTCATGTAAAACATTTAAGTTTTCAGTATCTCTTAGCAGGTTTCTGTTAATCATATCTGCTAAGCTTTGGGGACAGCATTTTCACAAATTTGTGAAAATAAATTTGTGAATTGTCTGAAAGTAAACCAGACAAAAACATTCCCAGGCAACATTGTTCAAATATTGACAAGTTGTGTGCTTTCTTAAGTCATTTTATAGCTTTTGAAAAATGTAAATAGGGGCTGTGGTTGTGGCTCAGCAGTAGAACACTCGCCTAGCATGTGCACAGCTTTGGGTTTGATCCTCAGCACCATGTAAAAATAAATAAATAAAGTAATGGTATTGTGTCCAACTACAACTAAAAAATTAATTAAAAAACAAAAATGCAAATAGGAAAAAAGTAATCTGCTTTTTTTTCTTCTTCCTTCCTTTTGCATGCAGGAAATTTATTGGGGTGGGGAATCCTCTGGAAGTAATGGAAACAGTATTGAATAGAGGGAGAAGTTGAGTGGATGCAGTCTTCTACACCCTCACATTGACCAGGAAAAGGACATTTCTTTGGGTGAGGTTGCTGACTTCACACAAAGGCAGTTTCATAAGGGGAACTCAGATGAAAGCCATCAGCTGTCAGCATTCCCAGCAGCTTCTCTCCCTTCTCTAGTATCCATTCTGGATTCTTCCCACAAACTTTCAATTTGTACTCCTGCTGGTTCAACTATATTATCTGATGAGGTACCTGGTCATCATGCCCTTCTCAGGACTTGGTTGCAGTTTCCCATTTATCATCAATATTGGGCAATGGAGTACCAACAGGTATCCAAGTTAATGACCTTGGTGCCAAATGCATTCTTCTCTTTTACTATTGTATAACACTTCCTGCCGCTGCTCATCACAGTCAGTTACTCCTAGCCTTTTAAAAACCGGGACTTCGAAGCCGGGCGCGGTGGCGCACGCCTGTCATCCCAGCACTTTGGGAGGCTGAGGCAGGAGGATCGCGAGTTCAAAGCCAGCCTCAGCAATGGCGAGGCACTTAGTAACTCAGTGAGACCCTGTCTCTAATAAACTACAAAAAAGGGCTGGGGATGTGGCCCAGTGGTCGAGTGCTCCTGAGTTCAATCCCTGGTACCAAAAAAAAAAAAAAAAAAAAAAAAAAAACCGGGACTTCGAAGCCCTCAGAGCCCACATTTACAGGTAGTTTCCCCAATAGGGTCAATGGGAGTAATGTTAATTTGAAGTTGCTCATACTGACACCCCTCGTTTCCCAGATCATTGTAGTTTAGTTAGGAAAATAGCACTATATAATAGCCACTAAACTGTGGTATATACTGCATCCTGGAAGATTGTGCCTTATTCTTACAGGATATTATCTCCAAACTGGTGTCTTAGCTGTGCCTTCAACAAGCTATTCTACCCTCTATCAGATGGGCTACTTTCCGATAATATTGTATATGATTAGACCATTGGAATCCATGGTCATGTACTTCCTTGCTTTAAAATGGATTTCTTTGTGAGATGCAATGATAAAATGCAAGGTCTTGTGCTAGTGGAAGGACTTGGAAGGTGTTGATTACTTAGGCTCACCGAATGGCTGGATGGTTTCCTTGATGAATGATAACATATGGCTTGCCTTTGGATTCCATTGCTGGCAAATTGGATATTCACATCAAGAATACCTATATCAGGGGCTGGGGTTGTGGCTCAGTGGCAGAGCGCTCGCCTCGCACGTGCACGGCCAGGGTTCGATCCTCAGCACCACGTAAACATAAATACATTGCATTGACCCCCCCCCCCCCCCCCCAATGTACAACTAAAGTAAATAAATAAATTTTTTTTAAAAAAAGAATACCTATATCAGCTTTGCCTGCATAGCCCATTATAGCCACAGCATTCATTTTTCCAGAATTGAGGTGCCAACAATAGAAGCTAGCAAACACTTGACTGGTTAAGCCATTCACTCTACTTGGTTGTTCAGTGCCTTTTCTGTGGAGAATATTCTCTTGACTTATTCATTCTCTGTTGCAGTCCTTTCTTTATGTAGATTCAAGTTTCTGACATGTCATTTTCCTTCTCTCTGAACAACTTCTTTGAGTATTTCTTGCAAGATGGGTCTATTGGTAATATATTCCTTGAATTTTTATTTATCTAAGAAAGTATTCTTATTTTTTCAAGGATAATTTCATTTAGTACAGAATCCTAGGTTGATGTAGGTAAAGTGTTTATCCTGCTTTGACTTCTTATTGAATGAGATGGATATCATTATCCTAAATGCATGAAGACCTGAATGGTACGAAAATACTTGTAAACAAACAGTTGTATGTAAAAAGATGCTATATATGTGCATTATGAATTGTAATACATACTACTATTATACATAAAAAATTTAAAAAAATAAAATAAAATAATGCAAATGAAAAAAATATAGAATTTTTTTTAAAAAAAGAGTTTTTCGTTGATTTTCCTGAAGTTTGAATAGTATATACCCAAATGCAGTTTTTATTTGTTTGCGTTTATACTTCTTGATATTCTCTAATTTCCTGTATATGTGGTTTAGCATCTGACATTAATCTGGGGAGATCAGTTGCCTCTTAGTGTTGTTTCAAAAATTGGCCTCTGTTTCTTTCTTTTCTCTTCTTCTTCTGGGATTTCCATTTGTATATGTTGTAGTTGTCCCACAGATCATAGATATTCTGTTCTGTTTTTCCAGAAATTTTTCTTTTCATTTTTCGTTTTTGGAAGTTTCTATTATGATATCCTCAAGCTTAGAGATTCTTTCCTTTGCTATTCTATTAATAACTCCATCAAGCCAGGCACAGTGATTCACGCTTGTAATCCCAGCTGTTTGGGAGGCTGAGGCAGGAGGATCATGAGTTCAAAGCCAGCCTCAGCAACAGCGAGGTGCCAAGCAACTCAGTGAGACCCTGTCTCTAAATAAAATACAAAATAGGGCTGGGGATGTGGCTCAGGGCCTGAGTGCCCCTGAGTTCAATCCCTGGTATCTAAAAAAAAAAAAAAAAAAAAATGACCCCATCAAAGATGTTCTTCATTTCTGTTACAGTATTTTTGTTTTTTACTTCCGGGGTTACGTTTTGATTCTTTCTTAGAATTCCCATCTCTCTGCTTACAATATACATCTGTTAGTATATATTGTCTCCTTCCCCCGTTAATATCCTTAGCATATTGGTCATAGTTTTTAAAAGTTTCTGGTGTGATAACTTCAAATTTCCTGCCATATGTGGCTCTGGTTCTGTTGTTGAATTTGTATCATCAAACTGTTTTTTGTTTTGCTTTGTTTTGCTTTCCTTTTGGAATGTCTTGTATTTTTTTTCTGGACATGATGTACTAGGTAAAAAGAACAGCTATAAATAGGCCTTCAGTGATGTGGTGGTGGGGTGATGGGAAGGGCATGCACTCTATAGTGCTATGACTAGTTCTCCATCTTAGTATTTTTTGGTGGTGAGCCTGTGCCCCTGGTCTGTGACTTTTCCATTGCTTCTCAACAAAATATGAGTAAATCAAATCCAGGAGTATATTTAAAGGATTATATAATACAACAATAATGAGATTTACTCACAGAGTGTAAGGATGTTTCAACATATGAAAATTAACAGAATGGGGGGAAAACATATGATCATCTCAACTGATGTGGGGAAAACATTGGTCAAAAATTGACACCCTTTCGGGGCTAGGGTTGTGGCTCAGTGGCAGAGCGCTTGCCTTGCATGTGCGCGGCCCGGGTTGGATCCTCAGCACCACATAAACATAAATGCATTGCATTGTGTACAACTAAAGGAAATAAATAAATATTTTTAAAAAATTGACACCCTTTCATGTTAAAAACACTTAATAAATTAGGAATAAAAGGATATTACCTCAATATACTAAAAGCCACATATGAAAAACCAATAGTGAAACTGGGTCCTAAACTAACACTATATGCAAAAATAAGCTCAAAAGAATCTATAACCTAAATTTAAGGCTTAAAATTATAAAACTCTCAGAAGAAAATATAGGGTAAAACTGTATGACTTTGAATTTGCCATTGATTTCTTGGATATAACACTGAAGGCATAGACAATGAAAGAAAAACAGATGAAATAGACTTCATGAAAATTAAATTTTTTTCATCAAAAGAGTCAGAAAGCAACCTGCAGAATGAGATAAACTATTTGTAAATCCTATGTTAGATTTAAATAAGGGATTACTATCCAGAAAATGTATAGAACTCTTAAAACCCAACAACAAGAAAGCAAATGACCTGATTTGAAAGGGGAAAATATGGCCTGGGAATAGAACTCAGTGGTAGACCTCTTGCCTAACATTTGTGAAGCCTTAGTTTTAATCCCCACCATCCGAAAAGTGTGGGGAGCAAAAGACTTGAATAGAGATTCCTCCAAAGAAAATATACACATGACTAATAAGCACATGAAAGGACATTAAATACTAATTATTAAGGAAATATGAATCAAACTACAAAGAAATACCACTTAATACCCACCATGACGGCCACTCTAAAAATACAATTACAAGTTTTTGCAAGAATACAGAAGACATTACATTACATTACAAGAATACATTAAAACCCTATGCACGGTCCAATCTATAGAACAATTACTAAGAACTGAAGAACTTCAGGCTTTTTAATACCAACTATATAAACTAATACTTAAAAGTCTTAAAAATTCAAGGACTATGGCCAATTTCATTAAATGATGGTTATTTAAAAACAACAACAACAACAACAAAAAACCCTATGCACGGGCTGGGGTTGTGGCTCAGTGGTAGAGCGCTTGCCCAGCATGTGTGAGGCACTGGGTTCAATTCTCAGCACCACATATAAAGGAATAAAATAAAACCTCAACAACCAAAACTAAAAACAAAAACAAAAACCTATGCACTGTTGGGAATGTAAAATGCCACAGCTTATATGGAAAACAGTACTGCAATTCTTCCAAAAATAAAAAAATAGAGTTACCATTTGATCAAGCAATTACACTTTCGGGTATATATTCAAAAAAATTGAAAGCATGGTCTTGAGATATTTGTACATCCATTGTATTATTAAGGATTCTCTAAAGAAACAAAAAAAATAGGAGAGATATACTACACATTATATATGTATTGCTGTTCATACCAACATCATTCATAATAGCTCCTCATGTCTTTTTTTAATATTTATTTTTTAGCTGTAGTTGGACACAATATGTTTATTTTATTTATTTATTTTTATGTGGTGCTGAGGATCAAACCCAGGGCCTTGCACATGCTAGGCGAGCACTCTACCACTGAGCCCCAGCCCCAGCACACATTGGCATATTTTATTGGAATAAAAACTAAAAAGAAAAAAATACCAGGTGTGGCTGCTCCAGAAAGGAACAATGAGACTTTGGTCATTTCACCACAGGGTTGAGGAGGAAGGAAACAGGTGATCCATACCTGGACCTACTTTTATTCATTTCACATCCTGGTAATCTCAGGCATGACGGGCGCTCACTCCAGGCTTATAGCTACAATCAGAAGCTATGCCTCCGTTTCCCATTTTATGCTTATTGTGGTCATTCACAACATAGTGAAGGTGTCCCACTGGCTGATACTTGGGGGCTCCTTTTTCTGTGCCCCCGATTCATCTTTTATTTGTGCAATAGTCCATTTCTCACATCTCTCACTTTTCAAAAGCTTCTGAGAATCAATACAATAGGAGACTTGACCAACACCTTTTCTACATTTAATTATGTCTTTAAAAAGATTTCATTTTCCATATTCATTTCTGATGAGTATTTTGTGATAGCACAAAGAAGGTTCATAGTATGTGGTTAATATGTGTTGTGATGGGCAGAGGTGTGACATCTACAGTGGAGGGCAGAGATAAAGACTGTCCATATGCTATGCCCTTTTCAATGCTTTATTCACTCAAAATCACTCGATACAATTTCACTCTATAGGTTCTTTTTTTTTAAATTTGAAGTTGTATATGACAGTAGAATGCATTACAATTCATAATACACATATAGAGCACATTTTACCTATATCTGGTTGTATACAAAATATATTCACACCATTCTTGTCTTCATACGTGCACTTAGGGTAATAATATCCCTCTCATTATATAGGTTCTTGATCAAGGAAAAGACAATCCTTAATGCAGGGCACTGCAATAGACATAATCAATTCAAAGCAAACAATTTTAAGTTAACTCTAGGTACTGCAAACACACTTAATCATGACAGAACTATTACAGACATTCCCTCTGCATACTAAGCTTAAGTGCTAGATTTAAAGGCTTAAGTCTTAGGTTTCAAGTCCAGCAGATGCACACTCACTTAGACAGCAGCAACCAGGTCAGGAACAGATAGAAGCTTCTCCTGGGGTGGAGCTGATGGCCAGCTGAAGAGGGGGTCATAAGGAGAAGTCGCCGTCGCCACCAGGGTCAAGATGTGGTTGTAAAATTTGAGAGTGGTCATACATTGCTGGTGGGACTGCAAAATGGTGCAACCGCTATGGAAAGCAGTATGGAGATTTCTTGGGAAAATGGGAATGGAACCACCCTATGACCCAGCCATCCCACTCCTGGGTCTATTCCCAAAAGACTTAAAAACAGCATATTACAGTGACACAGTCACTTCAATGTTTATAGCAGCACAATTCACAATAGGTAGGTTGTGGAACCAACCTAGATGTCCCTCAGTAGATGAGTGGATAAAGAAAATGTGGTACATATACAAAATGGAATTTTACTCAGCAATAAAAGAAAATAAAATAATGGCATTTGCAGGTAAATGGATGAGTTGGAGAATATAATGCTAAGTGAAATTAGTCAATCTCAAAAATCCAAATACCGAATGTTTTCTCTGATATAAGGAGGCTAGTTCACAGGGTTGTTGGATGGGGGTACATAGGAGGATTAGAGGAACACTAGAATGGTCAACGGAAAGGGAGGGCAAGGGAGGGAGCAAGGGGGGAGTGGGGGAGAAAAAAACATTGGTGGTTGAATGAGATGGATGTCATTATCCTAAATGCATGATTGAAGATCTGAATGGTACTTATATACTTTGTATACAAGCAGTTGTATGTAAAAAGATGCTATACTTGTGCATGATGAATAAGTAAATAAATAATTTAAAACATCTGAGAGTGGTGAGGACAACGCAGAGGAGCAGGCGGATGAGCAGAGTGGGGGTGCCAGTCCTCACCAGGCTCTCGGCAGGGCAGCAGTGTCGCTGGCTGATGTCTGCTCATTTGCTCTATCATTTATACTAAAATTGGGAGCTTCTGTTCGCCCTTTGGGTCCCTATTAGCTGTTACCAGGTTTCTTAGTGACATCTTACATCTTAGAGAGGACATATGGTCTGGTGGTTACCTCCCTGATATTACACTTCTGACTCTTATCAGGATTACGACAAATGACTTGTGACTTCACAGTGACTCTTATCAGGGTTGTGGAAAATGACTTGCTTTTATCAGGCTGTGCCTGATGACCTACTGGAGGGCTCTGTGGGTGTGCCTGGTGAGACTGCAGGTTTATTTTAAAATGGAGTTGCTTAGGCTAAGGCCTAATGCCATCCTTACAATATGTAAGTCAGTGTACATCTATTTGGGGCAAGTGCTTAACTTTCTTTTTTTTGACTGATTGAAGTTTGATGACCAGGATATGTACATGAAAGTTTTCTTCCTCATGAGAATTAATTGAAATCCCATGTCTTGTTGAAATGATATCAGTTAGGTGTTGAAAAGCATAAATCAGGAAGAGAGGCTCTTTATAGCATATAGAAAGTTACAGAGTTGTTCCATGGTGTGAAAAAGTTATGAGCATATGAAAACCAGTGAGTTGAAATAATCATGTTCAGCTTCTTTGTAATTTCTATCAATTTACTTGGGTCCAGTGTCCCTTCTTCACTAGGATTCACATTGGTTATTTTGATTACTCAAACTAAATGGGGGCTCAGGACATAACAGCCTAACTTGTTAGGTAGGGAAGGAGGAAAGCTTGGGAACCTAAAAGAATTTTAATGACTGGTGCAAAAATATCATTTTAAGAACATTTATATAATTAATTACAATAATAATTTCTAATTTGGGCTGGGGTTGTGGCTCAGTGGTAGAGCGCTCACCTAGCACGTGTGTGGCCTGGGTTTGATCCTCAGCACCACATAAAAATACAACTAAAATAAATAAATAAATATTTTTAAAAAATAATTTCTAATTTAGTAACTGATCCATGAATAAGTGGGTAATTGGGAGTATTAGACTAGAGATAAAAATGAGCATTAATGTATAATTGACTATGGATTATAGTGCCTGGTACCAGTAGGTCTCAATATATATAGTCTTCATTGAAATATAATTGTGTGTGATATTCTTGATACCCCTAAGGAAGAAAGTCTAATTTTAAGCACATATTGGCCAAATTTTCATGCAAGATACATAGGTGAAAGTTATAGTCTGTTTTAGAGGTGAAATTGAAGGATTCAATAGTTATTGCTTTGGCAGAAAAATTTTTGGCTGACTTGGGTCTTGATTTTATGATTTAACATTTTGCACCATATATATTTGTTGACTTGTGAAAGCAGTGTTTGATTTGATGGATTTCAGGGATTCATGTGCAACTTTCACTTTGCATTGTTAATAGTAGAGGAGATCATTAGCTCCAGCTGAATTTTGAATGACTTTTCCTTTCTTCATAGATTTCCTCCTAGAACACGAAGATCTTTTCCATTCAACGCCTCAGTCATGTACAAAAAGACTGTGTTTATAGAGTTCACGGATCACCGTTTCAACATTGCCAAGCCCAGGCCACCCTGGATGGGTAATTAGAAAACAATATTGAATGCTAATTATGACACTGCTTATCTTATTTCCTAGCAATAATTCTCCAATCTTGGGGGTGCAGTTAAATATGGAAGCTGTCAAAAAGAATGTTATTTTGTTCAGGTTTTCCTTACTGCTACCCTTAGGGCTGAATTTTGGGTCTCTTTTGGCTTGTAAATGCTGCAGTGCTCCTACAGCGTTATTCTGGATTTATTTCCTTTGATTTCTCTCTTCAATCTGTAGGTGATCTTATCCAACTTTATGCCTTTAAAATATTATCTATATGCTAATAATTCCCAATTTTCTATCTTCAACTTACACTTCTCCCATGAACACCAACTGCATACTTTCACTTAGATGTCAAATAAACACACAAAAAGATGTTGAGACATTTACTGTCATACATTTATTTATTGTTTTTAAATTTTGGTGGCACTGGATATCAAACCCAGGGCCTTGTGCATGTTAGACATGTACTCTGCCACTGAGCTACCCTCTATGTCCCTGTCTTAGAATTGTTGGGAGAATTATAGGTGACAAGTATTCCTATATTTTGAAAACAGGTATTAGCCCACCTATTCAGAACTTGTTCATATAGTGGTTCAAAACTAGTTACGTTACCCTTGGACCATGACTTGCTTATAGCTATATAAAAGAAGGCTAGGAAGTTTGTATTTAAAGATTTTTTGGAGAGCATTTTTGGGATGTTCCCTACCATGTGAGGGGAATAAATCTCCCTCATGTCAAGCTACAACAATGAAGACTTCAGGAGAACAACTTAGAAGACTTGACATAGCACTTCTGGAACTTGGGATACACTGACTAGTGCCTGATTTCTGTCTCTAAAAACTTTTGGGCTGGGATTGTGGCTCAGTGGTTCTAGAGCACTTGCTTAGCACATATGAGGCACTGGATTTGATCCTCAGCACCACATAAAAATAAAAATAAACAAAATAAAGATATTGTGTCCATGTATAACTAAAAAAAATATTAAAAAAAAAAAAATTTCAAGGTCAGAGGCTAGTAGTAACTTCCCCTGATGGCATAGCAAGGAGGGTGGGTGGGATATAGTGGAATTGGTACCAGGGATTGAACTCAGGAGCACTCGACCACTGGGCCATAACCCCAGCCCTTTTTTGTAGTTTATTAGAGACAGGGTCTCACTGAGTTGCTAAGTGCCATTGCCCTTGCTGAGGCTGGCTTTGCCTCAGCCTCCCAAGTGCTGGGATTACAGGCGTGTGCCACTGCGCCCGGCAGATATAGTAGAAATCTGATTGCACCATCATTGTTAGGCGTGAGGCCAGGAAGTTCACAGGATGAGATCTGTTGTGAAAAGACCCTACCTAGCCGAGGTGACCCCCAAGAGAAAAGGCCCATGTGGGTTGTACTGCCAGAAACATAAACTAAAAGGAAACATGCAAGTGACCCGCTAGAAAGAGAGATATAGTACAATGTCACCATATTGAGGGTGGGGGAGAAGTCTCCAAAGAACTCACAAATATTCCCACAAAAAGAGCCAGAATTTTGGCACATGCTACAACCAGGGGATAGTAATGCAATGCTGCCACTGTTCTTTCCAAGCAAATCCCTGTCATCAAGACTCTTTTGCCACTCCCACCCTCTTTCCATTTGCTCTTACCTTAGAGGGTCCAGAATTTAGCTGGAGGAAAAATGGAACTTTCAATTGCAGAGGACATCAGAATTTTGTATTTATACTGGACTGGTTTTGTAATACTAAAAACGTTACTGTTTGCTAACACCCGAAAATTACTGGAAAAGATTTAGGATCAGTCAAAGTATAAGAGAGGGAAATTCCATAAGATGCAATTAAAAAACAAAGCTATTTCATGTTTTCATTGAATCCTGTTAATTTAATATACCATTTATAGGCATCTTTTTTAAAAATATTTTTTTAGTTGTAGATGGACACAACTTCTTTATTTTCTTTATTTGTTTTTATGTGGTGGTGAACCTAGTACCTCACACGTGCTAGGCAAGAGCTCTACCACTGAGCTACAGTTCCAGCCCCATTTATAGGCATCTTATACTTAATACCCACAAAGCAGAACTCTGTGTGTGTGTGTGTGTGTGTGTGTGTGCTGTGTGTGTGTGTGTTGCTGTGGATTGAACCCAGGGCCTTGTGCATGCAAGGCAAGCACTCTACCAACTGAGCTATATCCCCAGCCCCACAAAATAGAACTCTTAATTTCCTCTAGCTTTTCTGTGTCATGGATTAACTCATGAGCTAGTGCACAAGCCACAGATCATAGGAATCATTTTTGACTCCTCTCTTTCTCTTTTATTCTGTCTCCAACATCCAATCCATCCACAAGTTCTATTGACCGTTACTCCAAAACAAGTCCCAAGTTGTCCTCTTTTACTTCCTGTAAAATCGAAACTTATCCCACTCTTATGGCCTATAAGGCCCCACATGTTATATTCCATATATCTATAACCACGTTTTCTATTACTCATTCACCTTGTTTCAGCCACATTGTTTAACTATATCAAGCTTATTCCTGTCTCAGGACATTTGCATTTTATGTGTTTTTAATGATTTCCCACTAGATCCTTGGAACTATTGCTTCTTTTTTATTAGTCAGGTCTCTGTGCAAATGCCATGTCCTCAGAGGGGATCTTTTGACCACTATATTTAAAGTATTTCCTGCCTCCTGCTTCATTATTTTCTAGCACACACTGTCATCCTTTATAGAAATTATAATAACTTCAAATTTTCTTGTTATTTCTTTACATGCTTAATGTCTCTAGAATGTGAAATCCAGTACATAGGACAGTTCCTAGAATATAGTAGGAACTCAGACATTAGGTGAATTGATGTATGCACTTAACGAACTGCCAGAAATATTTCCTCAGAACAACGATGAGGCTGAGAGGTGTTGGCATAACTATTTGTTAGTAATCATTGGAGCTTGCCTCGCCACTGTGACTTTGATCCTCACTTTTGTAACATCTGATTGTCTAGAGTGCTATCTTTCAATTGACCTTTGAGGGACATTTCATTCTTGTAGGTCTCCTGGGTCCGACCATCCAGGCTGAGGTTTATGACACAGTGGTTATTACACTTAAGAACATGGCTACTCATCCAGTCAGTCTTCATGCTGTTGGTGTATCTTACTGGAAAGCTTCTGAGGGTAAGTCAAATATTCTTCTATTGGGGCTGGGGTTGTGGCTCAGTGCTAGAAATAAATACTTAAAAATACTCTTCTATTGTTCTGTCATCCTAGGGATAGAAAAGCGAGATGTACTTGTTTATGAAGGTGGCTGCCTTGGTTGCTTTTGGATTGCTACAACAAAATACTTAAGACTGGCTAGATATTAGCCCCTTCAGAGGATCTGCTGACCAAGACTAGATCTTGCTTATTTAAATTGTTCTTGCCCTGCATTGCTATTCTTAAAGCCTCCCTCATTGGACATATATTTTCTGTCAGGAGAAATCAGTTTGGTGTCAAAAAGAGAAAGAAAGAGAGAAAGAAAAGGGAAAAATGACTTGTAGTTTCCCCTTAACTTTGAAAAAAATGAGATACTTTCAAAAAATGTCAGTGCCTGGTGTGGTAGTGCATGCCTGTAATCCCAGCACTTAGGGAGGCTGAGGCAGGAGGATCGTGAGTTCAAAGCCAGCCTCAGCAATGGCGAGGCACTTACCAACTCAGTGAGACCCTGTCTCTCATAAACTACAAAAAAGGGCTGGGGATGTGGCCAAGTGGTCAAGTGCCCCTGAGTTCATTCCCCAATACCCCCCCAAATAGAGAGAAAACAAAGGAACCCCAAAACTGATTATTTACCTTTGCTGGGTTCAGATTCTCCTCATTAGAATATGATCTCTCTGGGCGCCTATCATCCCAGCTCAGGAGGCTGAGGCTGGAGGATGGCAAGTTCAAAGTCAGCCTCAGCAAAAGTGAGGCCCTAAGCAACTCAGTGAGACCCTGTCTCTAAATAAAATACAAAATAGGGCTGGGGATGTGGCTCAGTGGTTGAGTGACCCTGAGTTCAATCCCCAGTACCCACCACTCCCCCAAAATACCCAGGACTGGATACTTTGTGAAGAAAAGAAGTTTCTTAAAAGCTCATAGTTGTGAGAGTTCAAGGCATGATGCCAGGGTTAGCTTTTGGTGAGGACTTCATGGCAGATAGCATCACATGTTGGGAGAGAGATGCCACATTGGGAAATAAGAAGCAACAGAGTGAGCTGAGAAAGCTGAGCTTATTATTATTTTTTAGCAGTCCCATGAGTCCTAACCCATACTCTCAACATTGGTATTAATTTCTTCCCAAGGTGGTGCTGCCATGACATGATTACCTCCTACTAGACCTCATGCTATAACTTGGGTCTGCACTGTCCTCCAATGGCCCACGTGTGAAAGGCTTAGTTCACAGCCTGTGGCACTATTGGGAGGTGCTGGAACTTTAAGAGGTGATGCCTCATGGGAGGAAGTTACGTCATTGGGGTGTGTTCTTGAAGGTATATCAAGACCTTGGTCCCTTCCTTTCTCTTTCTCTCTCTGCTTGTCAAACATGAGGTGGAAAGACCTCCTCTACTATGCACTACTGCTATGAGTGCTACAAGCCCAAAAGCAATGTGTGAAGCAACCGTGGACCGAAACCATGAGCCAAAACAAACCTTTCCTCTTTTTAAGTTAATTATCTGAGGTATTTCATTACAGTAATGGAAACCCAACTAACACATGCTTTCTCTTAAAGGTTCCACCACTTTTCAGTACCATTACATTGAGAACTAAACCTCTAGCATAAAAACCTTTGGGGGACAACACATATCTAAACCATAACAGTGGCATCTGGAAATGGATTCATTCTCTTGAAAACAAACTTACTGAAGGATATGAAAACAACAATAACAACAACAATGACTAAAATGTATTTGAGTTTAAGGTCATATAGTTAGTGAGTGGTGAAATCAGTATTCAGACCTAGGAACATCTAACTCCAGAAGTTGTCCTCTGAACCACTACACTACAGTGCAATGATCGTTCTTCTCCTGCCATCTTAGCTCTTCTTTATAGCGTCATTCACAGGCAGACTTTTCTCACGTGATGGCAAAGAACCACTAAAGGCTCCTAACTTGCCTTGTTCTTACAGATAGTGATCCAGGGGTAGGTGGGAAGGAAACCTTTTTCTAGTACTTTCTGATGTTAAGTGGTATGGAAGAGTTAAAAATGATGAGGCAACATCAGTCTGGCCTAATACAGGTAGAGATCCTCTTATCAGAAGGAAAATGGAAGGAAAAGTTTGTCAGGTGTCTATAAATATAGGCCTCTGTAGCCTGGAGGACAGAATGCCTATTTGTCCTAGCATGAGCAGGTAACAGGAAGAAAAAAGTAACTAGACCCTTTAATCCTGCACACACCAGTTACTTTTTTTCCCCCAAATTACACATATTCCTCACTCCTTAAAATTGCTTCTTCTAAATGTACTTCAAACAGAACCTGCCATTTTCTTAAAGCCTGTTCCTCCACAGTCATATTTATTGGTCCAAGTTAAGCCATTGTGGCTATCAAGCACTTGAAAGGTGGTGAGTCACAATTGAGACATATTATAAAATACACACTGGATTTAAAATGCATAGTACAACTCAGCACTAAAAGAGAATAAAATCATGGCATTTGCAGGTAAAAGGATGGAGTTGGAGAAAAAAATGCTAAGTGAATTTAGCCAATCCCCAAAAACCAAAGGTTGAATGATCTCTTTGATATGAAGAAACTAACTTAGAAAGGCAAGGGAGTGGGGATGAGAGGAATGAAAGAGCTTTAAATAGAACAAAGAGGGGGGAGGGAGGGAGGGGGGGCAAGGGGATAGGAATAATGGTAGACTGAGTTATCCACGATTACCCTAAATACATGTATGAAGACACAATTGTTGTAAAAATACTTTATATAAAACCAGCAACATGAAAAATTGTGCTCTTTATATGTAATATGAAATGAAATGTACTCTGCAAACATGTATAGCAAATTAGAATAAAAATAAATTAATTTCAAAAATAAAATAAAATGCATAGTACAAAAGAAGACTGTAAAATATCCCATTCATTGTCTATGACTACATACTGAAATATTTGGATATATTACATTAAATAAAATACATACTTAAAATAATTTTAACTATTTCCTTTTACTTTTCTTAACATGTCTATGAGAAAATCTAGAATTGCACATGTGCTCACACTACATTTCTATTGGACAGCACTCATCTGTGCACTCCCAATAAAATGTCATTTAACATATGTTGAAGCTCCTGCTCCTGATGTGGTGACTCATGTTTGAACATCTTTCGTTGTGCTGTATGACCCAAGTCTTCAGTGTAGCTTTGTCAAGGGATTTGTTCGGAGACATAGTGGAAGATAATGTCATAAAGCCAGGGACTATTTTAGTGTAAGCCCCAAAATTTCTTTAGATTTCCTGTTCTCCCTTGTGGAGCCAGCCCAAAAGTCATAAACATTTCTATCTCATCTACCTTCTCATGCACAGAAAACTTCCTAGGGAGGATCAAGTCCCATGATATGCAGGTGAAATGGAAATTTCCTCCTTTCTCCTTTTCTCCTGACTTCCCAGGCACTCCCTCACCACCTAGCAGAAGCACCAGGTGAGCTCGTTAAAACAAACAACCTGTTTGTTCATAGCCTTTACTCCAGCTAGCTTCTCCTTAATGTTCACAATGTAGAAAATGAGTGAAGAGGGTGCCAAGCTGATGATGGCACTGTTCATATAGCTGATAGCATATGTGTCAAGAAGATTCAAGTAAGTCATTAATAAATTATTGGCATACATATTCTATATTATACAGCCTAACTATGCTTACATGTTGACTAGGTTCTTATTCTGAAATGAGAATGCCTAAATCTTCTGGATTTCTTTCATGAATCCAGGTCAAATTTGAGTTGGGGTAAGGTAACAAGAGAGGACAGGCAGTACAGAGAAAAGGTCATCCACGTTTTGGCTGGAGATGAGCAGGCTAATTCCATGAGCTTTATCCACTTTGGAGTTTTCAGAATAATACAGGAAAATTTTAGAGAGGTCAAGGTTCCTACAATTTTGCAGCTAGGGCTAAGCATAGAGACAAATCTTGTGCACTGTAACCTGGTGAGGTCTAGGCTAATGCGTTTAATAGTAATATGGCTTAACAGCATTGACTTGTGAGTAAAAATGACAGACTTGCAAATCTATAGAAATACAAAGCAGATCAGTAAGTGAATACTTCTACATTGTATTATAATTGTACTTCTATGCAGGAGCCCTGTTTGGGGAGATGGCTTGAATTGCGGTTGACTATGGGCCACGGAGATTTGGGCATTGTCGCCTTCCGTAGTCTCACGGGACTTGGCCCGGGATCTCGAGTGACTTGGCCGAGATTGCTGATCGGGTCAGCGCCATTTTGGTGGTGTGTGTGGCGCGTGTTAGTCGTTGATAGAGCCAGAGAGAAAAGTTATCAGAATAAAAAGCTGTTTGTCTCCAGTTTGCCTCTAAACTTCTTCCCGCGGCTTTGTTGCTCCAAGCGGCCATCGCTTCAGGCAGCAACACTTCTACATTCCCCATCAAACATAGTGTTGGCCCTATAGGGAAAAAACAAGTTAGTATATAACAAAGAGTATATAACAACGTATATATTCAATGCATGTTTGCTGTTGAATTGACTTGAATTAATCAAAACGATGCAAGAATAGAGACAATGTTCCTAGTTAACAGAATATGGAGAGGTGAATAAAAACCTGGTTTTTACCACTTATGTTAGGGTTAGTGGTCTCAAGCTCCTCTGGCTTTTCCCTATTTAGAGCTGTTGCTTGATAGTTTTTCTTTTTTTTTTTTTAATATTTATTTATTTACTTTAGTTGTACACAATGCAATGTATTTATGTTTACGTGGTGCTGAGGATCGAACCCGGGCTGCGCACGTGCGAGGCGAGCACTCTGCCGCTGAGCCACAACCCCAGCCCTGATAGTTTTTCAAATTAAATTGCTTCCTTCTTTTTTTATAAAGTCAAAAAAAATTTTATGAAGTCAAATGCTCTTTTTTTCTTAATTTTTTTTTTAGTTGTAGGTGGACACAATACCTTTATTTTATTTTTATGTAGTGCTGAGGATCAAACCCAGTACCTCAAGCGTGCTGGGTGAGTGCTCTACCACTGACCCACAACCCCAGCCCACTTCCTTCTTTTTTAATTTTTAAGATTTTTATTGACAGATAATAATACTGTATCTTTGGGAGTACAGTGTGATATTTTGATACATTGTTTATCGAATTAAATTTATTTTTAACTAGTACATTATAACATAAAAAATGTTCATATTAATGGGGGGGGTGACAATACTTCAAAACATGTACACCTTGTATAATGTTTAAATGAGACTAAACACATCTGTCTCCTCAAACATTTATCATTTCTTTATAGCAAAAACATCCAGAACCCTTAAAGTTTATTTCTTATGTAGAATCCATTTGTGACAATAAGCTTGATATGTTCCTCTGAGTAGACAATGGGTATAGAAAGGACAGTTTTCTTCCTTCTCGCTTTAGGAGCTGAATATGATGATCAGACTAGCCAAAGGGAGAAAGAAGATGATAAAGTCTTTCCTGGTGAGAACCATACTTATGTCTGGCAGGTCTTGAAAGAGAACGGTCCAATGGCCTCGGACCCACCATGTCTCACCTACTCATATCTTTCTCATGTGGACCTGGCGAAAGACCTGAATTCAGGCCTCATTGGAGCTCTGCTGGTATGTAGAGAAGGTAAGTATGAAAAAGGGTAGGACTGAGATGAAATAAGGACAGACGCACAAACAGGTGGATCTTTTAATAAGAGCATTTGTGTTCTTTTCTTTGAAAAAGGCTTCTTTTCTTTTCCTGGAAAGCTTCATGGAGGTAAACACATCAGTGAGTGGGGCAAGTGCTTAGTTTTTATAAGTCAAAAGTATATAAAATTTTGAGAAATGTAGATGTTTATTTATTTTTATAACTAATTATCCTAAAATAATCTTGATTTTATTCAAATAGTTTCAAATTTATAGTTTAATAGCATAAAGTAAATTATGTATGATTTAGTTTTAATCTTGTTTTTAATGGTGCAATCAGCTTCATTTGAATTTTCTTATGTTCCAGTTCTCTATTGTTGAATAACTCCACAACTTAGTGGTTTAAAATGACAACAATAATTGATTAAACCACCAAACTGTTTTCCACAGAAGCTGCACCATTTTACATGAGGGTTGAAATTTCTGCACATCTTTGTCGATATTTGTCTTTAATTTAAAATATATAGCCATCCAAAATTAAAATGAAAATTGTACTCTGTATGTGTAATATGAATTGCAATGCATTCTGCTGTCATATATAACAAATTAAAATAAATATAGCCATCCTAGTGGGTATGAAGTAGTATCACTTAAAATTGCAAAGTATTAACAGTTACACTTTTTCCATCCATTTTGTAATCTTTCTGTTCCTGTTGTATGTGTGTATGTGTGTGTATATACAGAAAGAGAGAGAGAGAGAGAGAGAGAGAGAGAGAGAGAGAGAGAGAGAGAGAGATTGAATATATTGGGCTTGGGCTTGTGTTTTTGTATATCTTTTAAATTGCATTTTCTAGTAATTCATTTTAATTGTATTTTATAAAAGTAATAGCCCAAAACAAATTTGAAATTTCAATAAATAACTCTTTACCACAAATGCTTTTACAAACTGTGGAATAGGAAACTTTGTATCAAAGAAACAGTGTTACAGTAAAGCTAACAATAAAGGACTACATTTGTTCTTACTCTCAAGCAGTTGATAAAGAAATGTCTCCACCTAGTGGTGATTTTTCTATGACGAATTTTATATAGAAGATAAATTCATTCATATTCTCATTCCACCCCCCCCCCCGCCCACCAGGGAGTTTGGCCAAAGAAAGGACACAGATGTTGCACCAATTTGTACTACTTTTTGCTGTATTTGATGAAGGTTAGTGAGCTTCAATCTGAAAGAAGTCAAATTATTGCCTTAATCTGGTATTTGAGAATGTGGGCTGCTTCTGTTTAGAGTAGGTGATTGTAGAAAGATAAATAATATTATTATTCAGGATAGATTCTAGGAATAGAATGGTGAGATGCATGAACTTGGTGATGGTAGTTGTCTTAGTCCATTTTGGGTTATTATAACAAAATACCAGAGGTAGGATACTTTACAAATAAAATAGGATTATTTGGCTCATGGTTCCAATAATTCAAGAGCATGGTGCCAGCATCAGCTATGAGGTAGGAAGATAGAAGAACTGGGTCATAGGTTATCCTTGCTGCTCTTCTTAAATCCATCAACAAAGACTTTTGGTTGAACTTCCTAAATACTTTGTTTAATCTTCATCTATTGTTGAGTATGTGACTTTTGACAACCTCTTTGTGTCTTTATTTCCTCAAATTTAAAAATGAAATAATATTTTCTCAAATAATTGTTATGAGGATTAAACTTTAGCCCTTTTTGTTTTGTATTTTGAGGTAGGGCCTCACTAGTTGCTGAGGCTAGCTTCAAACTTTTGATCCTCCTTTCCAAGTCGCTGGGATTACAGGTTTGCACCAACACACCTGGTAAACTACTAGGCTCTTAATTGAGGCCGCCATAATTTTTCTCCTGACTAGTCTCCCTACCTTTTGGGTTCCTGACCCTCCATTCTTACTATAGCAGTCTGAGAAATGTCTAGTACCTTAGCTCTGATTTTAGAGAGGAGGTTGAGAGGCTTTCAGATTTGTGGAGTTTCATTATAAACTGAAACGAAGCAAATATGACAGAGACAGGACTGACAGCCCTTTTCATCTGCTTCTTTTTAACTAAGTCATGGCTCAAACTAACCAATATTCTCCCTTTCCCTAGTTATCATTTGTCATTATTCTTTCTCATCTATTATCATGGACAAATATAAGGAGAGACAATCAGTTTGTTAATGTCTTCTCCCTCCTCTTATTGACTTTGAGGGGATAAGCCATCTATGTCTATTTTTGTGACAGAAATTTTTAAGTTGTATCTTTGTCTGAAAAGAAGGAGGCAGGAAAGAACAGAAAGAGAATCACTCATGAAAGAAAGGTTAGGTAACTTTTTTTTTTTTTTTAACCTTCTCTCTCATCAGGGAAAAGCTGGCACTCAGCAACAAAGGGCCCCTTGACACAGGCTAGGGATTCTCCGTCTGCTGGGCCCTGGCCTAGAGTGCACACAGTCAATGGCTATGTCAACAGATCTCTTCCAGGTATGTGCATGCCTGCTCGACAATCCTGGGAGGTTTTTGAATTCAGCATTAGAGCTCTCTTCTCCAATTCTCAGAAAACTGTGCATCACAGTAGAAAGCCCACTGAATTCTGGCCTCTGGGTTTTTGTTTTCTTTTGTTGGTACTGGAGACTGAACCCAGGGGTGCTTAACCACTGAGCCATGTCCCACCCCTTTTTATTCTTTATTTAAAGACAGAGTCTCGCTAAGTTGCTTAGGGCCTTGCTCAGTAGCTGAGGCTAGCTTTGAACTTGCAAGCCTCCTGTCTCAGTCTCCTCAGTTGCTAGGATTACAGGTGTGTGCCACCACTTCCAGGCTTTTTTTCCTTAATTATTTTCTATATTTTCCAGTAATTCTAAAACAAATAAGCATAATTTTAGAGTTAAGAAAGAAGTTATTTTGAAACATTCAAGCTCCTCCTCTCACATACTTTCTAGATTGAGAGATGGATAATAATGAAATAATCACTATAAAAATGCAAAATTACAAATCAACAATTACCCTGAAAGAAAATTACATAATTGTATATGTAAGTATATAAGTAACTCATTAAGTGCCACTTGAAGTGAGCTTTGGAGCAAGATAGGGAATAAATGTTATTTACTATATTGCCATGGTTGGTGTTACATTGGATATGAGAGGTGCTGATGGTGACAAGGCAATCTCTCACCTGCATGATTGCTGGATGATGCTATTTACTGAGATAAGGAAGTTGAAAGAGAATGAGGTATTGAAAATTGCAAATTTGGTTTTGGAAAATGTAAATTTTATGAAATATCCAGGAGAGGATTTTGAGATGGTGATTTGGCTATATAAGTCTGGAGTCCAGGGAGAGGTCAGGAATGGATACAAAAGAAAGATTCATCTGAACAGAACCAGAGAGGTAGTTATCAACTTCTCTATCCTGTACTAACAAAAGTATTTTCCAATTATTTACTTCTAAGCCATAGTTCTCTTGTTCTTGTTTAACAGGTCTGATTGGATGTCACAGGAAATCAGTCTTTTGGCATGTTATTGGAATGGGCACCACCCCTGAAGTTCACTCAATATTCCTTGAAGGTCACACATTTCTTGTGAGAAATCATCGCCAGGCCTCCTTAGAGATATCTCCAGTAACTTTCCTTACTGCTCAGACAGTCTTGATGGATATTGGACAATTTCTGTTGTTTTGTCATATCTCTTCTCACCAACATGGTAATATCTTGAATCTTAAAAATGAATATTGTGAATGTCTAGTTCTAATTTTAGTGGGATTTACTGGGCAGTGTATAGGAATATAGTATGTTATAGAAAGTGCCATTATAGAGTTTGGATTATGTTAGACCTCAACTAAAATCCCTTAGTTAATAGTATCCAAGTCAGTATTTTACCTTGAGAATAAGATAGTTTGAGTGTTAGTAGTGTATTTTTAGTTAAATGTCTGTGATAGAGGAAGAAGGGATAGTTTAGGGATGGGTGAGTTTGGGAAAATGAGGGGGGCAATATTTCTTTGGTTTCCTGGCCTGATATCATTAACTAGCCTTCAATACTATGGAAAGAGAGACTATAGGTTGTAGGTGAAGCGATGTTTTGTGGGAAATCTAGGCAAATGAGGCACCATATGAGGTTTTCAAGGACTACTGATGGGAATGTTTTTTTTTTGACCAGGGATTGAGCCACATCCCCAGCCCTTTTTATATTTTATTTAGAGACAGGAACTCACTGAGTTGCTTTAGGACTTGCTAAGTTGCTTAGCCTCTTTCTCTACTCCATTGTGGCCATGGAAGGCTGTCCTAGTTGTGCTTCTATAACAGAATATTAAAACTGGGTAATTCATTAGGAATATATGTATATTCATATATATATGCATATTCATATATATTTCTATATATGTAAGCTGCCTGTCATGGCCAGCCACAGACCGCGGGAGGAAAACTCTCGGAGGCAGAGTAAAGCTATTACTAGCTTTCTCTTCTTCTTCTTCTTCTTAGAGCATAGAGAGAAAGAGAGAGAGCTTGAAAGAGAGAGATTTCTTCTTTAGAGAGAGAGAGAGAGAGCTTAGCTTTTAGAGCTTCTTTCTTCTTTGTTCTTTCTTCTTTCTTCCTCGGGAGCCTCAGCCTGACTCTGACCAGCAATTACTTCTTCTATCTGGTTTCTCTTCTGTAACCGCTCTGCCTACGTTCTGGCCGCTCTGATTCTTTTCTTCTTCTCCCACCCGAACTCTTCTTCCGACCGAGCGACTGCATGACTGACTGAGTGAATTCATTCTTCTCCTGACTCCGACCGCTTTCACCCGGTTATATACCTTTAGCTTTGCGGGTGCCTCACGTGCATTTACAGGTGCGTCACATACATACTTATTATCAGGTGGAACTTATGGCTTCCAGCTGACTTCCAGCTGGGGCCGCAATAGCCCATCTCGACCACTGGGCCACATCCCCAGCCCTTGGAGACTCCTTCATATTCCTCCTCGCAATTTCCTAGTTGCTGGGAAAGGCGTGCTTTTTTTAATTCTATTTTCTATATTTTATTTTCTCTTTTCTCTATTTTCTTTTATTTTCTTGTCCCTACCTGGCTTTTCACCTTTTGTTTTAAAAGGGTGGATATTTGAGCCCTTTTTGAGGAGGTACTGCGGCTTTAAGGAAGACTACTGCTGAGGAGCAGCTAACGCACTTAGTTAAGCACAATTGCATAAGCGGCTTTGACTTTTTTTTTTTTTCTATTTTCTTGTCTCTTCTTTATTTTTATGGCTTTTTTGCCAAAGCTCAATGGCTTTTTCTCTGCATGGTTTTCACCGTGCTTTTTAATTCTCTATTTTCTTTTAAGCTCATGGCTTTTTTCTTTATGGCTTTTTGCTAAAGCTCAAGGCTTTTTCTCTGCATGGCTTTTACCATGCTATTACTCTGGCTTCTTTATTTTTTATGGCTTTTGGCCGGCTACTCGCTTCATGGCTTCGGCTTCTCGCCGGCTCTCGCCGGCTACTCGCTTCGGCTTTTCGCTAATTCTTAACTGGCCTCAACTGAGTACTACTCTTTTTGCTGGTCTCAACTGAGTCAGAGGCTATGCTTTCTTCTCCTCTCTCCTCACTATCTTAGCTTCTTGTTCTTATATCTTATTTTTTCTTCTCTGCCTGCCGAGCCCCGGACGGGCCACCATTTGTAAGCTGCCTGTCATGGCCAGCCACGGCTCCACGGGAGAAAAACTCGGAGGGAGAGTAAAGCTTTTACTACTTTTACTTCTACTTTAGCTTAGAGAGAAAGAAAGATAGAGCTTAGCTTCTTCTTGTCTTCTTTTTTATATATATAATTTTATTTTTATAATTTTTAATATGTACAACTCATAGTGCATGTATTTAGTATCTTTTTACATACAACTGTTTGTATACAAAGTATATTCGTACAATTCAGGTCTTCAATCATGCATTAAGGAAAATGATATCCGTCTCATTCAACCACCTTGTCTTCTTGTCTTGTCTTTTTCTTCTTGTCTTCTTAGCTTAGAGAGAAAGAAAGATAGAGCTTAGAGAAAGATTATTTTTTCTTCTTAGCTTAGAGAGAAAGAAAGATAGAGCTTAGAGAAAGATTATTTTTTAGAGCTTCTTTCTTCTGTCTTCTTTCTTCTTTCTTCCTCGGGAGCCTCGGCCTGACTCTGACCAGGAATTACTTCTTCTATCTGGTTTCTCTTCTGTAACCACTCTGCCTACGTTCTGGCCGCTCTGATTCTTTTCTCCGACCCGAACTCTTCTTCTGACCGACCGAGTGACTGCCCGGCTGACTGAATTCTCCGTTCTCCTAACTCGGACCGCTTTCACCCGGTTATATACCTTCAGGTTTGCGGGTGCCTACAGGTGCGTCACATACATATCAGGTGGAACTTATGGCTTCCAGCTAGCTGCAACAGCCCTTCCTAATTAGGGCTCCTTCATATATATATTTTCCTATGTACATACACATATATAGAGGGGGAGAAGCCACCCCACTCCCACAATAAAACCATTAGTCTATTCATCAGGGTGGAGCCTAAACATTTCTTAAAAGTCCTACCTCCAAAAACCATCACCATGGCAATTAATGCCAAAATGAGTTCTGAAGGGGACAAGTATCTAAACCATACCAAGAGATGTTGGAGAAAAATGTTGAGGAGGCCTAATTTTTCAATAGCAATACTTTGGTCATATCACTCTTATATTAGCCTCTATCCAGATTCCTTCATTACTATGGAGAAGATATTTGATCTTAACTGTGTATCCACCATTTCCCCTTACTTTACATGAGTTACCATGTTTATAGTCCTCTATAGCAATTAAGAATAGAAACTTCTTTTTGCTGTCAGTTGCATATTTATGGAATTTTCACAAGACATTAAGGAATAAAGAGTGACCAACAAAATGGATTATCTGATATTTCCTCGTTTCTTCCTCTGATCTTTGCTTTGACCATTTTCCTTTTGCCTGACATTCGTCCACTTATGTCTTACTTCTTTTTATTTAATTAATTAATTAATTTATTTATTTATTTATTGGTACTGGGGATTGAACTCAGGGGCACTCGATCACTGGATCACATCCCCAGCCCTTACCTCTTTTTAAAAACTTGTTAATTTTGTCTGGTAACATATGTAAATATTTCTCTTCTGGAACTGGTTTTGAGCCTAGGAAAATTTTTTTTTAAATGGAGACTTCAAGGACTTTATATTTTTCCTGGTAATGTGTTATTAAATCAATAGTTTGTATGGTAAGTCAGTGAAGTAAATATGTTTTAGTTAGCTTTTTCACCACTGTGAACAAAAGATCTGCAAGAACAACTTAGAGGAGGAAACGTTTACCTTGGCTCATGGTTTCAGAGGTTCAGTCCATACTCTGCTAACTCCAGTGCTCTGCACCTGAGGTGAGGCAGAACACCATGGTAGAGGGGAATGGCAGAAAAAAAGCAGCTCAGGATATGACAGCAGGAAGCAGAGAGAGAAAGAGAAAGCTCTGCTAGCCAGAGACAAAATGTAATCCCCAAAGGCACATGCCCAGTGACCCACCTCCTCCAGCCACCTCCCACCTGCCTCCAGTCGCCGTCCAGTCGATCTGTTTCCGTGCATTAATCCTTTGTTAGATTATACCTGTCGTATTCATTTCTCCTCTGAACATTCTTGCATTGTCCCACACATAATCTATTCAGGGACACCTCACATCTAAACCATAACAATATAGAAATCATTAGTTGATATGGGGATGTGGAGTTGGTCTGGCCTAGGCTTTCAAATGCTAAAAATATAGAACAAGGAAATTTAAGGTACTTTTTTTTTTTTTTATTTTCAGCATTTGCAAGCCTAGGTCACACCAATTCTGCATCACTCTGGATCTAAAAATGAAGGGTTTTGTATGAAATGAAATTATATATATACATATATGGTTGTAGTTGGACATAATACCTTTATTCATTTTTTATGTGGTGCTCAGGATCAAACCCAGTGCCTCACACAGGCCAGGCTAGTGCTATAAAGGCTTTTACTGAAGAATGATTAAAATTAGTGAAGTTGGGGCTGGGGTTGTGGCTCAGCGGCAGAGCGCTCGCCTCTCACGTGCGCAGGCCCGGGTTCGATCCTCAGCACCACGTAAAAATAAAGGCATTGTGTACAACTAAAACCAATAAATAAATATTTAAAAAAAGCGGGCACTTGGGAGAGAGTCTTGAAAGCAAGAGAATCCTGCAGGAGTCTGACTTTATTTGGTTTGTCTGACTCCAGATGGCATGGAAGCTTACATCAAAGTAGATAGCTGCCCAGAGGAACCTGAGCTATGGATGAAAAATAAGAAAGAGGAAGAAGAATATGATCAATATCTTGATTCTGAAATGGATGTGTTCAGGTTTGATGATGACAACTCTCCTTCCTTGGTCCAAATTCGCTCTGTTGCCAAGAAGCATCCTAAAACTTGGATACATTATATCGCTGCTGAGGAGGAGGAGTGGGACTATGCCCCCTCAGTCCCCACCTCCAATGACAGGTAAACACGTTTTGAATCTTTCCTACTCATACTCAAAACTTTTTTTTTCGGTTATTCAAACCAAGAAATACTTAAGTTATGTTTAAAGGTCAGTACAGGTATGGAATCAAATGGCAAGGGTTAAGGTTATCTTTCTGTTGCTATGACAAAACGCCTAAGATAAACAAGTTAAAAGAAGAAAGGTTTATTTTGGTGTGGCTTCAGAGATTTCAGTTCATAGTTGGTTGCTTGACCATATACATCATGGAAGGAATGCATAGTGTACGAGGCCTGCTCACCTCGTGAAGACCAGGAAACAAAGAGGAGAAGGGGCCAGGAGTCCCAATAGCCCCTTCAAGGGTACAGCTCCAGTGTCCTAACTTCCTTCCATTAGGCCCCGCCTCCTAAAGGTTTCGCCAGCTCCCAACAGTGTTGCAGGCTGGTGTCCAATCTCTGAACATGTGAGCCTTTGGGGACACTTCAGATCCAAATTATAGTATGTATTAACATATTTGGAAACTACCATAACTAAGCAATAAAGATGCTTGTATTTTTCTCAATCCCATTAAATCACGTCAGATGTTTAAGAGTTGGATTTTTTTCCTATATAAAAATTTCTATCCCAACCTGTCATATTTTTATCTCTCATACAGAAGTTATAAAAGTCAATATTTGAATAATGGTCCTCAGCGGATTGGCAGGAGGTACAAAAAAGTCCGATTTGTGGCATACACAGATAAAACCTTTAAGACTCGTGAAACTATTCAGCATGAGTCAGGAATCTTGGGACCTTTACTTTATGGGGAAGTTGGAGACACACTATTGGTAAGTTAAGCATAAGATTCGGGATTAAGAAGAAAAAGTATGGAAGGTTTTGAGTTTATACAATATTCACAATTCAGCCCTGCCATCAATGGACATGATCTTTTAAAAATTATAAATGTTTATGATAATAATAAATATTGATATATTTAAAAATATATAAGTATGTAGGATAAAAATTTAATGTCACCCATTAAACGCACCACTTCTTTAAACTATTTATAGCTTAGATTTTGATACATATCCTTCCTGAACTTTTTTCCTGATTACATAGACCAGGAGTCAGCAGTGTACAGCAATTTGGCTTGTGGCTTCATTTTGCAAAACCTACAAGCTTAGAAGGTAATTTATATTTTTAAAGGGTTACAAAGAAAAGAAGAGGAGGAGCAATGGAGGAAGAGGGAGAGACAATGTAAATGTTTACTGTCTAGCCTTTTCCAGAAAATGTTTGCTGACCTCTGATCTAGGTATTAAGAGTGCTTGCCAGACACAGTGGCTCACGCCTGTGATCCCAGGGGCTCTGGAGGCTGAAGCAGGAGGATATCAAGTTTAAAGCCTCAGCAATTTAGCAAGGCCCTGAGCAAATTAGTTAGACCATATCTCAAAATAAAAAATAAAAAGGAGGGCTATGGCTGTGGCTCAGTGATAGAGCGCTCACCTGGCACACATTAGGCACTGGGTTCAATCCTCAGCACCACATAAAAAAATAAAGGTATTGTGTCCACCTACATATAAAGAGCTGGGGTGGGGAGCTGGTTCAGTGGTTAATTGCCCCTGGGTTTAATACCCAGTATCAAAAAAAAAAAAAAAAAAAAAAAAAAAAAGAAAGAAAGAAAGAAAGAACACTTACACTGCAAATAATAATCAATGAACAGTGGGTTAAATAAGTAGTGGTTTATTTTCATCATGAGAAATTTGTAGTTATAAGCCAGGCATGGTGGCTGCACGCCTATAATCCCAGAGGCTCAGGAGGCTGAGACGGGAGGATAGTGAGTTCAAAGCCAGCCTCAGCAAAAGTGAGGTTCTAAGCAACTCAGTGAGACTCTGTCTCTAAATAAAATATAAATAAGGGCTGGGGATGTGGTTCAGTGGTTGAATGACCCTGAGTTCAATCTCCAGTACCAAAAGAAAGAAAGAAAGAAAGAAATTTGGAGTTAGATGATGGTTTGCATGAATTCAACTGCACAAGAATGTAATGAAGGACATGGATTCTTATATATGGAATTATTTTAGGTACTGTCAAACTGACTTTTCTTTTTTTTTGGCGGGGGGGCAGGGAGGGCATGCCAGTGATTGAACTCAGGGGCACTCGACCACTGAGCCACACATCCACAGCCCTATTTTGTATGTTATTTAGAGACAAAGTCTCACTGAGTGTCTTAGTGCCTCAGTTTTGCTGAGGCTGGCTTTGAACTCGAGATCCTCCTGCCTCAGCCTCCCAAGTGCTGGAATTACAGGCGTGCGCCACTGCACCCGGCTGTAGGACTATCCACAATTCTGTGCTAAGAATCCTCCACTAAAAGTACATGAATGCCTCTTGCCTGTACTTTGGCAACATCAGAAAATTTTCCAACTTGATGAGCAAAATATTTATACATTATGTTCACTTACAACTCCCTGGTTAGTAGTTATTTATCTCTTAAATATTTTTTTTTAGTTGGTCACTTGTACTTTAACACTGTTATAATATTTTTTTGCCCTCTAGGGATTTAAAAAAAAATCTTCATATAGTCATGATCTCTAATCTATTATCATTCTTTTCATTTCTATTTTCTGGATCTTATTTCATTATATTTTCTGCCTGAGAATGTCTTTGCCACCCTAAAGAGATTATGAAAATAATTTTCTATATTTTATTCTTTTTGTAATGTTTTAAAATATTTATTTATTTGCTTTTAGTTGTACACGATGCGTTTATTTGTATGTGGTGCTGAGGATCGAACCCGGGCCGCGCACGTGCTAGGCGAGTGCTCTACCTCTGAGCCACAATCCCAGCCCCTTCTTTTTGTAATTTTATTTTTATAATACACATTTTAATTGCTCTGGAGTTATTTGGGGTATAGTGCTTAGTGTCAAATAGGGATATCCCCAAATGACAACCAATTTGTCCAACCAACCCTTTCCTAATTTGAAAATGCTTTCTTTATCATATAATAAATTGCTAAAACCTGAGATCTTTAAATGAACCTTATAGCACTGTTTTCATGACTGAAATCTGTAATATGTTTTGATATCTGTAGGGCAAATCTTCCTTCACTGTACTTACTAAAATTGTAATTTACTATTCTTGTAAAAATTTTCTTCATAAATTTTGTTTATATATATTGATGGATGGATGGAGAGATAGATAGATAGATATCGGGTACTGGGAATTGAACCCAGTGGCACTCTACCAATGAACTGCTTACCCAGTTCCTTTTTTACTGTTTAAATTATTTTATTTACTTATTTTTTGGTACTGGGGATTGAACCTAGGGCACTTAATCACTGGGCCATATCCCCAGCTCTTTTTCTATTTTTTAAATTTTGAGACAGAATCTGACAGAGTTGCTGAGGCTGGCCTTGAAATTGCAATCCTCCTGCGTCAGCCTCCTTAGTCACTGGGATTATAAATATGTACCAGCACACCTGGCACCATTTACCTATTTTTAATTAACCTCTAAAAATAGTTCAAAGTACAAAAGTATCCAATAAATAGTAAAATTTCCTCCTTCCCAAGAAGACTTCCAGTCCTATAGTCTGATAGGCAGTTATTGGTATTAATTTATATATTCCCCCTCCAGAAATAGTAATAATAATGTACTTGTGTATGTATATATTTCACTAAAAAACTGGAGCACTATGTACATTGTTCTGTACCTTAATTTTTTTTTTACATGTAACGATGTATCATAGACACCATTTAATATCTACATATATATATCTCTCTTTCTTTGATTTTTGGAAGTTATGCTCTAAACACTTTGCTTAAACTACATCATGCACAAACGTTAACTTGAAATGGACCAAAACCATAAATGTAAGCACGGAAAGTATAAAACTCTTAGAAGAAAATGTATGAATAAATTTTTGACTTTGTGTTAGACAATGGTTTCTTAGATATGACATCAAAAGCAGAAGCAACAGAAGAAAAAACCCTTTATAATTAACTTAATCACTATTTAAAATGTGTGTGCCTTGAAAGACACCAACAATAAAGTGAAACAGTAGCCCACTGAGTAGGAGAAAATATTTGCAAATCATATATCTGATAGAGTATCCAAAATATATAAAGAACTCTTGCAAATAAACAATAAAAAACACATGACCCAACTGAAAAATGAGCAAAGGATTTATATAGACATTTCTCCAAAGATGATATACAAGGTGATCAGTGAGCACATGCAAAGATGGTGAATACCAGAGAAATGCAAACATAAACCACAAGAAGACCCCACTTCATATCTACTAAAATGACCATGAACAAGAAGATAGACAACAAGTGTTGGTGAGGATGCTGGATAAATTGCAACACTCATAAATTTCTGATGGGAATGTAAAATAATGAAGCCACTTTTCAAAACAGTTTGGCCATTTCTCAGAGTTCAAAATGGAGTTACCATGAGACCTACTAATTCCACTCCTAGAAATGAAAGAGAAATGAAAATATATGTCCATTCAAAGATGTGTATGCAAATGTTCATAGCAGCACTCTTCATAACAGCTGCACACTGAAAATCATTTAAATGTTCACCAATTGGCTGGGTTTAGTGGTGTGCTCTATAATCCCAGCCATTCGGGAGGCTGAGGCAGGAAGGTGGCAAGTTGAAGGCAGCCTCAGCAACTTTGTTATACCCTTTTCAACTTAGCAAGACCCTGTCTCAAAATAAAAAGAGCTGGGCATGAAGTTCAGTGGTAAAACACCCTTGGATTCATACCTCAGTACCAAAACAAAAATGTTCACCAGTTGGTGAATGGATAAACAAAACGTGGTATGTCCATATATTTGAAATATTATTCAGCAAATACAAGAAATGAGCTATACTCTGATTTCTCTTCAGATTGTATATGTATTTTGCCTTTTAGTAAAAGAGAGAACTCACATTCTGCAACATGGATGAGACTCAAAATATTTGGCTTGGCTTTCTCACACCATAGTGGCTTCAGGGTAGTGAGACTTCTTTCATGTTGGCTCAGGGTGCCAACTGTATGTGTTCCAGTAAGCAACTCATAAAGTTTATCACCTTTTATGACCATCATCAGAAATAACATAGCACTTCATGACATCATCTATTAGTTGAGATTAGCCAAAGCCCACCCACCTATTATGAAGGAAAAGAAAATATGGTCCATCTCTTGATGGGAGGAATGTCAATGTATTTGGGGAGCCATATTTAAAAGCTTGCATAGAGACTGACAGCTTATTTCTCTAGTTCAACAAATATTGGTTGTAAACCTGACCAGGACAATATGAGAAAGAAAAATTAAAATTAAAATTACAGATCAGTAGCATTATAAACACAGATTCAAAAAATCCTAAACAAAAATCTGTAAACTCAACACAGTAATGTATATAAAAGACAATACATTATGACCAAATTGATTTATCCCAGGAGTAATAAATTAGCTTAATCTAACAAAATTGAATATGGTAATCTGCAATATTAATACATAAAAGCATAAAAAGGGAAAACACCATTTGATAATTTCAATAGTTTTGGAAAAAATCCCTTGTCAAAATTCAACATCCATTCATAAATTTAACAAGAAATTGGTACTATAAGGGAATTATTGTCCTGGTAAAGAACTGCAAAAACAATAACAAAACACTAAGTATCATTCTTGGTAAAACTCAGAAATCCTCCTGTTTAAGATCAGGACAAGACACAGTTGACAGGTAACACATCTATTTAGCATTATACTGTGAATCTTAGCCTGTGTTCTTAGGAAAAAGGAAATAAATTTTTAATATTTGAAAGGAATAAATAAAAGTGTTAATAGGATAAGAAATAGGTGGTTTTAACAACAAATCCCATCACTATGTACAAATATAATCCACCAATAAAAATGTGGGGGAAAAAAGAAATAGGTGTCTTATCAAATGAATGGGCTTTTAGGACAAGAGTAAAAGTGAAAGTAGATTTTTTAACCTTCATTATCACACACCTGCAGATCTAGAGGTGTGATTAATGTCTCCATGGGTCTTCATCTCTGCTTCCTTCCTCTCATTTAAAGCTCTTTCAAATCAGATGATACCACTTGCCACTCCTGCTTAATGCTATAATGAACTGGCCTCCTAGTCATGCTTGCTCATTCAACGAACATTTTATCATCTGAATCACTGTCTCCTTCTCTGAACAATGGAAAAGACTGAGAGGAAGCAGTGTCCTCATGCAATTAGCATCAGAAGGTGCAGGAAATATTTATTGATACAATTGAAATCATTTTTAAAGAAATGGAAAGGCACCAGGCGAGGTGGGACATGCCTGTAATCCCAGCAGCTCTGGAGGCTGAGGCAGGAGGATCGCGAGTTCAAAGCCAGCCTCAGCAAAAGCGAGGCCCAAAGCAACTCAGTGAGACTCTGTCTCTAAATAAAATGCAAAATAGGGCTGGGGATGTGGCTAAGTGGTAGAGTGCCCCTGAGTTCAATCCCTGGTACTAAAAAAAGAAAAAAAGAAATGGAAAGGGAAAGGGGCCTTCAGTGAAAAACATAAGTAGCTATCTAAGTAATTACATGAAAAAATGTTTTTGAATTTTACCTAGGCTCAAATTCCTATAATATGGATAAAGGCAGCTTTTAGTTTTCTGGAGATAGGCCACAGTTTTCATGTTGATCTTACTTGTCTTAGGGTATGATCTTATATCTCGTTTATACTTTTCAGATTATATTTAAGAATCAAGCAAGCCGGCCATATAACATCTACCCTCATGGAATCACTGATGTCAGTGCTTTATACTCAGGGAGATTGCCAAAAGGTAATAGCAAAAGTACTTGAAGTGACTCTTTGGTAGCTTATGTGAGACACCTGTAAGGATTCCTAGAATTGATGTGGTGTAACTTTAGGCTGCAACTCTTTTTTTAAAAATATCTTTATTTATTCATTTATGTGTGGTGCTGAGGAGCAAGCCCAGTGCCTCACACATGCGAGGCAAGCGCTCACTCTACCGCTGAGCCACAACCCCAGCCCTAGGCTGCAACTCTTAAGTGACCTAAAATCTTAAAACTGATGGTTCTGGCATGAAGGTCATGTTTTTTCTCTGAGTTTAGTTTTTGGCTTAATTCCACAGTTTTGATACCTAACATTTTAATATCTCTACTTTTAATTTCATTATTTGTTGCTTAAATATTCATGACATATCTTTGTCATGGATTGCATCTTTTATCAACAAAATGTCCTTGGTTCTCTTTTAGATCCTTAACTTGAATCATTTTTTTTTCTAATTTTCGTATTGCCACATGTGCTTGACTGGTTTATCTTTTCCATGATATTATTTTCCCATATATTTCTTTGTTTCATGTTAGGTCTTATCCACATAAAAAGCACACATATGGTTTTATTAGTTTACCCAATCACCATCTATCAATTGGAGATTTTAACCTGGTCATATTTGTGTTTTTATTAGTTTACCCAATCACCATCTATCAATTGGAGATTTTTAACCTGGTCATATTTGTGTTAGTTTTGATATGATTATTGATAGTCTGGTAATTTTATGTTTCAATTACAATTATTTTAACTTGTTACTCAGTTTTCAGTGCTTTGAGTAAAAATATTTTCCTTTTAATGAAATGGATGCTATACATATTCTTTCTAAATTTTAATTTTGATGATTTTTTTTATCAAAGTTATAGCTGCTTAAGCTTTAATCTATGGAAGGACTATAAATTCTACTTCCTAGAGGCATTAATTTATTTGGGGGGAGAGGTACCAGGGATTGAACTCAGGGGCACGTGACCACTGAGCACATCCCCAGCCCTATTTTGTATTTTATTTAGAGACAGGGTCTTACTGACTTGCTTAGGGTCTCACTTTTGCTGAGGCTGGCTTTGAACCTTCGATCTTCCTGTCTCAGTCTCGTAAGCCACTGGGATTACAGGCATGCACCACCACACCTGGCCAAGGCATTAATTTTTAATCATTTTTGTTTTAGATTTTTGGTGTTTTATCTCAAAATCTCTAAACATTGCTTATAGTGCTAATTCTTTGTTTTTTGACTTAACAATTATATATTTGCTTGTTTTATTTAAATATTTATTCTATTTTTTTTTTTTTTTTTTTTGGTACTGGGGATTGAACTCAGGGCACTTGACCACTGGGTTACATCCCCATCCCTTTTTGTATTAGAGACAGGGTCTCACTGAATTGCTAAGTGCCTCGCCATTGCTGAGGCTGGCTTTGAACTCACGATCCTCCTGCCTCAGCCTCCCAAGTGCTGGGATTACAGGTGTGCACCACCACGCCCAGCTTATTCTAAAAATTTTAAATCCAAAAATAACATTTATATTTTTTAAATAAGTTACTTCTTATACATATGCTTATTTCAGAACTGTGATTATTCTCTTATGTATAATTCAAATGGTTTTACTATTAAGAGTCAAATAAGTTTTCATTCCTTATTCCCTATCACAATCAACTGGATAATCAATTCTGGAATGCCACTCTCTTTAATGTCTTTTATTTCCCCTTTGGCCCTTAGAATATTTTTCTTCTTCATATATATTTTAACTACATATTTTAAAAGTGTTATTATTTCTATTTATTTGTGATAAGATATAGACTTACTTGCTTCGATTCAAACTAACATGCTAACAAAAGTCTGCTGGACCCATTTTTATTGATAAAAAATTTAGTAAATCTTAATCAGGGGCCATTTTAGTTGCCATTTACTGAGAAATTTCTTATATACAGATTTGTAGAACCTTTGCAATAGCAATATGGTTACTATTTAAAGAAAAACTTTAGACAAACTTAAAATACGTACAGAACCAGTTTTAGGGCAAACAATTCAACTTAACATTACTAATATGTGCCTTGTTATATTCTAATTGAGTTATTTCTGGATTTGGGTTTGGGTAGGTGTAAAACATTTGAAGGATTTGCCAATTCTGCCAGGAGAAATATTCACATATAAATGGACAGTAACTGAAGAAGATGGGCCAACTAAATCAGATCCTCGATGCCTGACCCGATATTACTCTAGTTTCATTAATCTGGAGAGAGATCTAGCTTCTGGGCTTATTGGCCCTCTCCTCATCTGCTACAAAGAATCTGTAGATCAAAGAGGAAACCAGGTGAGTTTTATCCTTTCCAAGTTCTGGGATTGACACTTAAAACTGGAATAAGATGCATATGAACTTCCAGGTATTTCTTATTCTCTCAGTGTATACAATCCTGTTTCCTGCAGAAAACATAGCAGACTGTTGTGTAGTCCAATAAAAGAAATAAATTGGGTTTCACTTAGAATGAAGTGAAAATTTTGTTGTTGTGACAAAATACCTGAAAAAATCAACTTAAAGGAAGGAAAGATTTTATTTTGGCTCATTATTTCAAAGATTTCAGTCCATAAGTCACTTGGCCCCATTGCTGTAGGCACATGGTAAGGCAAAATGACGTGGTGGGGAGGTTGTAGCAGAGCAAAGCTGTTCAATTCATGGAAGTCAAGGAGAGAGACAGAAAGCGAGGCGGGCGGCGGGGGAGAGGGAGAGCACAAGAAAGAGGCCAGGGACAAGATATAGCTTTCTACTTCCCACCTACTACCACTTCCATCACCTCCCATAATTCATTGAAATTTTTAATCCATCAAATGGATCAATGCATTGATGGGGTCAGAGCCCTCATGATCCAGTCACTTCCCAAAAGCTCTCCCTCAGAACACTGCTGTACTGGAGACCAGACCTTGGACACATGAGCCTTTGGGGGACATTCCAGACCCAAACTCTAACAAGACTCACTTAGCAATGACTAACTCATAAATCTGGTTCATTATACAAGTTGTTGTCCACTGATTTGTTTAATCAGAAAACTTAGATATTAGTGTTGTTCTTTGGTTTTGTAGCTCCCCATATCTTATTTGACCTGTTTTTCTATTTTTACTTTTTTATAGATTGGTAGCCTTGTGAAAAGTACTTGCTAAATGGGTCTTTAAAGAGTTAAATCCTCTAATCAGAACATGGAGAGAATGAAACTACAGACTATACCAAAAAATTAGCCAGCATATGGCCTTACGCCAGAAGAAACTAAATTTAATGGATCCAGTCACCCTCTTGCCTAAACATGTATTCACTGCTTGTAACACCCATCCCTATTCCCAGGTCCTGGGACAAGCCACAACAGTGACCCTAAGAGGAAATATAATTGGACCATAAGCTTAGATATGTCATGTGTATGTCATTGCTTCCATCACAGACTGCTAGCGTCTTCCTCACAGTATCCGTAGCATTTCTTTCTCCCTTTCAATACATGTAATTAACAGATGATGTCAGACAAAAGAAATGTCATCCTGTTTTCTGTATTTGATGAGAACCAAAGCTGGTACCTCACAGAGAATATGCAGCGCTTTCTCCCCAGTGCAGCCGGAGGACTGCTTCAGGATCCGGAGTTCCAAGCCTCCAACGTCATGCACAGTGAGTAAGGCATCACTTCAGCCCAGTGGGATAAAGGGAAATTGATGCCACCAAACTGGTGTCCAGATAATTAATATATTTAATGCCATGTAAGAGACACATATTTTTTAAAAAAATATAATCATATAATACATATTTCAAAAACCCAGTCACTGTTTTTCCTTTCAATGTTTACTTGGCTGCCTTCTCCCATTTAGTTTTATCTTATCTCCTTCTATATTAACACATTTCCGTCAACCCTTCCATGCCCAGGTCACTCATTTAAAACACATTTTCTCCATAACAATACTCTCATATACTATATCATTATGTGCATTTTCTAGGACTGACATAATAAAGTATTACAGAGATGTACTGTCTTACACTTCTGGAGGTTTAAAGTCTGAGATCAAGGTGTTGGCAGGCGTGGTTTCTTCTTTAGCCTCTTTCCTTTCCTTGTAGATGCCATCTTCTCTGTGCATCCTCATGTGATCTTCCCTCTCTACCTGTGTGTATCCTAATCTCTTCATATAAGGTGATTAAGTCTCACTCTAATGGCCTCATTTTAACTAACTGCCTATTTAAAAACCCATTTCCAAATATAGTCACATTCTGAAGTACAGAGTTTAGGAATAAACATCTGTTGCATATATACATATGTGTACTGTTTATATATACACACAAATTGAATAGTCAAAAGCATGATAAAATTTCAATCTCTCTATCATTTAGGGAAAGGCAAAATAGATGTCAAAGAAATAGTACTTTATACCTAGCAGACTGGCAAAATTATAAGACCATTATTACTAGCCGTTGTATGGGTAAACAGGTATTCTTGTACAATGCTAGTGGAATACTGGTACAGGCTTTTTGAAACAGATATAGGTGCAACCATTAAAATTAAAAATATATGCCTTCTGAAATTCCGATTCTGATTAAGATGGAATAAGCATGTGTCACTGTTATCTATTTCACTGAATGCTACTAAAAATCCTGGACAAAATGGATGGGGAAGTTATCTGAGAACCCTGAAATTGTATACAGTGAGTTATACGCTCCTTGCAGTATGTGACTTCTGTCATCTAATTCTGCAGGAGCCCTAATAAAGGAGATAGCTAAGATTTCTCTTAGCTGTGAGCCATAAGCATTACCACCTCCATGGTCTCGCGAGACTTGGCCCGGGACATTGTGGATAGGGTCGGCGCCATTTGCATGGTCTCGTGAGACTTGGCCCAGGGGATTGTGGGTCATCATAGGTGCCATTTTGTGGTTGTTGGAGGAGCATGGACAGCTTGTCGGGGTGTTGTTAGAGCCGGAGAGAGAAGCTGGCAGAATAAAGAGCCTGTTTGTTTCCAGTCTGCCTCTGAACTTATTCCCGCGGCTTTGTTGCTCCAAGCGGCCATCGCTTCAGGCGGCAACATAATTCTATGCCCCATTGTCTCCAAGTTTTAGCCCTTTAGCTTTGAGTTGAGCCTCATATGTTGAAGCCCTAACCCTGGTACTGCAGAATGTGACTGAATTTGGAGATAATATCTTTAAAGATTATTAAATTAAACTGAAATTGTTAGAGTGGGCCCTAATCCAATCTGACTGGCATCCTTGTAAGAAGAGGAGATTTGGACAGACAAATATACCACAGATGTACCCGCACAGAGGGAAATCCCTGAGAACACCCAATCCAAAATAATAAACCCAGAATACTTCTAAACCTCTCATTCCCCATTGCTTTTCAGGTATCAATGGCTATGTTTTTGATAGCTTGCAATTGTCAGTTTGTTTGCACGAGGTGGCATACTGGTACATTCTGAGTGTTGGAGCACAGACCAACTTTTTATCCGTCTTCTTCTCTGGATATACCTTCAAACACAAAATGGTTTATGAAGACACACTTACTCTATTCCCATTCTCAGGAGAAACTGTCTTCATGTCGATGGAAAACCCAGGTTAGTTATTTATATTATCAATCAACAACAGCTGTAATGGTTTTGCTTGCCAAGCTCAGGCACGAAAGCAACCATCTCTCGAGAACTGCCAAGAGATAACAGAAGAACTTCCTTAATCTTTTATAGAACATACCCTTAGGTGACCTAAGGACCTTCCATTAGCCTCACCTCTTAAAGGTTCAACCATTTTCCAATACTATGACTTACTAAGCTTCCAACACATGGACTTTTGGGTGAAAACTGCATCCAAACCATAGCACATTGTGTTATGTGATTTTAATGCATAGAATGACAGGATAGATACCATTAGCCTCACTTGCAAATTTGAAAACTGGAGCTCAGAGAGCTTAAGTGACTTGCTCAAAGTTATACAACTGGTAAACAGTAGAGCTAGGAATTGAACCCAAGAAGTCTGATTCTAGAAACTGTTGTAATATGGCAATTACATTTAACCTACAATAAAACTCTTCCTCAAGTCATTGTCAGCATCAGAGAGTTTTGTGTGACTAATAACACTCTTCATTATTGTGTGTATTAGTTACATTTCTCCATTTTATTACTTTTTTTTTGTACCAGGGATTGAACTCAGGGGCACTCAACCACTGGGCCACATCCCCAGCCCTTTTTTGTATTTTATTAGAGACAGGGTCTCACTGAGTTGCTAAGTGCCTCGCCATTGCTAGGCTGGCTTTGAACTCGCAATCCTCCTGCCTCAGCCTCCCAAGTGCTGGGATCACAGGCGTGCGCCACTGCACCTGGCCATTTTATTCCATTTTTAATTACATCCC
The DNA here is from genome assembly GCA_025594165.1 of Tamias sibiricus. Classification (NCBI taxonomy): domain Eukaryota; kingdom Metazoa; phylum Chordata; class Mammalia; order Rodentia; family Sciuridae; genus Tamias; species Tamias sibiricus. The sequence continues at coordinate 143,639,633 of CM046667.1, read as the reverse complement.
TTTTGTGGTCGCAAACAGTAATGGCACAATAGCAGCAATGCAAAAACCACTTCTACCACCATCGTTGGATTGTTACATGTGTCAATAATTTAAGCCAATGACTTGTGATAAAATGGTCTTGACCAATATTTTTTCATTTACCTAAAAATGGGAGAAAATTTCTTAACACAGAACTTACTTCAAACCTGGATTATGAGTAACCAGAGTCTTATTCTTTCTCATCTCCAGGTCTGTGGGTTCTGGGGTGCCACAACTCAGACTTTCGGAACAGAGGCATGACAGCCTTACTGAAGGTTTCTAGTTGTGACAGTAACACTGGTGATTATTATGAGAACACATATGAAGATATTCCAACATATCTGATTAGTGAAAACAGTGTTATTCAACCCAGAAGCTTCTCCCAAAATTCAAGGCACCTGAGCCCTAGGAAGCAATTCAAAGCTACCTCTATCCCAGAAAATGACATAAAGAAGATTGACCCTCAGTTTGAAGAGAGAACTGGGATCACCAAAGTACAAAGTATCTCCAGTGATTTTTTGATGCTCTTGGGACAAAGTCCTACTCCACATGGGTTATCCTTATATGATCTTCAAAAAGCCACATATGAGGCTATTCCTGATGATTATTCACCTGGACCAACAGACAGTAATGAAGGCCCATCTGAAGTGGCATGCCTCAGGCCAGAGCTGTGCCATGGTGAGGACGTAGTGCTTACTCCTGATCCGGGCCTCCAATTAGGGTCAAATGAGAATTTGGGAACAACTATAGCAGTAGATTTGAAGAAAGTTAATTTAAAAGTTTTGGGTTCACCAAATAATCTAATGATTCCACCAACAATTCTATCAGAAAACTTGGCAGCAGGTCCTGAAAAGATGAGTTCCTTAGGAACCCCAAATATGCCAGTTCACTCTGGTAGTCAGTTAAGCACCATTTTATTTGGTACAAGGTCATCTCCCCTTACTGGGCCTGGTGTACCTCTGAGCTTGAGTGAAAGAAATGATTCAAAGTTGTTGGAAGTGGATTTAATGAATAGTCAAGAAAATCCACTGGGGGAAAATGTATCATTAATGAAGAGTAATGGATTACTTAAAGAGAAAAGAACTCATAGACCTTCTTTGTTGACCAAAGATAATGCTTTAGTCAAATTTAATATTTCTTTGATAAAAACAAATAAGACATCTAATAATTCAACATCTAATGGAAAAACTTACACTGACAGCCCAACATTCTCAATTGAGAATAGTACATCTCTCTGGCAAGACACTGTATTAGAAAGTAATACTGGATTTCAAGAAGTGACATCCTTGATCCAAGACAAAATGCTAATAATGGACAAAAATACTCCAGCTTTGAGGCTAAATTATGTGTCAAATAAAACTACTCCATTAAAGAATATGGAAATAGGTCACCAAAAAAGGGTGGGGCCTGTGCCACAAGATTCAGAAAATCCAGATATGTCATTCTTTAGGATGCTGTTCTTGCCAGAATCAGCAAATTGGCAGCAAAAGACCCATGCAAATAACTACCTGAACTCTGGGCCATGGCCTAGGCTGAAGCAATTAATATCCTTAGCATCAGAAAAGTCTGTAAAAGATCAGAATTTCTTGTCAGAGAAAAATAAAGTAGTAATAGAAGAAGATGAATTTACAAAGGACACAGAACTCAAAGAGATGATTTTTCCAAGCAACAGGACCATATTTCTTACTAACTTGACCGATGTACAAGAAAATAATACACACAATCAAGAAAGAAAAATTCAGGAAGATATAGAAAAGAAGGAAGCATTAATTCAAGAGAGTATTGTTTTGCCTCAGGGGTATACACTGACTGGCAATAAGAATTTCCTCAAAAACCTTTTCTTACTGAGCACTAAGCAGAATATAAGTTTAAATGAGGGGACATATGCACCAGTACTTCAAGACACTAGGTCATTAAATAATTCAACAAATAGAGCAGAGATTCACATGGCCAATTTATCAAAAAGCAAGGAGGAAGAGGAAACAAAGTTGGAAGGCTTGGGGAATCCAACCAAGCAAATAATGGAGAAACACGTAAGCACCACAAGGATGTCTCTAAATCCATGCCAGAAAGATGTTATTGCTCAACATGGTAAGCAGGCCTCGAAGCAACTCAAACTCCCACTAGAAGAAATAGAGCTTCAAAAGGGGATGATTGCAAATGACAGCTCAGCCCAGTCATCCCAAAATGTGAAATATTTGACACACATAGACTATAATGAAAAGCAGGAGAAAGCCATTATTCAGTCTCCCTTATCAGATTTTCCTGTGAGGAATCATGACATCACTCAGATGAATAGCTCTACATTGCCCATTACAAGGATATCACCATTTCCATCAATTATACCTACAGATTTGACCAAGATCCCATCTCAAGATAATTCTTCTAATTTTCTAGCCTACAGTTATACCTTTGGGACAAAAAGTTCTCGCGTCCAAGAAAGCAGCCATTTCTTACAAGGAGCAAAAAGAAATAACCTTTCTTTATCCATCCTGTCCTTGGAGATGCTCAGAGATCAAGGAAAGGTTGGCTCCATGAGGACAAGTGCCACAAACTCAGTCACACGTAAATATAATGAGAGTAATATTCTCTTGAAACCAGTCTTGCCCAAAGTTTCTGGTAAAGTTGAATTGCTTCTCAAACTTCCCACTTATCAGAAAGACCTTTTAACTAGAGAAACTAATCATGAGTCTCCTGGCCATCCTGATGTCATGGAAAATATCCTTCTTCAGAAAACACCAAGACCTATCAAATGGAATAAAACAAATAGACCTGGAGAAGTGCCCTTTGTTAAAGTGGCAACGGAAAGCTCTGAAAAGACTCCATCCAAGCTGTTGGGTCCTACTCTTCAGTTAGAGCAAGAAGACATCGACTATGATGATACCATCTCAATTGAAACAAAGAGGGAAGATTTTGACATTTATGGTGAAGATGAAAACCAGGGTCCCCGCAGCTTTCAAAAGAAAACACGACATTATTATATCGCTGCAGTGGAGCGGCTCTGGGACTATGGGCTGAGTAGATCTCCTCATGTTCTAAGAAACAGGTATGATTCCATTGTCCTGCTGTTGTGACCTTTGACTTTACCAGCTGATGAAATGGTAAGAAAGGCACCCCCAATTTGTAGCAATGAGATACCAGACATTGCTTTACAGAGGAACCCTGAGAAGCAGGTGGCAAAAAATCTAGATGAAGCTGATGAATAAATGAGAGTAGATGATAGCAGGTCAAGATGTCCTGGGGCTGGGGCTGGGGCTCAGTGGTAGAGCACTTGCCTAGCATGTGTGAGGCACTGGGTTCGATTCTCAGCACCACATAAAAATAAATAAAGGTCTCACTGACAACTAAAAAAAAAATTTTTTAAAGATGTCATGAAAGTCTTACTCTGAAGAAGGCTTTACAAGAGGAGTAGAGGAGTCAGGGGCAAGAAGCAGCAATGGGGAAGAAAGTCAACTTCATCTCTCAAACCCATAAGCTGCAGAGGAAACCTTATTTTCGTGAAAATAAGGGCCCTGAAAGAGGAAGGAGGAAGAAGTGAAGCACGTAGCAAAGAGGTGGAAGGTGTAGGCAGCATTGTTTTCCAAGGTATAGGGATCTGAGGGGAAAATAGAGTGACTTGATTTTTAGGGGAGCAGAAGGAGGCTGGTCAAGGGAGAGAAAGCAGAGACAAATTTGGAAGACAAACATGAGGGTCAGTCAGTCAGAATGTGTTCCATGGCATTTGTACGTTTGTAGACACTGGGGTGCAGCATAGTAGAAGCTCACACTCTCTTGCAGAGAGCAGGAGATAATAGATTAGTAGATGAATAAGGGAATTTCAATGGTGCCATTCAGGAGATAGAATAGAGTAACATGGTGAAGAGTGACTGGGGTACTTTAGCTGTGGTGCTCAGAGAAATCCTCTTCGAGGAGTTCAGCCCAAACCAAATGGAGCAAACATGACTTGAGTATAGTGAAGAATCCAAAGTATGGTGTATGGAGGGAAGATGAGGCGGCAGAGGCAAACATCAGTCAGATCATACAGGTCCCTGCTTTCTGTCTCAAGTGAGTCCTCATTGCTGCCTGCCGACGCTATTCACCTGCATTTCGCACTACATATGCATTGCTCCTGTAATAATAAAATACTATTACAATAATAAAATCAGAGGCTGTCCTGGCAGGCTAGGATGAGGAGGTGGTTCCCTGAAGAGGAACTCCATTCCCCAAGATCCACAAGCCTATTGGCCTAGTCACTGTGCTACCTCCATCCTTTCCTGAGCCCCCCTAGTAACGGCCTGTCCAGCACAGAGAGGGCAGATGGGTGGATAGGGAGTGGGAACATTGGTCTTTCTATGGTGGTGGCTCTGTGGGGCCCATTTTCTGTGTGCTCCTTTGATGTCTTTTGTTTTTTTGAGTTGGGGTCCCACTGTGTTACTCAGGTTGTTCTCAAACTTCTGAGCTCAGGTGATCCTCCTGCCTCAGCCTCCCAAGAAGCTGGGACTACAGGTGAGAGCCACCAAACTTAGGGGACAAAAGAGAGATTCTGGATGCTTGCCTGGCAAAAGCAGAGCAGGTGGAGGGAGAAGATGAGGACAAATTATTAAATGGCCTTAAGAAAAGAACAAAGAAGGCGAGGCCTTGGCCAGCAGACATTCCTTTCTGTATGGACAAGCCTATAGTCAGTGGACATGGAAATTCCCCCCCCCCCCCCCCCCCCCCCCCCCCCCCCCCCCCCCCCTAAAGAATGAATTGCTATCATTGAAAATGAAAACTTATCTGGATGAAGTGACCTTTTGCTTCACAGTGGCAACAGAATGCTTGCTTATTAGCGAGAATCAATAACAAGCAATTCCGCTTGAATGGGCACTCAAAGCAAAGCCCTGGTGGGTACATTATTTGCTCCAGCAGAAGAGCATTTGCTTGGAGTGTCATGAAGTGCTGGGTGAACTCTGAGGAGGAGGGAAGAGGGCCCAGAGCCATGGATAGTCGCAGAGGACAATGCACTGAAGAAGATCCTTGGTTGTCAGCATGGCCGTACGAAAGTGTGGGAAATGAATTTAAAAGGGTGAATCAACAGGCACTTTCCCTGAGATAATGGGCTCTAAGTTGGAACCATCTTGCCTGCATTAAAGCCAAAATTACCAGAAAGAAGGAAGTAACACAGATCAGATCAGAAACAACTGAAATGGAGATTAGAGCAATAAAAATGAAGAATTTTTTGATAAGCTAAACAAAATTTATAGAGATAGAAAATGGGATAATGGTATTTAGGATGCATTGAAATAATTGTTAACCTAGAATTGTATACCCATCAAAATATGAATGAAGTTGAAAAAAGGACATTTTCAGACAAGCAGAAACAAACTTCCCTGCTACCAAAGACTCATTAAAAATAGTCTGATGGGGCTGGGGTTGTGGCTTAGTGGTAGAGCGCTCGCCTAGCACCGTGTGCAGCCCGGGTTTGACCCTCGGCACCACGTAAAAGTAAACGCACTGTGTACAACTAAAACAAATAAATAAATATTTTTGTGGTACCGGGGATTCAACTCAGGGGCACTCGACCTCTGGGCCACATCCCCAGCCCTTTTTTTTTGTATTTTATTTAGAGACAGGGTCTCACTGAGTTGCTAAGTGCCTCGCCATTGCTGAGGCTGGCTTTGAACTCGCGATCCTCCTGCCTCAGCCTCCCACAGTGCTGGGATTACAGGTGTGCGCCACCGCGCCCGGCATAAATAAATATTTTAAAAAATAGTCTGATGATGGGCTGGGGTTGTGGCTCAGTGGTAGAGCATTTGCCTAACGTGTGTGAGACACTGGGTTCTATCCTTGGCACCACATAAAAATGAATATATAAAACAAAGGTATAAAAAATGATGTATCTGTTAAAAAATAGTCTGATGTTATACTTCTTATAAAAGTGGTTCCAACAAGATATGAGAGGCAAGAAGGAATAAAAAGCAAACACAGGGTAACTATGTAGATAAATATAAATAAGCATTATTTGTATAAACAATGGTAAAATTTAAAAAGTTAATGTATGCATAATTGCTGTTTTCACAACATGTCTGCTTCCAAAACACAGATATCATGAATTCACTGTAAAATGTAAGCCAAAATTGGGAAAGAAGATTCATCTCATGCAGGAGCCTTGTTTGGGGAGATGGCTTAAATTGCGGTTGACTATGGGCCATGGAGATTTGGACATTGCTGCCTTCTGTAGTCTCACGGGACTTGGCCCGGGATCTTGCAGGACTTAGCCCGGGATCTCGTGTGACTTGAGCCGAGATTGCTGATCGGGTCTGCGCCATTTTTTGGTGGTGTGTGTGGTGCGTGTTAGTCATTGTTAGAGCCAGAGAGAAAAGTTATCAGAATAAAAAGCTGGTTGTTTCCAGTTCGCCTCTGAACTTCTTCCCGCGGCTTCGTTGTTCCAAGCGGCCATCGCTTCAGGTGGCAACAATCTCAACATCATCATTACTGAACATATGGATTTGAGAAAGTCTACCATTACTAACCATCTAATCTATGAATGTGGAGTAATCAACAAAGAACCACCAAAAAATGAAGAAGGAGGCTGCTGAAATGGGAAGGGGATCCTTCAAGTATGCCTGGATTTTGAATCAACTGAAAGCTGAGGATGAGCATGGCATCACCATTGACATCTCCCTGAGGATATTTGAGACCAACAAGTATCATGTGACTATCATTGATGCCCCAGGGTATAGAGATTATCAAACACATGATTACAAGCCAGGCTCAGTGGCACACGCCTGTAATCCCAGCAGCTCAGGAGGCTGAGGCAGGAGGATCACAAGTTCACAGCCAGCCATAGCAAAAGCGAGGCACTAAGCAACTCAGTGAGCCCTATCTCTACATAAAATACAAAATAGGGCTGGGAGTGTGGCTCAGTGGCTGAGTGCCCCTGAGTTCAATCCCTGGTACCAAAACAAAACAAACAGAAAAGATGATTACATGCTGACCTTTCAGACTGACCATGCTGTTCTGATAGTTGCTGCTGGTGTTGGTGAATTTGAAACGGTATCTCCAAGAATGGGAAGGTTTGTGAGCATGCCCTCCTGGCTTATACACAGGGTGGGAAAAAACTAACTGTTGGTACTTAGAAAATAGATTCCACTGAGCCACACTACAACCAGAAGAGAAATGAAGAAATTATTAGGGAAGTCAGTACTACCTTAAGAAAATTGGAGTCAGCTCCGACACAGTAGTATTTTGTGGCGATTTCTAACTGAAATGATGACAACATGCCGGAGCCAGGGATGGTTCAAGGGGTGGAAAGAACCTGTAAAGATGCCAGTGCCAGTGCGATCATGCTTCTCGTGCCTCCAGTTCGCACCCTGTCACCAACTTGTCCAACTGACAAGCCCTTATTAGGCACTACAAGATATCTATAAAATTGGTGGTATTGGTACTGTCCTTGGGGCCCAAGTGGAGACTAAATATTCTCAAATTGAACACGGCGCTCACCTTTGCCCCAGTTAATGTTACAATTGAAGAAAAGCCTGTTGAAATGCATCATGAAGCTTTGAGTAAAACTCTTCCTGGATTGGGAGGCTGAGGCAGGAGGATTGTGAGTTCAAAGCCAGCCTCAGCAACGGCGAGGCACTTAGCAACTCAGTGAGACCCTGTCTCGAATAAAACACAAAAAAGGGATGGGGATGTGGCCCAGAGGTCCAGTGCCCCTGAGTTCAATCCCCGGTACCACAAAACAAAACAAAACAAAACAAAAAACCTCTTCCTGGAGACAATGTGGGATTCGAAGTCAAAAATGTGTCTGTCAAGGGCTGGAGTATGGCTCAGAGGTAGAGCACTTGCCTAGCATGCAAGAAGACTTTGGTTCTATCACCAGCAGAAGGAGAAGGGAGAGAGGAAGGTGATGTTGTAGAGTACTAGCAGGGGGAGTATGAGAAGAACAAGGACTAGTAAAGATGTTAATTGTGACAACATGGCTGGTGACAGCAAAAATGGAAGTACTGCTGAACTCAGTGGCACACGCCTGTAATCCCAGCACTTGGGAGGCTGAGGCAGGAGGATCGCGAGTTCAAAGCCAGCCTCAGCCATGGCGAGGCACTTAGCAACTAACTCAGTGAGACCCTGTCTCTAATAAAATACAAAAAAGGGCTGGGGATGTGGCCCAGAGGTCGAGTGCCCCTGAGTTCAATCCCCTGACCCCCTTCCCCACAAAAAATGGAAGTACAGTTTTCATTGTTCTGGAGATTATCATCCTGATTTATGCACACCAAATCAATGCTGGCTCAGCACCTGTGCTAGGTTCTGACACAGTTCACATTGCTCGCAGGTTTGCTGAGCAATTGCCAGAAAATTGCTCCCACTGTGATATTTTTTTCCATACTGGAGATTGAATACAAGGCTGAAACATGCTAGGAAAACATTCAACCACTGAAATACATTTCCAGTCCTTTTGGTTTTTAATTTTGAGATGGGGCTTTGCTAAATTGTTCAGGCTGGTCGTGAACTTGAGATACTTTTGCTTCAGCCTCCTGAGTAACTGGGATTACAAGCGTGGGCCATCTATCCTGCCAGGCTCCATTGTGATTTAAAAAAATATATTTATTTATTTGCTTTAGTTGTACACAATGTGTTTATTTTGACATGGTGCTGAGGATCGAACCCGGGCTGCACACGTGCTAGGCGAGCACTCTACTGCTGAGCCACAACCCCAGCCCCTCCATTGTGATTTTTTCAAATATATTTTTATTTATATTTTTAGTTATAGATGGACACAATACCTTTATTTTATTTATTTATTTTTATGTGGTGCTGAGGGTTGAACCCGGTGCCTCACACAGGCTATGCAAGTGGTCTACCACTGAGCTACAACTACAGTCCTGTAATTTTTTTTTTTTTTTTTTTTTTTTTTTTTTTTTTTGTGGTACCGGGGATTGAACTTGGCAGCACTAGACCACTGGGCCACATCCCCAGCCCTTTTTTGTATTTTATTAGAGACAGGGTCTCACTGAGTTGCTAAGTGCCTCGCCATTGCTGAGGCTGCCTTTGAACTCGCGATCCTCCTGCCTCAGCCTCCCAAAGTGCTGGGATTACAGGCGTGCGCCACCGCGCCCGGCTAGCCCTGTAATTTTTATTGTTAGGGTTCCTTCCTAATTTGGTCTTAAGATTTCTCTCTTGAGAGTGAACATAAACCAACCTAGTCACTTTCTAGAAGAACCCATACTGGGAGCCAAGTTAGGTTAGAGTGTTTGGTGAGGTGAGAAACAATGAGGAAGTGAACTCAACATGCAGAATGCAACGGAATAGTAACAAATACCTAGAAGTAAGTATGACAAAAAGCTTACATAGAATTTTCTATGACAATTACTGAGAAACTTAAATATACCTAAATAAATGTTGAGATATACTATGTATGTGGACTCAAAAACATAATATCGGAAAATGTAAATTGTTCATAAATGGATCTATCATTCAGTGCAACTTGAATGAAAATCCCAACAAGTCTTTTCTTTTGTAGAACTCAACAAACTATTTGTAAAATTAATACAAAAATGAAAAGGGTCAAGAATTGTCAAGACTTTCATGAAGAAGAACAAGATGGGAGGAATTGTTGTATTACATACTGAGACTCATTTTAAAGCTATACTAATTAAAACAATATGATAATTGGTACAGAGGTAAACAAACAGGTAAATAAAATAATACAAAATAGACTCACACACATATACATATAGACACTTGATTTATGACATAGGTGTCACAGAAGAGCAGTTTTCAATAAAAGATGCTGGGAAATTTTAGTATCCATACAGAAAAGACATTAAACTTGACACCTGAATCACAACATACACCAAAAATATCCACTCACATTGGCACACTAGTATAGAAGTGAAAAATAAAACCATAAATATCTTCGGAAGAAAAAGTAAGAGAATATCTTAATCTCCGAGCAGGGAAGAAAAAAGATTGATATCAAGATATAAAAAGCATTAATGAAGAAGGATTTTAAAAATAAATTTCACTACATTAAAATTCTGAACAAAAAGAGAAAAAGAAGTTTGGCTACCGAATGAGAGAGAATGTTTGGATGTTTACAATGTGTAAGGCAAAGGACTCATGTCAAGACTATATAGGGTACTTCTTGGAATCAATAAGAAAAAAGCAGATTATCCAGTACAAAAATTGGCAAAAACAAAACAAAACAAAACAAAAAACTTGGAGAGAAGCTCCACAAAAGAAGATATCCAGATGACTGCTACTCCTAGAAAGATTCTCAATCTTATTGATCAGGCAAATGCATAATAAAAACACAATGACACACTACTATGCAACAACCAGAATGTCCTAAAATGTCAAAATACAGTCAACATCAAGTATTTGTGAGAATTATAGCAAATGGAACTCTTATACAATGTTGATTAAAATGAGAATGTTGCAGCTTCTTTGGTTCATATCTGGAACCAAACAGTTGTATTTGTAAACACCAAAAATCAGAACTAACACAAATGTCCACGATTAGGATATATTTACATGATGAAATACTATATAACAAAGGGAAGAAACACAATGATGGAAATGAATCTCACAACTATAATGCTGAGTGAAAGAAACAAGAAACAAAATGATATATATGTGTGTTTCTATTTACACACTTCAAAAGCAGGTAAGACTGAACTATGTTCTTTAAGAGGCAAATTGTGAGGAAAAGCAAATAAATGATTATCATAAACATCAAAATCCTGGTTATCTAGTACAGAGGGAGAGGCTAGAAGGGGCATAGAGTGAGTCTCCTGGCAGTGTTCTTGATCTGGGTAATGGGTGTATTTTTTTGAATGAAAAACATTTATATTGTGTGTACATGATTTAATTCACAATTTATTTTTTTAAAGTAAAGAAAAGAGGTCCAATATCTGGATCTTGAGGCTCTCATATTTAGAGTATGTTTATAAACTATACTCTTTCAATATTTTAAAGTATCTTTGAGTACTACTTTGAGTCAGGCACTCTTCCAGCTGCTGGGAACACAGCAGTGGGTACAACAGGCAAAACCACCTCCTTTCATGGAACTTAGTAGTACAAGAGGATGGGATGGTTAAGTACACAAAATGTTGCTTAGCTATCTAGTAAAATGAGAACATAAAAGTTGAAGTGGATACCATCGAAATATAGACAATCTTCATCTAGATCTCTTTTGTGAATTCCTGACCTCTGTGTATTTGCCAATGTACTTCACATAGATTTACCATATATCTAAAACCATATACCCTAAACTACTCTTCCTCTAGAATTTTCCATCTCAGTAAATTGCATGCCATCCACTCATTTGTCCCAACCAGAAACCCCAAAATTAACTGTAATTCTTCTTTCTCTCCTCTGTCACCCATTGCACCTGTAATCCATCATCAATTCTACTAAATGTACCTGAAATACAGGAAAAGCAAGGATGTGAGGCATTTCTACCCACTTGGTCCATGAGGATACTCCTTTTCCTATACTTTTTCTCCAGGGATCAGAGTGGCAGTGCTCCTCAGTTCAAGAAGGTAGTTTTCCAGGAATTTACTGATGGCTCTTTTACTCAGCCCTTATACCGTGGAGAACTAAATGAACACTTGGGACTCTTGGGGCCATACATAAGAGCAGAAGTTGAAGACAATATTGTGGTGAGTTAAAGACAATGGAATTACAAGAAAATTAATTCCATATATTTACTTTGTTTCTGATTACAAAAATAATGTACTCTAACATTTGAAAAAATTAAAGTGCAGAAAAATAAAAAGTTGAAAAATAACCCCTTAGTGAGTTTTTATGTTCCTTTTTCCTATGTGTTTTTCTGTATTCAAAATTATATCATATATAATTCTGCTTTTTTTCACTAAATGTCATAGTTAACATTTTATGTCATCAAAAATACTTCCTCTGAGTTGGGGCTGTGGCTAAGTGGTAGAGTGCTTGCTAGCATGTGTGAGGCACTGGGTTAGATTCTCAGCACCACATATAAATAAATGAATGAAATAAAGGCCCATTAATGTCTAAAAAATTAAAAATAAAACCAAAAACACTTCCTCAGCAGGAATTTATAGAACCACTGTTTACTTAGCCATTTACTTTGATCAATGTTTCAGTTTCTTTTTTTTCACTATATAAATAAGTCTCCAATCAAAATCCATGAACAATTTAAGACTTTTTCTTAGGAATTATCTATTAAATTCATCCTTTTGACACTTTCATTGGTTTTATGTTTATAAAAGTCCCTCCCTATCCAGATACTTAAAAGAATCACCTATACCTTATTCTATAGCTTAATTATTTACATTTTTCTTTTTAATCCAACAATAATTCCCATAAACTTGATGTTATTTTGGTACATCATGTGAGACCAAAGTAGCCAGCCATGTTCCCAGTTGATTGTTTATAGTAAGGATGCAGAAGGATCTAAAATTATGGGGTTGTGGGTGCATTTCTGACTTGAATTTCATTTTACTTTCCACATGTTATATGATATGTGTACTTTCTCAAAATGAAAAAAAAAAGTCGTCAAAACAAGTCTTTTAAAAGATAATATGCATTAATCCTGGAATGTGTCATGAAGAACCTTAAGTATTAACTCTTTTAAAACCCTTGTGGTGACATTTTCCCTTTTACTTTGAAATTACCTTTAAGTTGAATAGTAGTGTGTCATTGTGGTTTTATTTTGCATTTACCTGATCAATAAGGATGAAATCTTTTTATGAGTAGCAGTCATCTGGATATGTTCTTTTGTGGAGCTTTTCTCCAAGTTTTTTTTTTTTTTTTTGCCAATTTTTATACTGGATAATCTGCTTTCTTCTTGTTGATTCTGAGAAGTACCCTATATAATCTTGACATGAGTCCTTTGCCTTATACATTGTTAACATCCAAACATTCTCTCCCATTCTGTTTAAGAATTTTCTCTTTCATTGCTTTGTTATTGTTATCTTGATTTTTTTTTCGTGTGTGTTTTCTCTGCAGGTAACTTTTAAAAACCAGGCTTCTCGTCCCTACTCCTTCTATTCTAGCCTAATTTCTTACAAGGAAGATCAAGGACAAGGAACAGAACCTAGAAAAAATTTTGTCAAGCCGAATGAAACAAAAACTTACTTTTGGAAAGTACAACATCATATGGCACCCACTAAAGATGAGTTTGACTGCAAAGCCTGGGCTTATTTCTCTGATGTTGATCTGGTAAGGACGTCTTCATTGTGCTTGGTACTTTCTGGTTTAAAAGAAATGGTCTTTGTGTTGTGTGCTAAGAATTTTGGTATTTATCCTAAGCACAACGAAAAGCTTTAAGTAGTAGAGGGGACATCATATTTGTGTTTTAGAAACATCACTCTAGAACCTACTGAAGTGGATGAACTGTTCTGTGGGGGACTGGTTAAAATGGCAGGAAAGCTGATGAGAAGTGTAGTGCGGTTCATCAGTGAGAGAGCTTACACTAATAGCGTTGATGTCTTCCCTCCCTAGGAAAGAGATGTGCACTCAGGCTTGATTGGACCCCTTCTGATTTGTCACACTAACACTCTGAACCCTGCTCATGGAAGACAAGTGACAGTGCAGGAATTTGCTCTGTTTTTCACTATCTTTGATGAGACCAAGAGCTGGTATTTCCGTGAAAACATGGAAAGGAACTGCAGGGCACCCTGTAATATCCCAATGGAAGACCCAACTTTTAAAGAGAATTATCATTTCCATGGTAACATATTCTACACCCAAATATTACCCACTGTGAAATATAGCATCCACTTTTTTTCAAATGAGCCTTGAGCCAGAGACTTGGTCATTGCATGACTTGAGAGTATATGTGTAAGACTGGAATCCACACAGTTGTCAGTATTTTTGGTGGAGTGGAGGGAAAGAAACTTCTACAATAAATTTTAACAGCTTTCTCTGTTCTTCTGCAGCAATCAACGGCTATGTGATGGATACACTACCTGGTTTAGTAATGGCTCAAGATCAAAGGATTCGATGGTATCTGCTCAGCATGGGCAGCAATGAAAACATCCATTCTATTCATTTCAGTGGACATGTGTTCACTGTACGGAAAAAAGAGGAGTATAAAATGGCAGTGTACAACCTCTATCCAGGTACGACCTTGCTTGTGTTCTTTTAGCTACTATACTTGAGTACTTACTTTACATAAATACAATCACTGTGCAAAGCAGACAAGCTCCCTGCTCTCAAGTAGCAAGTCAAGTAACTTTAATGTACAGAAAGATAAATCAATTAGCAAATGAATAAAATGCTTTCAAGTACATAAAATTGTTATAAAGGGATTAGAACAGAATAAATGGATGATTAATGTCATAGCACCTTCCCAGGAATATTTTCATTTTCCTTCTCATATCTTGTCTCACACCACTAGTTATTCAAGGAGTGATTTATTTAAGTATGTAACTGGTGTATATGACAATGTTGATTGAAACACAATTTTATTTTGGTTCTGCACTAAAACAGGTTTAATAGTGGGGATAAATTTCCCCTCTTTCCTCAAAAATATTCCAATAAGCCTTGTAACTTTTCTGTTCACTTGGGGATTGAACCCAGGGGCACTCGACCACTGAGCCACATCCCCAGCCCTATTTTGTATTTTATTAGAGCCAGGGTCTCACTGAGTTGTTTAGCACCTCAGTGTTGTAGAGGCTGGTTTTGAACTCTCCATCCTCTTGCCTCAACCTCCTGAGCTGCTTGGATTACAGACATGCACCACAGCACCCAGCTTGGTCACTCTTAAGTAACAAACAAACCTGTACTTCATATGTCACATACAGTTCATGTCAGAAATTATAATGTCCATTCCAGGATATTGACCAAAATTCCGTAGTTGATTTAACTTCAATCTTCCCACTCCCACCTTGAGCCTACATCAGGATCAGGTTAGAAGTCTGCATCAGAAAAGAGAAACATGGTTGAGTCCTCTGTTTCTCTGCTTTGCGTTCATTGTGACCTCCCAACCCCTCACTAGGCTTCCTTAGGTCAATAAGAAATAGGCCTTTTGCTCTGAAAACCCATGGGAGCATAGGCCAGTCCTAATGTTACAGGAGTAGCATTCTCCTGTATCCATCAGCAAAGCATCTATTTACCCTGTCTCTGATTTTATGGGCGAGAAGTGGTCAAAATTGAATCTCCAAGTGCTCCTACTAGAGGAATCATATAGCAAGCAGTGAAGGAACTGAATTTGGTAGATATTCTTTGATATTCTATGTAAGTCAATATATTTTGTGCTCATTTTTTTAGTGAAAAGGAATAAGTTTTGTTCCTTTTGGTTTTGAAAAGGTGTTTTTGGGACAGTAGAAATGCTACCATCTAAACCTGGAATTTGGCGGATAGAATGCCTTATTGGAGAGCACCCACATGCAGGGATGAGCACTCTTTTTCTGGTGTACAGCAAGCGTGAGTAGCACTGTGGGCAGAGGCTCCCTGCCTACCTAGCCTAATTTTTTTTTTCTCTTTTTGGTACTAGGGATTGAACTCAGGGGCACTCGACCACTGGGCCACATCCCCAACCCTTTTTTTATTTTATTAGAGACAGGGTCTCACTGAGTTGCTAAGTGCTTCGCCATTGCTGAGGCTGGCTTTGAACTCACGATCCTCCTGCCTCAGCCTCCCAAGTGCTGGGATAACAGGCGTGTGCCACCACCACCAATCCTAGCTTACTTCTGTATAGCTTTCCTCTTCCTTGGAGTTATTGCCTTTGTTGAGAAATACAATACAAGCTCATACCACTACTAAATTTAAACTGAATATTACTGTTTAATTTCAGAGTGTCAGATTCCCCTGGGAATGGCTTCTGGACACATTAGAGATTTTCAGATCACAGCTTCAGGACAATATGGTAAATACTATTATTTTTCACTCCAAGAACCTGGGATGAATGTATCTTTTAAAATTTATATTGAACAGTTTCAGATAACTAATCCACCTCCATGCTTTTATTAATTATACTCCATCAATGTAACTCAAATCCATCTTGTCCTCTCCATTTTGCACTGTGACCATCTTAATTCAGGCCACTTTGATTTCTCACCTACAAAATGACATGGCTCCTTAAATATTCTCTGTACTTTCAGTATTATTCCCCTAATCCCATTCTCTTCACTTTTGTGTGAGAAGTAATGGTTGAATAGAATTTATAGAGTTCTTCAATATTTTTTTGTTGTTACTGGGGATTGAACCTAGGGGCACTGGACCACTGAGCCACATCTCCAGCTCATTTAATTTTCATTTTGAGACAATGTTTCATTAAGTTGCTGAGGGCCTTCATAAATTGCTGAGGCTGGCCTCAAACTTACAATCCTCAACTCTCAGCCTCCTGAGTTGCTGGCAGTACAGGTGTGTGTCATCATGCCAGGCTGTTTTCTTTTCTATTTTACCATATATATATATGTTTTTTTTTTTTTTTTTTGCCCAAAGAACAAACATTTATTTTTCCCAATTCCGAAGGCAGATAAATTGAAGATCAAGGTGCTGGCAGATCCAGGATCTGGTCAAATTACTTTTTTTAATTTATTTTTTTAAATTTATAATAATTACAATTCATAGTGCCCGTTTATAGCATCTTTTTACATACAACTGTTTGTATACAAAGTATATAAGTACCATTCAGGTCTTCAATCATGCATTTAGGATAATGATATCCATCTCATTCAACCACCTTTTCTTTTTTCTTTTTTCCTTTTCCCCCCTCCCTCCCCCCTTGCTCCCTCCCTTCCCCTCCCTTCCCTTTGACCATTCTAGTGTTCCTCTAATCCTCCTATGTACCCCCATCCAACAATACTGTGAACTAGCCTCCTTATATCAGAGAAAACATTTGGTACTTGGATTTTTGAGACTGACTAACTTCACTTAGCATTATGTCTTCCAACTTCATCCATTTACCTGTGAATGCCATTATTTTATTTTCTTTTATTGCTGAGTAAAATTCCATTGTGCATATATACCACATTTTCTTAATCCACTCATTTACTGAGGGACATCTAGGTTGGTTCCACAATCTAGCTATTGTGAATTGTGCATACCATATTTTATTGGTACATTACAGGTAAATGTAATGGTGGGATTTGTTGTTACATATTCATACATGCATACAGTATGACAATATAATTTGTCCAATATCACTCCCCAGCACTTCCCCTCCCTCTAATTCTCCCACCTCCATCCCTTTACTCTACTCATCTCCCTTTGATTTTCATGTTTAGAATGAACTATTGTCCACAGGCCAAATCTATCCCAATATCTGTTTTTGTGTGGTATGTGAGTTAACAATTGTTTTTCTATTTTTAAATGATTGAAAAAAAGGAAGAATATTTCATGACATGTGAAAATTACAAAATTCAAATTTCAGTGCCCACCATAAAGTCTTGTATTGGAGCATAGCTACACCCATTCATTTATCATCTATGGCTACAGCAGCAGTTATGTAGTTGCAACAGAGACCATATAATCTGCCACTCTTCAATTATTTACTATCTGGTTCTTGACAGGAAAAGTTTGCCAGCCCCTATTTTAGAGGGCAAAAATTCCCCTTGAAAAATAGACTTGAGAGTTCTTTACCAAAATAGTAACATTTGTCTCTGGGTAGAAGAATCAAGTTTTTTTTAAAAATATTTATTTATTTGCTTTCATTGTACACGATGTGTTTATTTGTATGCGGTGCTGAGGATCGAACCTGGGCCGTGCACGTGCTAGGTGAGCGCTCTACCGCTGAGCCACAATCCCAGCCCGAAGAATCAAGTTTTTAATTTTTATTTTTACTAAAACTTCATTTTCATTTTCTGGTTTTTGTGCAATGAATACATATTATATAGTAAAGAAATAATGTCGTTTGGTATCAAATTCCAGTATCAACTAAATAGAGGTGCTAACAATCAACAAAGTTATTAAAGTTTAGAAGAGGGAATATACAACAATACTAAGCAAAACTCTTAGTGATCAATACTGCTAGGCTTCAAAGCTTTTATGCCTTTCTCTATCTTGTTTCCACGTGTCTAAGGACCAACCTAGTTGAATATAATCTCTCTCCTCTCCCCTTTCCTGGACAAAGGACAGTGGGCCCCAAAACTGGCTAGACTTCATTATTCTGGATCAATCAATGCCTGGAGTACCAAGGAGCCCTTTTCATGGATCAAGGTTAGAGAATTTAATTAATGAGGGGAATTGTATATTTGATCACATTAATTGTTCCTCTTATTTATCTTGCAAGCTCAAAGCATTATACATGTCCTTTATATTGCAGTCATTCCCAATCACTCCCAAGACTGTGTATGCTAATTGTTAGATGCCTCCAAATGAGTGTCCTTCAGTTCTCCAATGTTCTTTTTTTTAATGCAAAACAAGTGCTTCAATCCCCTACCTTTCAAGCAAAGCCTTTCTAAAACCGAGTCCATCTTTTTCATCAATTTCACACCACTTGTTAGTATGAAACACATACATTTGGTGCAATCTGGTGAACTAAGATAGAATTAATAACTCAAATAATGTGTTTAGGTTAACTCAATTGCTTTTTAAAAAATTGTTTAGATGTTGATGAAACTTTATTTTATTCATTTATTTATATGGAGTACTGAGAATCAAACCCAGTGCCTCACACATGCTAGGCAAGCACTTTACCATCAAGCCACAACCTCAGCCTCTCAATTGCTTTTTTTTTTAAATATTTGTTTATTTGCTTTAGTTGTACAAAGCCATTTTTTAAAAATATTTTTTTAAATATTTATTTATTTTGCTTTTAGTTGTACACAATGCGTTTACTTGTACATGGTGCTGAGGATTGAACCTGGGCCTCACACGTGCTAGGCAAGCGCTCCACCACTGAGCCACAACCCCAGCCCAAATATTTATTTATTTGCTTTAGTTGTACACAATGCGTTTATTTGTACGTGGTGCTGAGGATCGAACCCGGGCCACTCACATGCTAGGCGAGCGCTCTACCGCTGAGCCACAATCCCAGCCCTCTCAATTGCTTTTAAAGGACTTAGGCTTTCAGATTTTCTCATTTTCCTATTTCCTCTAGGGCAGCACTGTCCAATGGAAATAGAACATGAGCTGCAAATGAAATGACATATTTAATTTTTCATTTTCTAGGAGGAGGAAAGTTGGGGTAGGCATCTATTCTAGTGAGAAGGCCTAAAAGTCAAACAGTCTGGGCATAGTGGATGTTTATAGAGAGGAAATGATTCAATGATTTGAAGCCTGGTTTGTTAGGAAGCAGGGGCTCAATAAGCACCTTTTCTACTTGTTCCCACCATTTATCCCACAGCTACATACATATGTTCAGCTTTCAAAATTTGTGTCTGCTTCACCTGTATATCCAAGATAACAATACACACATCTGTAGTAATGTAGATTCTTCCTAAACCCATAATTAATTTCAGAAGATATTACACACTTTTAAAAACAGGTTTAAATAAAATGTTTTTTTTAATTGCTAGGTGGATCTGTTGGCACCAATGATTATTCATGGCATCAAGACCCAGGGTGCCCGTCAGAAGTTCTCCAGCCTCTATATCTCTCAATTTATCATCATGTATAGTCTTGATGGGAAGAAGTGGATGACTTATCGAGGGAATTCTACTGGCACCTTAATGGTATGTACTTAGTACTTTCAAGAGAATTAATGAATGCTTTAAAGACCTTCTGACGGATTTCAGATATGGGACAAACACTCTTAGATTCTGTAAGTTTAGCTTTAAAAAAGAATTTTCTACCTTTGGTAAATAGTTGTTGTTGTTGTTGTTGCTATTATTTGTGTGGTGCTGGGATTGAACCCAGGGCATTGTACATGTGAGGCAAGTACTCTACCAACTGAGCTACATCCCCAGCCCTACCTTTGGTCAATAGTAATGATTAGGAATATATGAACAGAGAGCTTTGTAGTTCTCCATATCTTGTGGTTGTAGGCAGATATCACTTAGGAGTTAAGGACAAAAGTTACAGAGTTGTAGTGACAAATGATTAACTCTCCTCATCCCCAGGTCCATGATGCTATGGTAAGGGCACTGGTGGAAAAGAATGGAACTCTAAGACCTGGGATAGGGACACTTAGGCAGACATGGATGAAGCTGAGAATTTAAAAATTCCAAATCCCCCTGAACCACCTTTGCCTGAGGAACTAACCTCTCCCCAATCTCTAAATTCTTCCTGTGCATAAGAGCCTTTCAGTGACTAAACTGAGATAGTTGCTTCACAAGAGAGTAACTAATTTACTTATTGCCCCTGTTTGGGCATTACAAAAGCCAAATGAGAGACTGAACATGGCAGTAGACCACCACAAATTCAAACAGGTGGTGATATCAGAAAACAATTGCAATTCCAGATATTATCCCTGATTTAGAGTAAATTAATACAGACTCAGACACCTGATATGGAACTATTGATCTAGAAAAAAAAAGCTTTTTCTTCATTCCCATTGAAAAGCAAAATCAGAACATATTTGCATTTATGAGGTAGGAATGACAGTATTATTATTTGTATCTCAGAGCAATGCCAGCCCCCTTGTTCTTTGTCAGAACCTAGACTGAAGGACTCCAAATATCTTGACATTCCACAAATACCATGCCTGCCCATTATGTTGATGACATTATGCTGATAGGACCTGGTAAACAGGAACTAGCAATCATCCTGTTTTTGTGACACCCCCCCCATGAGCCTGCCTTGTCCCTGACTTTAATGTGAATTGATCCCATGTTTCACAGTTTAAAATAATGTTCACTGTTAGCTTCAAATACAAAACCCTCACCAGTTTTGCTCCATAACCCCTAAACATTTTTGTCAGTCACCCAGGCCCACAGCTAGAATTGAGGGGAGCATACCAAAAAACAGCCACTTCTGCAATCAATTGGACTAAGCTTTGAGGACTATGTAGTACTCTTTCTGGCATCCAAGAGAGTAGAGAAATGTCCATCTCACATGGCCCTCTCTTGTACTTCTCTTTACTTTCACATATTTGCAGTAGAAATGGATGCCCAGAATACCCCCAAGAATCCCACCCATTTCAAGATGGCAACACTCTATAATTCTACCCCAAGAAAGCGCACACACACAAATCTACCACTAAGCTGTGTCCCTAAATATCACTCCAAAAGATGAGTATTGCTGCAGTATAAGGATGCACGTTTCCAAAGTTTAATTTTTGAATTATACTTCAGAGTTTGAAAAAATGTAAAAATAACTACAAATGAGAAATCAGTTAAGCTAGTTTGTATATAACTTTTGGATCATTTAGCCTTGATGTTTATTTTTATTAACATGCATTTATTGTACATAGTAATTTCAACATATGCATGGTGTTTGACAGTGGAAAGCCGTCATGCTTTGGGGGAAACAAGGACCCTGTCTTGCATAAATATGATTCCACAATAAAAAAAGAGTTGTGCTCTGAGTTTACAAACTTGAGTTAAATAAAAGCTGCAGCAATACCTGTTACAAATACAAGTTGCAATGTAGATTATATGTACCTGTCAGAAGTAGAGTAGAACTGTGACTTCCAAGGCAAGTAGATAACATTGGCACTAGAACTGATGAGCTGCACACATTTTCATTGCAATTATCTGAGTAAGGGCCATATTGTTACTGAACCCAGGTTTGGAAGTTAGTCCCACAGAAAAAAACAACAATGTGTAAGAGTTGAATGCCATGGAGAAAGAAATAAGCTGAGATCTTCCAAGAATATTTATTTTCATTTCTTTCATAGTCTGTTTCTGGTCACGGCAGCTGGTTTTGTTAGCTTTAAAACGGAAACTAGGTAAGTCTAGGTCAAGTTAACCCTATATTAGTTTTTTTTAAATATTTATTTGCTTTAGTTATACACAATGCCTTTATTTGTATGTGGTGCTGAGGATCGAACCCAGGCCGTGCACGTGCTAGGCAAGCGCTCTACCGCTAAGCCACAACCCCAGCCCCCTATATTAGTTTTAGACATTTCTCAAACGATCAGTATGTCTACATGTAGTGCTAAGAATCTCACTCAAAAACTAAGGAAACAAAGTGGACAGTTGCAAAGTGAAGATAAGAGATGCTAAGTATGTTCATCTCGTTCCAGTCATGCATTGGACATTTGCAGGCCCAACTGAAGAGTAAAGTGTTTTCAGCAAAAGCAGCCTTCATGCCCCTGAAGAATAAGTTAGGTAACTATTATTCTCATTACCCACACTCAGGTGTCATCTCCAGCAAAGCCAGCTGGGAAGTAAATGTATTAGTCACGTGACCTCCAACATTAGTGATTTTAAAGTCATTTAAGAGCAAGGGAAGCTGGGTTTATTTAGGTATTTTCTCAGTAATAATATGATGAATGGCCTCTGCTACAGATTCATCTATTACCTAGCATTGTCCCCATACCAGGAAAACTGTATATTTGAAATGAATGAATACATCCTGGGACTCAAAGAGTCTAGTCCTGCTTTTTGCCTCCTGACAAGCTGAAGTAGTATAGTACAGATAAGGCAAATCTCAACCACAAGCCAGGAGTATTCAAACAGTTTTATCATGGATTTAGGGCTATAGCAACAAGGTTCGAAGGCATAAAATGACTCCCATGAACATGGGAAATGAAACACAGGAAAAAATTAGTTATCACCAACACATAAAAATAGAAGAAGAAATGAGACATAAAGTCATACAGCATATTCAGAGTTGTGCAAACCAAACTCTGTTCCCAAATGTTCACTAGGAAACAAAGACGGGGGTGAAAGAGGAATGAGATTAAAGGATTCTCATTTTTAATGTTGGATTTTTTTGGAAGAGAGAAATGTCCTTCACTGTGATTCTATAATATTCCATTTTATTTCTTCTCCTCCTCCATGGTAGAAATGCACATTTGGGAGGTAACTTCAGTCAACTAAATTCCCAAGGTGACAATGAGTAACAGGAAATGCAGAACCTGGATCAAAGCCTTTGATTTCCCCCTAAATGCAAAGGTGGATGAATGAGGTTGACCACCCAGGCAAAAAGGTCTTTGGTTCAAGTGATTTATCAGACCCCCTGTCCTGAGGGGAAAATGGCTTCTTGCAGAACGAGGTGAAGGAGGTGGTTCTGCTCGGCAGTCAATAGAGGCCACATCTCCACCTGCAGTGACTTGATGGCTTCTATGTCCTTTTCGTGGGTGGCCATGACCAAGGACTGCAGCAGCAGAAAGAGCTCCTCCGGAAGCTGGCCGCTGCTCTCCTGCCCGTGGCTGTCAAAAGCCTCCCAGGAGTACTTCTCCAGCGTGTGGGCGTGCTCCGGCAGAAGCTTGGCGGGAGGTGGCTGTAGGAGCAGCAGCAGCAGCACGCGGGACACCTCGCAGCGCACCAGCACCTCCGAGAAGGCGCCCAGGGCGACACAAGAGGGCACGGCAGAGCCAGGGTTCGCCGGGAGCGGGGCGGCGGACATCGCGGGGGGCGCGCCGGGTCCGGGCTGGGGCCCCGGCGGCTGGGGCTGCGACTGCGCCGGGGCCTGCGGCGGCGGCGGCGGCGGCGGCGGGAGCTGCCGCACGGGAAGGCTGCCGTGCTCCTGCGCTAGGCGCTGCATACGCGTGAACAGCGCCAGGGCGCCATTGTAGTCGCGCGCCAGAAGCTGGCAGGAGGCGGCGTCGCCCAGCGCCTGCAGCGCGGCCAGGGGCAGCAGGGGCAGCTGCAGCTGGGCGGCGCGCTGGAAGTGGCCGGCGGCGGCGGCCGGCTGCCCCAGGTCGCGCAAGGCGGCGGCCAGCTCCAGGCACAGAGCGGCGGCGGCGGCCGGCTGCCCCAGCTCCAGGTGCAGGCGCACAGCGGCGCCCAAGGCGCTGGCGGCCGCCTGCAGCGGCTCGCCGTAGGCGGCGGGGCAGACCAGGCGCTGACGAGCCTCGCACTCCTGCCGCAGAAAGAGGCGCGCTGCCTCCGTGAGGGCCAGCGCCTCCCCTGGCCCGTGGAAGAGAGCCTGCTGGCACCGCGCCACTGCCAGCTGGCACCAGGCTGCGTAGGGCAAGCACTCCTGGGCGCGCAGTTCGCGGCCCAACTGACCGAACTGCTCCCCGGCCTCCGCCACGTTCGGCTTCCGCAGGAACCGCTTCTTCAGCTTGTTCGACACCAGCCGGTACCGGGCCAGGAAGTCGCCGGCTTCGGGACCAGAGACGACGCCGCCGCCGAAGCCGGACGTGGAGGCCGCCATGTTGCCGGCCGAGAACTTCCGGACACGCCTACGTGGGGAAAGGTCCCGGCCGCGCCGCGGGCTGGCCGCGACGTGCCTACAGCGACGGCGCGCGCCCAGAAGCAGCCGCTCGGCTCCGGCGCCGCCGCAGTCCCCAGTCGCCCTGGTGGATGTGCACAGGTGAGGGGCAGGGCCTGGCCGGGAGGCGCGTGGGCCAATCAGGGGTGCGGGCGGGTCCGAGGGAGGCCGGCTTCCGTCACGTAGGCGAACGAACGCAGAGGCGTGAAGCCCGCTGCCTTTGCGAAGCGCGGGTCAGGAGGCGGGGCTTGGCCTGGCGCCGGGTTCCTATGCAAATCGAGCGTCCTGGCCAACCGGGGAGCTGCTCGGGCAAATCGAGGGCGAGGGGGCGGGGCCTGGCCTCCCGTAGGCCCCCCAGGCAAATCCAGGGTCCTGGCTGGCGGCCTATGCAAATAGGGGGCCGAGGGGCGGGGTCGGCCGCTGCTCGCGGCGTTCGCACGCACGGCGATGAGGGATTATGGGGCGGGCCAGGCGTGGGCTCCTGCGCCTAGGGAGGCGCCCGCTGTTGCTAAGGGCGCCTAGCAGCTTCTCCCTCTGAACGTGACCAAAGCTAAATCCGTGCCCCTGCTTGACCCCAGTTCCCTGTTTGGGTGCCCCCGCCCCGTTCCCCCCTCACGCCTCCATCTTGCCGTCGAAGCTCCTTGCCCCGTGGGCGCCCAGCCCCGCCGCTCTGGCCACCTGTCCACCCCCACCCGGGCTGGTCGCCTTCAGACGTGGGTCCTGTCACGACCCACAGCCCTGGCCCTCGCGTCGTGGCCACCCTTCGGGCGACTTGGGTGGGTGGGTGGCTGGGCGGACGGGCAGGCCGGGCCAGAGTCACTCAGGGCCATGGGGAGGCTCTTCTGTACCTTGAGGCCCACCCCACGACGCCCACGCTGGCCCGCCCTGTCTCCTCCCCTGCACTGCCCCCCCACCCCCGGGAAGAAGGCCTCCTCCTCCCCTCTGCCCTCTCCCTCTCCCTCTAATGCCGGCCTTCCCAGGTACCCACCTCGCCCCAGGCCCGAGGCCCAAAGCCCACCCCTCAGCACTTCCGGCGCCTGGCCTGGCTGTCCCCCCACCTCCAGAGGCCTGGAGGCCCACCCCGCCCCGCCCCCCGACACACAGGGACTGAAGCAGGCGGAGGGTCTCTTGAAACGCTTTATTTAACGAAAGAACTGGCTGAAGGCACGAGCCAGGCCGGCCAAGAGCGAGGGGGCCTGGGGCCTAGTAGACATGTGGGCCGGTGCTCAGGCGAGGCCCCCAGAGCCGCCGGCGCGGCGCAGCAGCAGCAGCAGCAGCAGCAGCAGCAGCTAGCGCCGCCGGGCTGGGGCGACCTGGGAGATGGTCGCAGTCCCGAAGAGACCGCTGAGCAGCGCGTTGTTGTGGACGGCCATGTCCAGGAGCTCGGGGGTGATGCGCCTCCTGGTGCTGTGGCGGGCCTCGTTGCCCACCAGCTGCAGCACATTGGCCGTCAGGCACTGGAGGGTGGCGGCCAGGAACACGGAGGCCGACCAGCTCAGGCGCTGGGCATAGTGGCCCTCCCGCAGACGGCGCTCTACCTGGCTCACAGAGAAGGTCAGCTCGGCTCGGGCAGTAGGGGAGCGGGTGCCTCTCCGGGGTCGTCGTCGTCGTGTCCCCGAAGAGCGTCCTCCTCCGCCTGCTGCTGCTGCTGCTGCTGCTGCTCCTCCTGCCGCTGCTGCTCCTCCTCCTCCTCCTGCTCCTCCTGCCGCTGCTGCTGCTGCTCCCGATCCTCCTCCTCCTGCTGCTGCTGCTGCTCCCGATCCTCCTCCTCCTGCTGCTGCTGCTGCTGCTGCTGCTCCCGATCCTCCTCCTCCTGCTGCTGCTGCTCCTCCTCCTCCTGCTCCTCCCGATTCTCCTCCTCCTCCTCCTGCTGCTGCTGCTGCTGCTGCTGCTGCTGCTCCTCTTCCTCCTCCTCCTCCTCTTCCTCCTCCTCCTCGACGGCTCCTCTGCTTCGGCATGCTAGGATCCGCTCAGCTGGCCTGGACTCCCTCTGCTCTGCTCAGCTGCACTGGGCTCGGCCTGGCTCCACTCGATGCGATGCGATGCGATGCGATGCCGGTCTAGACGCCAATGGTGGGTGCTCGGTGGGTGCTCGACGCGATGCCGGTCTAGACGCCAACGGCGGGTGCTGCTCGACGCGATGCCGGTCTAGACGCCAACGGCGGGTGCTCGACGCGATGCCGGTCTAGACGCCAACGGCGGGTGCTCGACGCGATGCCGGTCTAGACGCCAACGGCGGGTGCTCGACGCGATGCCGGCCTAGACGCCAACGGCGGGTGCTCGGTGCGATGCCGGCCTAGACGCCAACGGCGGGTGCTCGGTGGGTGGGGTGCGGCAGGTAGTCGCTGGGCCCCGTGTTCCAGGCCCCGTATCCTAGCGACCGCAGGGCGCCCCCTTGTTGGTCGGCGACGAGGCGCTCTGGTGATGTCAGCGCTCCCCTGCTGGCCCGCAGTGCGCAGGCTCGGGCCTGGGCCTGGGCCTAGACGGGGCGGCCAGACGGCCTCCAGGCCTCCAGGCCTCCTGGCCTCTTCACTGGCCAGGGCCCTCCCATCTGGGCACAGGAACTTTCACCTTCTGCTGGAGGGGAGCAGTCTAGGGAAGAGGAGGACGGCGGGAGGGCAGGTGCGACTCAGAGGCGTCCAGAACGTCCCGGCACAGTGCTGTGCCACCGCCAGGACCATCTGCTTCCGGGACACTTTCCCCGACCCCCCCCAGAAAACACCTGGTACCCCTTCAGCTGTCTCTCCCCACCCCCGTACACACTCTCAACACATGCGTGCATGCGGACACACAGGTTCACCCCTGAGGGCCCCCCCGCAGCCACTAACGTGCTTTCTTACCACAGAGAATTGCCTATGCTGGACGGAACCTATCTGTGCTGTCAGAGTTAAATGTGTGGCCTTTCGTGTCTGACTGCATCCACTTAGCGTTAGGGTTCATCCAGCTGCAGCACGAATCAGCACTTTGTACCTTTTCACACCTGAATAATACTCCAATGTATGCATTCACCACAGTTTGAGTATCCACTCATCAGTTGATGGACAGCTGGGTAACTTTGAATATGGAGGAGGTAAAATTTCTCCCTACCCTCTCAGGGTATCCAACTAGAACTTGGGATCTAACAGGGTAAGAGCATACAAATTATATTTACAAATTTTCATAGTTACGTGGGAGCCCTTGGAAGAAAAATGAATACCCAGAAAAGCAGTTACAGGAAAATGTATCTATGCTATGTTGGACAAACTAGTAAATACTGAATCCATGACAGTACAGAAGGCTTGGGCCAAGATATTAAATTTTGGTAAAGTGAATAGGAAGTTAATGGTTAGTTTAGCAATGTTTGTACAGGTTCTAGTTGAACTCTACTCCACATCTCTGGTAATACAAATGTCATCTTTCCTCCCGATGCAGAAAGGACACATGAAAATATCATCTCCTTTCACACACACACACTAAGTCATAGTGCCCTTTTTCACCTATGTTTTTCAGGTGCTTTCAACTCAAAATAATCAATATACTAGAGTGGCATGTTTTAGGATTGTGTATTTTGATCCCCTACATCACCTAATGCTACAATGAGTATTTCCTTACAAGTTTCCATTTGAATACTTTTTTCACTATTGGGCCCACATACTCATGAATGCATCTTTTGGTTTATTTCTTTAACCTTTATTCTGTTTGATCTATGTTTGTCCAACTTTGTCATTCTTCTTCAGTCATCTTTAATATCTTTAACAATGTCTTGGCATTTTCCATTTATAAGTGTCACACCTCTTTGATGAAATTTATTTCTGAGTATTTTATTCTTTTTGATGCTATTTTAAGTAGAATTATTTTATTTAATCCCAGATTTCATTTCTAGTATAGAGAAATACAACTGACTTCTGTATTTTAAACTTGTATTTTCACTGAATTAATTTATTAACTCTAATAGTGTTTTTATGGATTCTTTAAGATGTTCTATACATAAGCTCATTTACTATGAGAATAAGGTAGTTTTACTTCTTCTTTCCCTGTGTGGAAAAAAATTCCTTGCTAGGATTTCTAGCACAATTTTGAGTAGAAACAGTTAAGCCAGCATTGTTATCTTATTATTCATGTTAGAGGAAAACTTTTCATTCTTACTCCATTGGGTATGATGTTACTTTTGCCTTTTATCACATTGACAAATTTCTCTTCTTCTAGTTTGATTAGGGTTTTTAATCATGAAACTGCATTTAATTTTATGAAACAATTTTTCTGCCCCAACAGAGATGTAGTTATGAGTGTTTCCACCTAGATTTTACTAATGTGTGGTTCACTGATAGATTAATTTCTTACATTTAATCACCATGCATTCCTGGAAAATTTTCCACTTAAGTAAAAAAAAAAAAAATCTTAGTAATATGCTGCTAGATTTGGTTTGTTCTTATTTGGTTTAAGATTTTTACACCTATATCCATTAGAAATATTGGTTTGTAATTTTTTTCCTTGTGATGTATTTGGTTGACTTTTATATCCAGATAATGCTGGCCTCATACTATGAGTTAGTTAGTTTTCTCTCTTTTAGAAGAGTTTGGGAAAGACTCATGTTAAACCTTCTTTAAACATTTAGTACAATTCGCTAGCGAAGCCTCCTAGCACAGTGCCTGGCACATAATATATGAAATCTAGGAGTTGTATAGTGATTAACTCTTTGTTGATTTAATACATTGTCTTCCCAACCAGGTTTCTAATCAAGGCACAAAAATTGAGTAACAAATGAAGGAGAGTCAATATATGTAGTGCATTAGGCTTTTTGTTTGTTTGTTTTTTGCTGGGATAGCCAGTTGTTCCTTTCGGGGTCAGACTATGTATTTGTTATTTTAGTCAGTAAGAAATAAAATTGAGGCCACCAATAGCTGCCAGTGCTTGTTTATGTAGGGGATGGCCAGACAGAGGAAATAGGTGGTCTTCTGCCAGGACAAAGTCTAAAGGCCATTTTTAAAAAGTCAGATTTCCCCCATATGTACAGGAAAACAGTGGAAAATAAGAAAATACTTGGTCAATCTTTAAAATCCTATAATTTACATATGTGATTCATCCTATCTTTTTTTTTTTTTTTTTTTTTTTTTTTTGTGGTACCGGGGATTGAACTCAGGGGCACTCGACCACTGGGTCACATCCCCAGCCCTTTTTTTTTTGGTATTTTTTATTTAGAGACAGGGTCTTACTGAGTTGCTAAGTGCCTCACCATTGCTGAGGCTGGCTTTGAACTCGCGATCCTCCTGCCTCAGCCTCCCAAAGTGCTGGGATTACAGGCGTGCACCACCGCGCCCAGCTTCATCCTATCTTAACTAAAAAATGCAGATATATTTACAAGGAAAGCTGTGATTTCTGACATAACTTTTTTAGGAACAATGCTATATACATACTAGTATTTTCTATTTCACAGGATCAAAAATTGTTGCATGGCAGAACAATTTTTAAAAATTTCCCTAACACTGTAACTCCAAAGTGCAGTCCTGGTTTTATTCGTATTATATAATATTTAAGCAGATACAAAATTTCTGATATTCTGTGAGAGATCATTTTCAACTTTTCTAATGCTATATGCCATGGTTAAATCTTGGCCTTTTGAATTGGTATTACTAGCATATTTCTGAAACTGTGTTCCATTTGTCTTCAACATGGCATATACTTTTCTGCAGACACCAAGTATGTAAAAATAAATTAATTAATTAAATACTTGGGAATCAGTGTAACAAAAGAGGTGAAAAGACCTCTATAATGAAAACTACAGAACACTAAAGAAAGAAATTAAAGAAGACCTTAGAAGATGGAAAGGGGCTGAGGTTGTGGCTCAGCGGTAGAGCGCTCGCCTAGCATGTGTGCGGCCCGGGTTCTATCCTCAGCACCACGTACAAATAAAAAACCCATTGTGTACAGCTAAAGCAAATAAATAAATATTTAAAAAAAAAGAAGATGGAAAGTTCTACCTTGTTCTTGGATAGGCAGAATTAATATAGTCAAAATGGCCATATTACCATACAGATTTAATGCAATTCAAATTAAAATCCCAATGACATTCTTCATAGAACTAGAAAAAGCAATCATAAAATACATTTGGAAAAATAAGAGACCCAGAACAGCCAAAGCAATCCTCAGCAAGAAGAGTGAAGCAGGCGGTATCACCATACCAGACCTTACACTATACTACAGAGCAATAGTAACAAAAATGCCATGGTATTGGTGCCAAAATAGACATGTAGACCAATGGTATAAAATGGAAGACCCAGACAAAAACCTACATAAATATGGTTATCTTTACTAGAAAAAAGTGCCAAAAACTTACAATGGAGAAAAGATAGCCTCTTCAACAAATGGTGCTGGGAAAACTGAATCTCTCTCACCCTGCACAAAAGTCAACTCAAAGTGGATCAAAGGCTTAGGCACTAGAACAGAGACCCTGTAGAAGAAAAAGTAGGCCCAAATCTTCATCATGTCGGCTTAGGACCTGACTTCCTGAACAGGACTCCTAAAGCACAAGAAGTAAAATTAAGAATCAATAAATGGGATGGATTCAAACTAAAAAGATTCTTCTCAGCAAAGGAATCAAAAACGTGAAGAGAGAGCCTACAGATTGGAAGAAAATCTTTATGACATGCTGTAAGAGCCTTAATGAGGAGGTAGCTAAGATGGCGGCTGGCTGAGAGCCAAAGAGGAGGCGTTTATTTTCTCCTGACTTTAATGTAATCAACTAAGAATCTTTCTGTGCCCGTGAACACTGTGTGATGCACCTGTAAGTTGAGCTTGTGACACGTGTATACTTGTTAAGGTGAAGAGTATTTAACCAGAGGGAGTTGTGTGGGGGTTGTTGTTGCAGTTGGAGAGAGAAGTCAGCAGAGAAAGCAGAATAAAGAACCTACTAATTCCCAGTCTGCCTCCCAATTCTTTCCCGCGGTATCCTTGCTGCAGGCGGCAGCAGGGAGCAGCTCAGCTCCAGGCAACCAGGAAGCAGAGCCGGAGGAAGGGTCCAGGCCAAGCTATCCCCACGGGATATACCAAGATATACTGCGGGAAAGAATTGGGAGGCAGACTGGGAATGAGTAGGTTCTTTATTCTGCTTTCTCTGCTGACTTCTCTCTCCAACTCCAACAACAACCCCCACTCCAACTCCCTCTGGTTAAATACTCTTCACCTTAACAAGTATACACGTGTCACAAGCTCAACTTACAGGTGCATCACACAGTGTTCACGGGCATAGAAAGATTCTTAGTTGATTACAATAAGGTCAGGAGAAAATAAACGCCTCCTCTTTGGCTCTCAGCCAGTCGCCATCTTAGCTACCTCCTCATTAAGGCTCTTACAACATGAACCTCAGAGCACTAATCTCCAGGATATATAAAGAACTCAAAAAACTAAACACTAAACCAGGCGCGGTGGCGCACACCTGTAATCCCAGCACTTGGGAGGCTGAGGCAGGAGGATCGTGCATTCAAAGCCAGCCTCAGAAATGGCGAGGCATTTAGCAACTCAGTGAGACCCTGTCTCTAAATAAAATAGAAAAAAATGGCTGGGGATGTGGCCCAGTGGTTGAGTGTCCCTGAGTTCAATCCCCAGAAAATAAAGAAAGAAAGAAAAAAAAACATAAAACTAAACACCAAAAAATAAATAAATAAATAAATAAATAAATAAATAACACAACCAATAAATATGCCAAGGAACTGAACAGACACTTCACAGAAGAAGAAATACAATCGATCAACAAACATGAAAAAATCATCTCTAGCAATTAGAGAAATGCGAACCAAAACTACTCTAAGATTTCATCTCACCCCCGTTAAAATGGCAAATATCAAGAATACAAGCAATAATAAATGCTGGTGAGGATGTGGGGGGAAAAGTACACTCATACATTGCTGGTAGGACTGCATATTGGTGCAACCACTATGGAAACTAGTATGGAGATTTTTCAGAACACTTGGAATGGAACTACCATTTGACCCAGCTGTCCCACTCCTTGGTCTATACCCAAAGGACTTAAAAACAGCTTACTCCAATGATGCAGCCACATCAGTGTTTATAGTAGCTCAATTCACAATAGCCAAACTATGGAACCAACCTAAATGCACTTCAACAGATGAATGAATAAAGAAAATATGGTATATATAATATACACAGTGGAATATTACTCAGCCTAAAGAAGAAATTATGGCATTTGTCAGTAAATGGATGGATCTGGGGCAGGAGAGTAGGGAACAGTGAAGGAACTTTGGATTGTGTAGAGGGAGTCAGGAGAGGGGTGGGGTTATGGGCATGGGAAGAATGGTAGAATGAGACAGACACTATTACTGTATTACATGTATGATGACACTAGTGGCGTGACTCTGCACCATGGACAGCCAGAGGAAGGAGCAGTCGTGCTCCATTTGTGCACAATATGTCAAAATGCATTCTAGTAAAAAAAAAATCCTGAACCCCACATGTTGGATACTAACATGCATCTCATTAATTTGCACACACTGTATCTTGGCTATAATATATGATTCTTCAGTGAACATGAGAGTGTAGACATTACTAATTTCATTTCCTTTGGATATATACCCACAAGTAGGATTGCTCGGGATCATATGATATTTCTGTTTTTTTTTTTTTTTTTTTTTTTTTTTTTTTTAAGAAATGGCAATACTGTTATCCATAATGACTGGATTAGTCTATAGTCCCACTGATAGTGTACAAAGGTTTTTCTTTCTCCACCAATATCATTATCATTTATTTTTTATTTATATATTTACTTATTTACTTTTGGTACTGAGGAATGAACTCAGAGGCAGTTGACACTGAGCTACATCCCCAGCCCTTTTTTGTATTTTATTTAGAGACAGGGTCTCACTGAGTTGCTCAGTGCCTCACCATTGCTGAGGCTGGCTTTGAACTTGTGATCCTCCTGCCTCAGCCTCCTGAGCTACTGGGATTACAGGCGTGTGCCACTGCACCCAGTTTATTTATTTATCTTTAATGGGGTGCTGAGGATTAAACTCAGTGCCTCACGTGTGGTAGGCAAGCACTCTACCACTGAGCCACAATCCCAGCCCAAGAAGTTTTATCCTATGTTTTCTTCTAGAAGTTTTATAGTTTTGGGTCTTATTTGCTAGTTTTTAATTCATTTTGGGTTGATTTCATGTATGATATGAGAAAAGGGACCAATTTCACTTTTTCCATATGTAGATATTTTGTATTCCCAATACCATTTATTGAAGAGATTATCTTTGCATTCTGTGTTCTGGCCATCCTTGTTAAAAATCTGTTGACAGTAAGTGCATGAATTTCTTTCTGTGTTCTCTGTTCTGTTCCATTGATTAATGCATCTATTTTAATGTTTATACTGTACTGTTATGATTACTATAGCCTTGTAATGTATGTTGAAATCAGGAAGTAAGACACCTGTAACTTCTTGCTCCAGATTTCTTCAACTTTCAGGGTCTTTTGTGGTTATACATGAATTTTATGATTTTCCCCCTATTTTTGTAATCAGTGTTGTTGGGATTTTGATAAGGATTTTAATGAATCTATAGATTAGGTACTATGAATATATTAACAATAGAAGTTGTACTGATCCATGAATATGGGATATATTTTACTTATCTGTGTTTTTAATTTCTATCATAATGTTGAATTTCATTAAGTCCTTTTTCTGAATCAAGATAATTGTGGTGTTTCTATGTTTTATTATAAATTTTTTTATATTTATTTATTTAGTTGGACACAATGTTTTTTTTATTTGTACGTGGTGCTGAAAATCAAACCCGGGCCATGCATGTACTAAGCAAGCGCTCTACCGCTGAGCCACAATCCCAGCCCGTTTTATTATATTAATGTGGCATATCACATTGTTGAGTTGTATATGTTGAACCACCCTTGCTTTATAAGGATACAGCCCATTTGTTCATGTATTATAATTATTTTAATGTGTTGCCAAATTTAGTTTAGTGATACTTGATTGAAGTTGTCTGCATATACGTGATCATTAGGGATTGTGTTGTTGTTTTGTGTCTTTTTATTTCCAGTGCAAGGCAAGTATGGAAGAAGCAAACTTCTTCAGTGATTGAGTTTGGAAAAGTCTTTACCTGTTCTTCATTGTTAAAGGACAGTTTTTCAAGAAAAGTATTCTTGGCAGGATTTCTTTCTTTCAGTACTTTGAATATATCATCCTGCTCTCTCCTGGTCTGCAAAGTTTCTGCTGAGAAATGTGCTGTAGTCTTACGAAAGGTTCCTTATATGTGACAAGTCACTTTTGTCTTGCTTTCAAATTTTTGTTTTTGATCATTTAATTTAGTTATGTTGTTGACTTTTGTAACTTAATTTAAAAACTATCAGTAATAAAACATTTGGATTTTATTAGTTGAGATGTGCATTCCCCACCCTGTGTTTGGAAAGTTCTCATCCGTTATTTTTTATTCTTGTCAATCTCCTTCTTCTTTCTTTTTTCTTTTTTGGAGAATTTAAACATATTTTATTGTCTGAGGATATTATTTGATGAAATTCCCTATTGTCATTACTGAAAGAAAAGTGGCACAGGACTAATCACACATACACACACACCTGGGATAAGAAGCTGGTTTATTGTCAGGAGCCCAACAAGGCTGTTCTGCACAAAGAGAAGGACAGCAGCAGCAAGGGAAGGAGAGCAGCAGCAACTCCCCTTGCAGGAGCCCTGTTTGGGGATTGACTTGAATTGCGGTTGACTATGAGCCGTGGAGATTTGGCCTTTGTCGCCACCCGTAGTCTCACGGGATTGTTGCGTGATCTCGAGTGACTTGGCCGAAATTGCTGATCGGGTCAGCGCCATTTTAGTGGTGTGTTTGGCGTGTGTTTAGTTGTTGTTAGAACCAGAGAGAAGAGTTATCAGAATAAAAAGCTGTTTGTCTCCAGTTTGCTTCTGAAGTTCTTCCCGCGGCTCCGTTGCTTCAAGCGCTTCAGGCAGCAACATCCCCTTTGAATGTTACCTTTTATAGGCTAGAATCATGGCCGCACACCAGGGGTGGGTTTAGTCCTGACTGACAGGGCACACATCCCCTGATCTTGAGGAAGGCAAGTTTGTTTTTTGGGAACAGAGACAGGCAGTTTTCCTATCAGAGGGGGAAGGAAAAGAAAACCAGCATGTCCCTTTATCTCCTCAAGGAGAGAACAGGGAAACTGTTAAGTCCCCATCTCAGGGGCCGGTAAGTTGTCTCCTCTCAATGAGAGAGCAGGGAGAGACTGGCACATGTCTCCAGGCCAGTAGGTTTTAGCTTGGGCTACTTTCTATTTCTTGGGAATAAAAACAGTATTCATAAAGTAGGGGTGGGGAAAAGGAAGATGGCTGCAATTATGCCAGCAATTACACAGCTCCCACACAGTGTTGACATTGCAGTATAAAGTAATTTGTGGAAGGGTTTTGTTTATCACATCACATAGTTTCACCCACAATATAGAAACGGTTCATACCAATCCATAGGATCAGAACTGAAATGCACAGAAAATGATGTAAATATCTATCAAGTAGTTAGGGCACCAAACAAGCTCTCAGGAAGGGCAAAACTCACGTTCTACCAAAGGCGGGCTCTCCATAGCCATTCTAGTGGCCACTAGACAACATCTTCCAAACCACAGAAAAGGAAACCCCAATCCCCAGAATCCCCCGCGGGGAGGCAGGGCCAGCCTTTTTCAGGTCCCGGAATTCTTAAGGCCGTGGCTCATAGAGCAGGGTGGGTACCAAAGAGCAGCCCACCATAGTCCTCCCCTCAAACCCTTGCCCCCACAACCCGGCCTCTGCACTGCACCTGCCCCCAGGTCTCTCTGTTCTCTTTCCCCGCTACAGCCAGGTCGGTACTGCCATGTGTCAGATGACAGCACAGGGACAATGACCCAGGGGCTGGGATGAGGGGAAACCTGGCCTAGTGGGCATACAGCACCTTGTCATGTCAGTGCTGCAGCCTGATCTGCCTGGAGAAGTTGGGTGTGTGGTTGCCATCTTGTTGCTGGGACTTGGGGAAACTTTCGCAGCACAAGTTGGTGGCAACCCCCTTTTTTTCTTCATGCTGGTTCTGTCTTTGGAAGTCTCTTCCATTATTTCTTTAAATAAGCTTCTTTTGTACTTTTTCTCTACTTTTTTAAAAAAAATTTATTTATTTGCTTTAGTTGTACACAATGCAATGCATTTATGTTTACATGGTGCTGAGGATCGAACCCGGGCCGCGCATGTGCTAGGCGAACGCTCTACCACTGAGCCACAACCCCAGCCCCTTTTTCTCTACTTTTAAGACTCCTATAATCTGTCAATTGTTTGCTTGATAATGTCCCATAAGTCCCATATGCTTTCTTCACTGTTTCTTTTTTATTTCTTTTTTGTTCCTCTAAATGGATAATTTCAAGTCATGTGTATTCAAGTGTACTTATTTTGTCTTTTGTAACACTGAATGTGTTGTCAAAAGCCTCTCTTGAATTTTTCAGTACAGTCAGGGTTTAAGTTTAGTTCTTTTTAATAGTTTGTATTTCTTTAATAAACTTCTCATTTTATTCATGTATTCCTGATTTTCTTAATTATCTGTGTTCTATATTCTCCTGTATCCTGTAGTTCATTAAATTAATTCTTTGTTTTCTGGTACTTGGGATTGATCCCAGGACCATAATCATGCAAGCAAGGCAAGCAAGCACTTTCCCACTGAGCTACATCCCCCAGCCCCTTACTGAACTTCTTCAAACAATTATCTTGAATTCTTTGTCAAACAATTCATGGCTTTTCATTTTGTTTGGAATGGTTACTGATATTTTATTAGTTTCCTTTGATGATGTTATGTTTGCCACATTCTTTGTGATCTACATAGCCTTGTGGTGATGTCTTTGCATTTGGATGGTTTCTGCTGAATCTGCAGTAGGAACCTCAGACAGTGGACCTGTTACTGAGGCTGTAGCTCCTGCTGGGTCCCTAAAGAAATAGAAGTACCTGTGGACCATAGTGGAGCAGGTCTGGAGCTGGATCACAGTGCTGCTTTAGGGTCCCCTGCTCAGCAGGCCTGCTTTTAGGGAAAAAAAATGGACATGGTCCCACTAGGTCTATGTATAGACAGAATTTTCTGCAGACTGTGGTAACAGCACTACTGGAGCTGGGTCACAAGACTGATTCTGGGTCCATGTTCAGATCCACTTGACAGGACTTTTTCTGGGGGCATGGACTAACGTAGCTCCCACCAGTTTCCTGGGCAAGCAGAACTACCTTCAAACTACAGTAGTACATGGCTGCAGCTGAGTCACAGGCCTGTTGAAAGTCCACAGTAGGTGGGCCTATGTTCTAGTCCATTTTCTCTTAATATCACAAAATGCCAGAAGCTGGGAACTTTATAAATACTTTATTTATTTATTTATTTATTTTTGGTACCGGGGGATTGAACTCGGCGGCACTCGACCACTGGGCCACATCCCTGGCCCTTTTTGTATTTTATTTAGAGACAGGGTCTCACTGAGTTGCTAAGTGCCTCGCCATTGCTGAGGCTGGCTTTGAACTCGCGATCCTCCTGCCTCAGCCTCCCAAAGTGCTGGGATTACAGGCGTGCGCCACCACGCCCAGCTATAAATAAAATATTTATTTAGCTCATAGTCCCGGAGGTTCAGTGGCCTGGCACTGGCTTCTGCTTATCTCTGATGACCAAACTTACAGATAGCATTACAATGGTCAGAGTGGTATGTGAGAGGGAAAGACCATGTGGCAACATGGGAAGCCAGTGAATAATTCAGGGGCCAGGCTTGCTCATCCATAACAACTCAGCCTTGTGAAAACAAACTGGGATCTCATGAGAACTACCTTAATCTCTTCCAAAAGCAGGGCCCCCAGAGACTTCCCACTAGGCTCCCACTCTGAAAGGCTCTGCCACTTCTTAGTATCACCACACTAGGGACCAAGCTTCCAAAAAATGAACCCTTGGGACAAACCACTTCTAAACCTTAGCCACTTTTTACTGGGAATGCCAGTGGAAGTTGACCCTACCAGGTCCCTGAGTGAATGGTGCTTATGTCAGGACCACACACAAATGGGGCTGGAGTGAGTCCACAGGGGGTAGCCTGTTTCTGAGTCTGCAGCCAAGACTATAGTTGGCAAGCTTGCCACCAAGATGTAGGCCTGCCTTATCAAAGCTGCAGTACTTGCTTTGGGGCTAAATGGTGGCTCCTTAACTTCCTACCTGATTCCCAAGACTCTCACAAAAGTACTTTTGTCCATAGATGACCACCGAATCATTGTTCCTTTGTGGGGGAATGAGAATTAAGGACCTCCTGTTCTTACTGATGTAACTCTCCTGATACTGCATGTCTAATTGCTCCCAGGTGATACCATGTTGGAGTAGCAAAACCGTAAATGGCTTCCTCAATTTCTTTTGTGAGTCTTTCACAGAAACCCAAGGCAGAAAGTTGGCTTGATTTTCCCCAAGAGAAGATCTAATCTTGTTCCACTCTTCTTTCTGATGCTTTTCTCCTTCATATATACCATCCTAACATGTCTAGCTAGCCTTTTTTTTTTCTGGTACCAGGGATTGAACTCAGGGGAACTCGTCCACTGGGCCACATCCCCAGCCCTTTCTTGTATTTTATTTACAGGCAGGGTCTCACTGAGTTGCTTAGTGCCTTACCATTGCTGAGGCTGGCTTTGAACCCACAATCCTCCTGTCTTAGCCTCCCAAAAGCTGGGATTACAGGCGTGTGGTACTGTGCCCAGCTGCCAGCCTTGTTGTAGTTAGATGTCTGACAGTACTGCTGAATGTACAAGGCGAGATTAGAAGAAGGATGCCAGTGGAAGGAGCTGCTTTTCACTTTCTGTTCACGTTCCATGTGTTTGTGATGATCTCTCCTGATAGGTCTTCTTTGGCAATGTGGACTCATCTGGGATAAAACACAATATTTTCAATCCTCCAATTATTGCTCGGTACATCCGTTTGCACCCAACTCATTACAGCATCCGCAGCACTCTTCGTATGGAGTTGATGGGCTGTGATTTAAACAGTAAGTGCCAAGTCATCTCATGTCCTTTCTTTTCCCAAACCCTAGGTAGGATAACTAACTGTTCTTATCCTGAGACTGAAAAGACCAGTTCTCTGTCAGGAAACAAAACTCTAAGTAATAAAACCAGCACTGTCCTAAGAAAACCCAGGAATGTGTTACCCTAACCATGGTATTTCCCCCAAGGTAACCACCTCCTATACTTCTATTACTAAGGAAACTCAATGCCAAACAGCTAAGGAGAACTGACCAGAAAACAGGAACATGCTAACAATAAGGGAATTTGTGCAAAAGTTAATGCCTGGGAAATGATCATGATGATAGTGGCCTTTGATATTGGAGGTAGTCCAGTGGAACCTCGGCTGCAGCCTGTCTTTCTGATAGCATTTTCCTTTGACTTCTTTGAGGTTGCAGCATACCATTGGGAATGGAGAATAAACTTATATCAGATGCACAGATTACTGCCTCATCCTACTTCTTCAATATGTTTGCCACTTGGTCTCCTTCACAAGCCCGGCTTCACCTTCAGGGGAGGACTAATGCCTGGAGACCTCAGGTAAGAGGAAGCATATCTACCTCTTAACTGATATAGAGCAAGGGGTAGGAATTGGGAACACAAGTGGAAATGCTTGTTTGTTCAGATGTTGTTCCTAAAAAGTGTCCAGGAAGGTTGACTATGGGCGGACACCCCTACAGGCATGTTATGGATGTGTCACATGATTTCACATAGCATTCATAAGGGAGAAATGATCCTTAATTGGACCTCCTGGAAGAAGAATCTTTGTATCCAGTACTAAGCTAATATCTTTCAAAGAAAATTGGGCTGGGGTTGTGGCTCAGTGGTAGAGTGCTTGCCTAGCATGTGTGAGGCACTAGGTTCAATTTTCAGAACCCCATTAAAAAATAAATAATAAAATAAAGGCATTGTGTCCATCTATAACTAAAAATATTAAAAAATAGAAGCAGCTAAAGTCTAGTTTTACAGATAAATATCAACAATTAGCTTTCTTTCCAGGTTTTTGAATACAACAAAGGAAGTTTACAGTCATATGTACTTCATTGGGAACATATTTTCCAGAGCCACCCAATTCAGTCACTGAGTAACTTGTGTGTATGTGTGTGTGCATGTGCGCATACGAGCATACGTGTGTGGTTCTGGGGAGTGAATCCAGGGCCTTGTGCATGCAAGGCAAGCACTCTACCAACTGAGCTATATCCCCAGCCCCACTGAGTTGCTTTTTTAAGGGAGGGAATAGAATTGCCTCTGCTCTTCCAGGGATTTATTTTAAACAAAATAATTTGCATACTACATTGCCAAACTTTTATACTGTAGTCAGCCTACACATGGCTTTTTTATTCATTCAGAATTTACTGAACACCTATTAAGTGGATGACCCTGAGGATACAGGGATTAGTATGAAAAATGTTGGCTCTCAAGTTTCTTAGGCAAATAAGGGAGACCAATAAACTATAAAATGTAGAGTGGTGAGTGCTGTGGTAAGGCAAAAAAGATATTTGTGGGTTTCTGGGAGCAAATGGCGACCAATAGAATACTAGTCCAATATCACCTTCTTTAGGTAAATAATCCAAAAGAGTGGCTGCAAGTGGACTTCCGGAAGACAATGAAAGTCACAGGAATAATCACACAAGGAGTGAAATCTCTCCTTACCAGCATGTTTGTGAAGGAGTTCCTTATCTCCAGCAGTCAAGATGGCCATCACTGGGCTTTCTTTTTACAGAATGGCAAAGTAAAGGTATGCTGTTCTCACAAGAAAGACAGAAAACCTCTCTTAGAACTTGACATTTAGATATATGACCAGGTTTATATGTGGCTAAATTTTCAGGGTGAAATTACTCAGTACCTACAGTAACAGGACACTGTAAGTGGTACTGTGAAAGAACACAGTGACTCTAAGAAAGTAAAATTTCAACTAAAGGACAGTTAAAGGACAGTGTATTCTTTTTGTTTTTTGGTGGTGGTGCTGGGGATTGAACTATATCCCAGAAGTAAAGGACAGTGTAGAGCGAAGAATTGATTTTTCTCATGGAGGTTGACGTCATCCAGAATGATGACGAGAATCAGAGGACTAAAGAATGAGAGTTATTTAGGAAATGCTTAATTATGCCTGTGTCCTCATCAGCAACCTAGATTCCTAAGCCTTATTGATATTTAAGTTTAGTGGTCTAGACAGTTTTCATTCTTGATATGGATTTGCTTGATAATTCAACACATATTCATAAGCATGAGAAAGTCTTACTATCCAGTGAATAATGGGAAAAAGAACACTTCATATCTGTAGCATTTTAAATCTTCCTTTTAAAAATATTTATTTTTTAGTTGTAGTTGAACACAATACCTTTATTTTATTTATTTATTTTTACGTGGTGCTGAGGATCAAACCCAGTGCCTTGCACATGCTAGGTGAGTGCTCTACAGCTGAGCCACAACCCCAGCCCTAAATCTTCCTTTTTACTAAGAAATAACCATGTTGTTATATGTTAGTCAACTTTCTGTTACTATAACAAATACCTGAGTAATAAACTTTTAAAAATAAAAGGTTCATTTAGAACATGTGACAACAGCTGAAAAGTCAGGATGGGGGTAAATAGAATAAGGGATTCTAAAATTCTCATCTAGAAGATAAAAGTATTGATTAACATTAAACCTTGATAATTTGATACAAATTACAATTTATTAGGGTAACCAGGAAGTAATAGAATATAAATAAAGTTTAGGATTCCCAACATGGGACTATAAAAGGATAAAATATACTCAATAAATCTAAATGAAGTAAGCAAATAAAGAAATAAAACAGGCAGGAAAAATAGCAAGGTAGGATGGCTGGTTTAAATCCAAATGTAGCAGTAATTAGTTATAAACATGAAAGAAGTAGATATTCTACTTAAGACATGACAATTGTCAGATTAATCAGAAGGCAACAGCAATTCTATTCCTTTTACAAGAGACATATCTAAAACATTAGATATAGAAAAGTCAGAAAAATGAAGGGTAACCCAACTCACATTTCCTCTGAGTCTGACAATACATGTGACCAGCTGAAGAGTGTTGGGAATTTGAATAGGTGGATATGAATAAACTCAGGGACTAAGCCTAGGAAAGCTGTGTTTGTGGGCAGCAGAGTATATGCAGAATTGGCTCTGCTGCCCTACAAGTAGAATCCTTGGGAGGCTTCTGAGATTCAGATTCCCGGCAGACATTGGCAGCTGCCAGGCCCTATGGGTGTGTTGATCTAATCCCTTCAGAGCAGATACCACCCAGCAAAGTCCCTAAGGCCTGATTAGATCTAATACCTAAGCCCTATCCCTAGGAACTCCCCTTATAGAACTCTGCAGCAACCCCACCCTGGAAATGGGCCAATCTGGTCTGTGGAGACATGCCAACAACTGACAGTATTTCCCACTCCATCCTACCTTATACTGGATAAAAAGGAAGCTGAGAGCTATTTCAGCCAGCTTCAGTCTTAGGCCACTCCAGCTGCCACCTTCCTATCATATTTTCTTTTCTCTTAATGAACTGTATTGTTACCATCTTTCAGAACTAATTGGTTTTTTATAACTCCTGCCCTCACCATTTTGTTGCAATTATTAATGTTGTGGATGAAATAGTTGACAATTGCTATTTGCTTTAATACCAGATCTAGTTCATGGTTATTTACTGTTTTTGCTCTCAGCAATTGTTAAGCCCACCATCCTGTTTTTGTGGTAACTAGTATTGTAGATGTCACAGTAGGCACCTAGTACTTATTTTAATGCTGTATATTGTTTGCATTGGGTGTTGCTATTGTTTGTTTCCTGTAAGGTGCTGGTAAATAACAGGGATGTTACAAGTTCACAGGGTAATGACTCACCTACCAAACTAAACTCAGCCAAAAGACAGTGCACCTTGCTCCACACACAAATTAATGACATTCATAGTTCACCTATATTTTAATACAAAGAAGAGACAAAAACCCAAACTCCTGACTAGGCCCCAAGTAGGAATGGATAGGGGTGAGCCCTCAGGTTCTACTTCTGCACATGTATTAGTGCAGAAAAAAACAGAATTAACACAGACTGAGGATATCACACCTATGAGGGGGGTCTTAATCTATATCACTGTAGGACACTTTGGCAAGAGAAAGCTGTGCCCTAGAAAGGCCTACATGTAAGATTGAATGAGAAACCTTCCCAACT
This sequence comes from Tamias sibiricus, assembly GCA_025594165.1. Classification (NCBI taxonomy): domain Eukaryota; kingdom Metazoa; phylum Chordata; class Mammalia; order Rodentia; family Sciuridae; genus Tamias; species Tamias sibiricus. The sequence continues at coordinate 143,596,277 of CM046667.1, read as the reverse complement.
CATGCATAAACCCAACACAGAAATACAAAAGGTTTGGAAAAACAAGGTAACCTGATATCTCTTAAAGTTCATAATTCACCAGCAACTGACCCCAAAGATATAAAAGTGGATGAATTATCAGATGAAGAATTGAAAATAATGATTATAAAAATGATCAGAGAGAACACAGAAAAACAATTGCATGAATTAAGGAAGTCAGTACAGGATATCAGGATATATACAGGATAACAGGATATCAGTGAAAAATTCAGTAAGGAGACAGATACACTGAAAAAGAACCAAATACAAATCATGGAAATGAAAGTACAGTAAATCAAATAAAATGTTCTGTTGAAAGTCTCTTTTATAGAGATGACCTTGCTGAAGACAGAATCTCAGAGCTAAAAGAAAAAGTGGCCAACCTTGAACATTCAGACAGTATTAAAGAAAAAATTTTATTAGTGTATTGAATCATTTCTCTATTTTCATCAAGCTCAAGTTCTCTTATTTTCAATTAACTGAGAGTTCTCTTCATACTGAACAGCTGTTTGGGCCTAAGATAAGGCAATCATGGCAACATGAGGAGTTGAAGGAGCTTTCAGCTGGACCATAAGTTCCACCTGATATGTATGTGACTAGCTGGGTCCAGGTGACGGTCCATTGTTCTGGTCCGCCAGTAAGATAAGGCAGAACCATCATAGAAGACAGAAGGAAACATGGAAGTAATGAGGAGTTACTAGGAAGACTCTGCTCATGTTGACTCTAACTCTAAGCTAAGAAAGCAGACTCTATCTTTCTTTCTAGACTCTTAAGAAACTCTAAGCTAAGGGGAAATCTTTCTCTCTAAAAATCTTTCTTTCCCTCTCTCTAAGGGAAAGTAAAGTAAAAGTAGCCCTTCCTCCGAGAATTTTCCTCCCGCCCCCCGTGAGTGACCTACCTTCTCCCCAGCCTATTCTCCAGCCATGCTACGTGCCTACAGTTACCACCTAGTTAGTCCATTCCAACTATGATGCACTAATTAGAGTATAGCTTTCATAATCAAGTCATTTCATCTGTGACTATCCTTGTATCAATAGAGGAGCTTTTGGGGGATATTTCATATCTAAACCATAACAGAAGGCATTAATAGCAGAGTGGATCAGATGAAAGAGATATTAGTAAGCTCCAAAACAGGCTATTTGAAAATACAGAGTTGGAAGAGAAAAAAGAATGAAGGGAACTGAATAAAGATTACAGAAACTTTGGGAAAGTCTTAAAAGAGCAAATACTCAGGTTATTGAAGTTCAAGAGGGGCTTCAGAACATCAAAGGGGTAGAAAACATATACAAAGAAATAATAACAAAGAAAAAAAAAGAAGTAATAACAGTAGACCAATGGTACAGAATAGAAGACACAGAGACAAACCCACATCAATATGGTTATCTCATACTAGACAAAGGCATCAAAAACATACATTGGAGAAAAGATAGCCTCTTCAACAAATGGTGCTGGGAGAACTGGAAATCCATATGCAACAAAATGAAACTAAACCTCTCCTTTTCTCACCCTGCACAAAAATCAACTCAAACTGAATCAAAGACTTACACACAAGAACAGAGACCTTGTACCTAATAGAAGAAAAAGTAGGCCCAAATCTTCATCATGTCAAATTAGGACATGACTTCCTTAACAAGACTCTTAAAGCAAAAGAAGTAAAATCAAGAATGAATAAATGGGATGGAAAGGACTTAAACACAGCATACTACAGGGACACAGCCACATCAATGTTTATAGCAGCACAATTCACAATAGCTAAACTTTGGGACCAACCTAGATGCCCTTCCATAGATGAGTAGATAAAGAAAGTGTGGTATCAAGTTCCTTAATAAGAATCCTGTAGCACAAGAATTAATACCAAGAATCAATAAATGGGATAGACTCAAATTACAAAGCTTCTTCTCAGCAAAAGAAACAATCAGTGAGGTGAACAGAGAGCCTACTAATTGGGAACAAATTTTTACCACAAGCACGTCAGATAGAGCACTAATCTCCAAAATATATAAAAAACTCAAAATTCTTAACACCAAAAAATAAACAACCCAATCAATAAATGGGCTAAGGAACTGAACAGACACTTCACAGAAGAAGATATACAATTGATCAACAAACGTATGAAAAGATGTTCATCATCTCTAGCAATTAGACAAATGCAAATCAAAACTACTCTAAGATTTTACTTCACTCCAGTCAGAATGGCAGTTATCAAGAATACAAGCAATAATAAGTGTTGGGGAGGATGTGGGGGAAAAAGATACACTCATATGTTGCTGGTGGGACTGCATATTGGTGCAACCAATATGGAAAGCAGCATGGAGATTTCCTCAGAAAACTTGGAATGGAACCACCATTTGACCTAGCTATCCCACTACTAGGTTTATACCCAAAGGACTTAAAATCAGCATACTACAGGGACACAGCCACATCAATGTTTATAAGAGCTCAATTCACAATAGCTAAACTATGGAACTAACCTATATGCCCTTCAACAGATGAATGGATAAAGAAATTGTGGTACATATACACAATGGGATATTACTCAGCCTTAAAGAAAAATGAAATTATGGCATTTTCAGGTAAATGGATGGAACTAGAGAATATCATGTTAAGTGAAATAAGCCAATTCTGAAAACCAAAGGCTGAATGTTTTCTCTGATAAGTAAGGCAGGGGGGTATGGAAGAATGAAGGAATTCTTGTTTGTATAGAGTGGAGTGAGGGGAGGGGAGGGGTTATGGGGATGGGATATATGTTATAATGAGACAGACACTATCGCCCTATATATACATGTATGATGACACTAGTGGCGCGTCTCTGCACCATGGACAGCCAGAAGAAGGAGAAGCTGTGCTCCATTTGTGTACAATATGTCAAAATGCAGTCTACTGTCATGTGGAACTAATTAGAGCAAATTCAAAAATTTTTTGAAAAGAAAGAAAAGAAAAAGAAATAATAACATAAATCTTTCCAAACCTAGAGAAGAATACAAATATACAAGTACAAGAAGGTCAGAGGTGACCAGTCAGATTTAACTCACCAAATCCATCCCAAGAAATAATCAAGCTCTCAAAGGTGAAACATTAAGAGAAGATTCTCAAGGTTTCAAGAGAAAAGAAACAAATAATACACAAGGTTTTACCAATTTGCCTGACAGTAGACTTCTCAGTACACATATATATTGGAAAAGAAGAAAGGCTGAAAAACAATGAGCTAAGGTACATTTCAAGAAATTGGAACAATAGCAAAAGAAAGAATAATCAAGGAAATAGCCAAGATTTAAAGTTAATAAAGTGAATAAGGTGTACACAATAAAGAAAATAAACAAAACCAAAGGTTGATTACTTGAAAGTTGACAAACGTCTGACAACACTGATGAAGAGGTACAAATAATCAATATCAGAAATAAAAGAGGAGATATCAATAAAGATCCTGAAAAAATAAGTTGGTGTTTATTAATCTTATAATGGTAAATTTGAAAAATTTATAAAATTGATCATAGTAAATATAACTTTCTGAAGAAGGAATAGAAAACCTTGAAACTCCTATTACATTTGAGGATTTCAATTGGTATTCAATTATCTTCCCACAAAGAAAACTCCAGATACAAATGACTATCCTAAAGGTTCTACCAAAAATTCAAGAGAGAAATCATGTGAATTTCACAGATGAATGGATTATTCAACTCTCTTGTGATTTTAGCATAACCTTGGTAACAAAACCCAATGAAGACAATATTAGTAAGGAACACAATTGGCCTATATTGTTCATGAACATTATTAGTCAGCTTTCCGTCACTGTGACAAAATACCTGAATTAAAGAACTTGTAAGAAGAAAAGGCTAGAGTGCTAATTTGGATCTGGAATGTCTCCCAAAGGTCCATGGTGTTACTGGAAAGTGGTGGAAACTTTAAGAGGTGGGGCTTGTAGGAGGTATTTATGTCACTGGGGGGCATTGGGAACTCACAAAGAGCTTCTCCCATTCCATAGGCTCTCTCTTCATGCTCTGGTTTCCTTTGCCGTGCAAAAGCTTTTCTGTTGATGCTATCCTGTTTATTAATTGTTGGTTTCATCTCCTGAGCTTTAGGCATCTTACTGAAGAAATCGATACCAGTGCCTGTGTGTTGGAGTGTTCATGTTGTGTTTATGTCTACCATAAGTTGCATAGTTTCTGGACTGATTCCTAGACCTTTGATACACTTTTTTAAAATTTTTTATTTTTATAATTTTTAATATGTACAACTCATAGTGCATATATTTAGTATATTTTTACATACAACTATTTGTATACAAAGTATACTGGTACAATTCAGGTCTTCAATCATGCATTAAGGAAAATGATATCCATCTCATTCAACCACCTTTTCTTTTTCTTTTCTCCCCTCCCTCCCCTCTTGCTCCCTCCCTTACCCTCCCTTCCCTTGACCATTCTAGTGTTCCTCTAATCCTCCTATGTACCCCCATCCAACAATACTTTGAAATAGCCTCCTTATATAAGAGAGAACATTTGGTACTTGGATTTTTGAGACTGACTAACTTCACTTAGCATTATGTCTTCCAACTTCATCCATTTACCTGCGAATGCCATTATTTTATTTTCTTTTATTGCTGAGTAAAATTCCATTGTGCGTATATACCCACATTTTCTTAATCCACTCATTTACTGAGGGACATCTAGGTTGGTTCCACAACCTAGCTATTGTGAATTGCGCAGCTACAAACATTGAGATAGCTGTGTCACTGTAATATGCTGTTTTTAAGTCCTTTGGGAATAGACCCAGGAGTGGGATGGCTGGGTCATAGGATGGTTCCATTCCCAGTTTTCCAAGAAATCTCCATACTGCTTTCTATAACGGTTGCACCATTTTGCAGTCCCACCAGCAATGTATGAGTATGCCTTTTTCCCCACATCCTCTCCAACATTTATTGTTGCTTGTGTTCTTGATACCTGCCATTCTGACTGGAGTGAAGTGAAATCTTAGAGTAGGTTTGATTTGCATTTCTCTAATTGCCAGCGATGTTGAACATTTTTTCATGTATTTGTTGATTAATCGTGTATCTTCTTCTGAGAGGTGTCTTCTCGATTCCTTAGCCCATTTATTGATTGGGTTATTTGTTTTTTTGGTGTAAAGTTTTTTGAGTTCTTTATATATTCTAGAAATTAGTGCTCTGTCTGATGTGCATGTACTAAATATTTGTTCCCAATTAGTTGGCTCTCTATTCACCTCACTGATTGTTTCTTTTGCTGAAAAGAAGCTTTTTAGTTTAAATCTATCCCATTCATTAATTCTTGGTAGTAATTCTTGCGCTACAGGATTCTTATTAAGGAACTTGGGGCCTAATCCGACATGTTGGAAATTGGAGCTTACTTTTTCTTCTATTAGGCGTATTGTCTCTGGTCTAATTCCTAGGTCCTTGATCCACTTTGAATTGAGTTTTGTGCATGGCGAGAGATAAGGGTTTAATTTCAATTTGTTGCATATGGATTTCCAGTTTTCCCAGCACCATTTGTTGAAGAGGCTATCCTTTCTCCACTGTACATTTTTGGCGTCTTTGTCTAATATAAGATAGCTGAAATAGCTGAAATTATATGTATTAGTCTCTGTGTCCTCAATTCTGTACCATTGGTCCACCAGTCTGTTTTGGTGCCAATACCATGCTGTTTTTGTTACTATTGCTCTATAGTATAATTTAAAGTCCGGTATGGTGATGCCCCCTGCTTCACTTTTCTTGCTCAGGATTGCTTTGGCTATTCTGGGTCTCTTATTTTTCCAGATGAATTTCATGACTGCTATTTCTATTTCTTTGAAGAATGACATTGGGATTTTGATTGGAATTGCATTAAATCTGTATAATGCTTTTGGTAGTATGGACATTTTGACAATATTAATTCTACCTATCCAAGAGCAAGGTAGGTCTTTTCATATTCTGAGTTCATCTATAATTTCTTTCTTTAGTGTTCTATAATTTTCGTTATAGAGGTCTTTCACCTCTTTCGTTAGGTTGATTCCCAGGTATTTTATTTTATTTTTTATGCTATTGTAAATGGGGTATTTTTCATCATTTCCCTTTCAGAGTCTTTGTCGCTGATGTACACAAATGCCTTTGACTTATGTGTATTGATTTTGTATCCTGCAACTTTGCCAAATTCGTTTACTAGTTGTAAAAGTTTTCTGGTAGAGTTTTTTGGGTCTTCTAGGTAGATAATCATGTCATCAGCAAATAGTGCTAATTTGAGCTCTTCTTTTCCTATCTTGATCTCTTTAATTTCTTTCTTCTGTCTAATTGCTCTGGCCAGAGTTTCCAGTACTATGTTAAATAGCAGTGGTGAAAGGGGGCATCCCTGTCTTGTTCCAGTTTTTAGAGGGAATGCTTTCAATTTTCTCTATTTAAGATAATGTTAGCTCTGGGCCTTGCATAAATAGCTTTTATAATGTTAAGATATGTTCCTGATATTCCTAGTTTTTCCAGTGTTTTGAACATAAAGGGGTGTTGTATTTTGTCAAATGCTTTTTCTGCGTCAATTGAGATGATCATATGATTTTTGTCTTTAAGTCTATTGATGTGGTGTATTATGTTTATTGATTTCCGAATGTTGAACCAGCCTTGCATCCCTGGGATAAACCCCACTTGATCGTGGTGCACTATCTTTTTGATATGTTTTTGTATCCGATTTGCCAGGATTTTGTTGAGGATTTTTGCATGTATGTTCATTAAAGATATTGGCCTGAAGTTTTCTTTTTTGGATGTGTCTTTGCCTGGCTTTGGAATTAATGTGATATTGGCCTCATAGAAAGAGTCTGGAAGAGCTCCCTCTTTTTCTATTTCTTTTTTTTTTTTTTTTTTTTTTTTTTTTTTTTTTTTTGGTACTGGGGATTGAACTCAGGGGCACTCAACCACTGGGCCACATCCCCAGCCCTTTTTTGTATTTTTATTTAGAGACAGGGTCTCACTGAGTTGCTAAGTGTCTCGCCATTACTGAGGCTGGCTTTGAACTCGCGATCCTTCCTGCCTCAGCTTCCCAAAGTGCTGGGATTACAGGCGTGCGCCACCGCGCCCGGCTACTTTTTCTATTTCTTGAAACAGTTTGAAGAGCATTGGTATTAGTTCTTCCTTGAAAGTCTTATAGAACTCGGCTGTAAACCCATCAGATCCTGGACTTTTCCTTGTTGGTAGCTTTTTGATGACATCTTCTATTTCTTCGCTTGTATTTGATCTGTTTAAATTGTGTATAGCCTCCACATCCAGTTTAGGCAAATCATATGACTCTAGAAATCTGTCAATGCATTCAGTATTTTCTATTTTATTAGAATACAAGTTTTCAAAGTAATTTCTAATTATATTCTGTATATCTGAGGTGTTTGTTGTGATATTCCCTTTTTCATCACAAATGTTAGTAATTAGAGTTTTTTCTCTTCTTCTTTTTTGTTAGCATCGCTAAGGGTCTGTCAATTTTGTTTATTTTTTCAAAGAACCAACTTTTAGTCTTGTCAATTCTTTGAATGGTTTCCTTAGTCTCAATTTCATTCATTTCTGCTCTGATTTTAATTATTTCCTGTCTTCTACTGCTCTTGGTGTTGGTCTGTTCTTCTTTTTCTAATGCTTTGAGGTGTGATGTTAAGTCATTTATTTGTTGGGTTTTTTCCCTCTTAAGGAATGAACTCAGTGCAATGAATTTTCCTCTTACTACTGCCTTCATAGTGTCCCAGAGATTTCTATATGATGTATCTGTGTTCTCATTTACCTCTAGGAATTTTTTGATCTCCTCTTTGATGTCTTCTTCAACCCCTTGTTCATTCAGTAGCATGTTGTTTAGCTTCCAGTTGATGGAGTAGTTTTTCTTATTCCTTGTTTTGTCGTTGATTTCCAATTTCATCCCTTTATGGTCCGATAGCATGCAGGGTAGTATCTCTATTTTTTTATATTTGCTGAGAGTTGCCTTGTGACATAATATATGGTCTATTTTGGAGAAGGAGCCATGTGCTGCTGAGAAAAATGTGTATTCGTTTACTGAGGGATGAAATATTCTATATATGTCCGTTAGGTCTAAATTGTTAATTGTTTTAAGGAGGCTTAAAGTTTCTTTGTTTAGCTTTTGTTTGGATGATCTATCCATTGGTGAGAGAGGTGTGTTGAAGTCCCCTAGAATAACTGTGTTGTAGTCTATTTTACTCTTGAACTTGAGAAGCGTTTGTTTGATGAAGGTAGGTGCTCCATTATTTGGGGCATATAGATTTATGATTGTTATATCCTGTTGATGGATGGTCCCCTTAAGTAATAAGAAATATCCATCTTTGTCCCTCTTGATTAGTTTAGGTTTGAAGTCTACCTTATTTGATATGAGAATGGAAACCCCTGCTTGCTTCCGCCGGCCATGTGAGTGATAAGACTTTTCCCAGCCTTTCACTTTCAGTCTGTTGATGTCTTTTTCTATGAGGTGTGTTTCTTGGAGACAGCAAATTGTTGGGTCATTTCTTTTAATCCATTCTGATAATCTGTGTCTTTTGATTGGCGAATTTAGGCCATTAACATTCAGGGTTATTATTGAGATGTGATTTTTATTCCCATCCATTTTTATTTGAATTATGGTCTTTAGCTTGATTTGGTTTCTCTTCTGGTTGGCATTTCCTTTAGTTTAATATCTCCCTTTGTTGATTTTCGTTATCATCTTTCTCTTCGTCTTCACGAAAAATGTTGCCCAGGATGTTCAGAAGTGCTGGCTTTCGAGTTGTGAAATCTTTTAACTTTTGCTTGTCGTGGAAGGTTTTTATTTCATCTTCGAATCTAAAGCTCAATTTTGCTGGATATAAGATTCTTGGTTGACATCCCTTTTCTTTCAGAGCTTGAAATATGCTATTCCAGGATCTTCTTGCTTTTAAGGTCTGGGTTGAAAAATCTGAACATAGTCTGATTGGTTTCCCCCTATATGTAATCTGCTTCCTTTCTCTTGTGGCTTTTAGTATTCTCTCCTTGCTCAGTGTATTAGGCATTTTCATTATAATGTGTCTTGGTGTGGATCTATTGAGATTTTGTTTGTTTGGTGTTCAGTATGCCTCTTGAACTTGGTTTTCCCATTCATTCCTCAAGTTTGTCTTCATTGTCTGAGGTTCTTTCTTCCAAGTGGTCTATTCTGTTGGAGATGCTTTCAATTGAGCTTTTATTTTGGTTTATTGCTTCTTTCATTTCTGGAATTTCTGTTTGGATTCTCTTTAGAGCCTCTATTTCCCTATTGAAGTAATCTTTTACTTCCTGTATTTGTTTTTGGAGTTCTTTGTCAAAATGATCTTTTGCCTCCTGTACCTGCTCCCTCATCTCATTTTTGAGTTCATTCTTAAGTTCCATAAACATGTGGCATATGTAATTTCTAAATTCCATCTCTGGCATTTGACCAACCGTGCTTGCCATGACATCTACTGATGAGGTATCTTGATTTGTTTGTATCATTTCCTTTCCTTGTTTTTTCATGTTGCTTGTGTGTCTATTCTTCCTGCACTGTGGGACCTTGACTATTTCGATTTTACCTTAAAGCCTTATGTTGTTCCTGTAGTACAATGCTATCAGATCACCTTATAATTCCTTTACACTTTTAAAACCTAACACTTTCTATTCAGAAAATCCAAGTTTGATCACAATGTACAGATTTGGTTAGCCCAGATATTATTTCCAATTTACTCTGTACGCTTCTGATGGGGTTTTATAGCTTCAAGTATTGGATACAGAGGTGTTATGTTTAGGAAGAAGGAAGTGTCTTGAATTGTTCTTTCTTGGAAAGTATGAAAAGAGATATCTATTGACGTGGTTTAGTGGAAGTGGTTTAGTATCAGTAGACGAGGGAAGAAAGAGAATGGAGTTGACAATTAGGTGGAAAGACCAATTTATATATGAAGTAAGTTGGAAAAGAAAAAAAATGATAAAAGAGTAGGAATTGGTGTAAGAGAGAGGAGAGAGAGAATCAAGGAAATAGAGAGTAAACTATATATAACACCACTTTGCTACCCAGTTCAATTGCGCCAGTTCTAGAAATCCCAAGTTCTGCGTATAACTTGTTTTTGCCTGTTTAGTATGCACTGGCAGGGTGTAAACATGAAAGATGAAGGAGGAAGAAAAGATGCAAGAGTGAGAAGGAAGAAAAGATGGAAAGAAAAAAGGAGCGGAAGCAAACAAACACACTGACAATCAATGAGGAAGGAAAAAAAAAAAGCAGAACAAAACAAAGCCAAAAAAAGAAAAACAAAAACAAAAAAACAAAAAAAAAAAAAAAAACCTCCCCTCAATCCAACAAAACAAGCAAACCAACAAAAAAGAAAAGAAAAAAAAAAGTCGAACCCCAAGTCTCAGACAAAACGGGCCCTGGGAAGCCCCCCTCTTTTTTCCCTTCCAGTTCAAACCAATTGTTATTGGATCACGTCTAGACAGTCTGTGATCCTGTTAGTGGAATTGAGGCTGCCCCCCAGGCCAGTGGCTGGACGGTTCAGTGAAGGAGTGGCCCAGGGGGTTTGTGTGTGTCAGCAGATGAATGGTACCAGGACGGGGACCCTCCAGAAGGCACCCCCTCCCCACGCCCACCCACAGTTGCAGCTTCTTGTGGCCGCTGCGCTGCCCTCAGACACGTCCTCCCCTGCTGGCCACCCGAGCCTCACCCACGTGTGCGTTGTCTTCAGAGAGCTGGAGGGTCCCTGGATGGCTGCAGCCGTCGCTCTCATCTCCTCCCCTTTGTCTGGGTCAGCCACTGCACCTTTCAAAGATGGCGGTGCTCTCCTCCCAGTCAACAGCAGCTACGCAGACTCCCGTGTCCTCGCCGATCGATCCCAAAGCCGCTGGGTGGATGTCTCCCTGCCGAGGTGGCACCGGGAAGCCACAACTGTAACTGTGGCGCAGACAGCGCTGCTTCGGACTGTGGACCACTCCGATTCTGCCCCTGCTTGCTGTTCTCCGGTCTCTGCTCTGCTCTCTCCCGGGCCCTACTGCTGAGGGTCGCGTCCGGCCGAGTGTGGATTCGAACTGGTGTTGTCGACCCGCGGTCTCCCGTGGTCCCCCAGCACCAATTCCGCCGGCTGTTATCGCTGGTTTTTATCGCCAGTTTCGCGCTGGTGTGCCCTGAGTGCGGCTGGGGTTGCAGTCGCAGCGCGGTCTCCCCACACTGACTTTGTTTCGCACGGCCTTGCACCACCCAGGCGGTTCTGCAGAAGCCTCGCGGCTCCAGCCGCTGCAGACAGCTTGTCTCCCTCTCTCCCTGGTAGTGGTAATCAAACCATCCAGGAGATCGGTATTTTCGGCCTATATATATATATATATATGATGAAAGGCAATTTATCTGCTTTGTTGGATTCTTTCCACGGAGCTGCCCTGAAGTGCGGCTTCCTCTAATCCGCCATCTTGGATCTCTCCCAGGTTGTTTTTATCTTCCAAATCTTCAGTTGTCTTTCCCAGTTCAGCTACAGATCTCTCAGCAGACTCGTGGTCACTGCACCTGGGGCTGATCAGTAACGATCTTTCTGGTTCCCTCGTGGTGTCTTTCTGTAGAGAGAGCTTGTCTTCAGCAGCACGCAGCTGCTCCGTGTTCTGGTCCACGGGTCTGAGCTGCTCCCCACCTCTCAAGCAGTGCGGCCCAGCCAGGTGGGCTCACTCCTTTGATACACTTTTAAGTTGACTTTTGTGCCTGGTGAGAAAAAGGGATCTAGTTTCATTCTTCTACGTATGGATATTTATCACCATTTGTTAAAAAGGTTGTCTTCTCTAATGTGTATTTTTGGTATCTTTGTCACGAATCAGGTAAGGATGTGGGTTTGTCTCTTCTCTTTCATCCCATTGGTCTTCATGTCTATTATTTTCCCAATACCATGCTGTTTTTGTTACTATAGCTCTGTACTGTAATTTGAGACCACATATTGGGACTCCTCCAGCACCATTCTTCTTGCTCAGAATTGCTTTGGCTATTCTGGGTCTCTTATTCTTCTGAATGAATTTTAGGACAGTTTTTTTTTTCTATTCTATAAAGAATATAGATGTGGTGACACTGGATCTATATATTACTTTTGGTCGTATGGCCATTTTAACAATATTAATTCTGCCTATCTAAGAACATAGGCGATATTTCTATTTCCTAGTGTCTTCTTTAATTCATTTTTTCAGTGTTCTATAATTTTCATTGTAGAGGTCTTTCACCTCCTTGGTTGGATTCATTTGTAGGTATTTTTGAGGCTATTGTGAATGGAATTATTTTCCTGATCTGTTTTTCAGCAAATTCATCATTGGTGTATAGAAAACCCATCTTTTTTTTTTTAATTCTTATTTGTTATATATGACTGCTGAATGCATTGCAATTCACATTATACTCGGTCTATACCCAAAAGATTTAATAATAGCATACTACAGGGACACTGCCATATCAATGGTTACTACAGCACAATTCACAATAGCTAAAACTGTGGAACCAACCTAGATGCCTTTCAGTAGATGAATGGATAAAGAAAATGTGCCATATATATACAATAGAATATTATTCAGCAATAAAAGGGAGTAAAATCATAGCACTTGCAGGTAAATGGATGAAGTTGGAGAATATAATGGTAAATGAAGTTAGCCAATATCAAAAAAGCAAATGCTGGGGGGGGTTGTGGCTCAGTGATAGAGTCTCGCCTAACACGTGCGAGGACTTGGGTTCGATCCTCAGCACCACATAAAAGTGAATAAATAAAGGTATTGTGTCCAACTGCAACTAAAAAAATAAATATTAAAAAAAAACACAAATGCCGAATGTCTCCTCTGATATAAGAAAACCCATTGTTTTTTATATGTTGCTCTGTATGTTCTATCCTGCTACTTTGTTGAATTTATTAGTTTTACCAAACTAATTTATTTTTAATTTTTCTATTTTTTATCCCTTCTTCCAATGCAATTGAGTATACTATACCCTTTTAACTATAGGGTCATACCCTCTCCAAATAGTAATAGTTTGACTTCTCTATTTCCTGTTTATATCCCTTTTATTTCATTATATTACCTGATGGCTGTGGCTAAAATTCCAAGTTTTATAATCAATAGGAGTGATGAGAGTGGACATCCTTGTCTTGCTCCTGATTTTAGAGGAAGTGCTTTCAGTTTTTCCCCATTCACTATGATGTTAGCTTTGGGTTTGTCATATATAGCCTGTATGATGTGATGTTGAGGTAAGTTCTTTTCGAGTTCATATACCTTGTCTTCAGTGCCTAAAATCCTGTCTTCTATGTGAAATAATGTATTGGTGAGACTTTCAATTGAATTTTTATTTGATTTATTCTGTGTTTCATTTCCAGAATTTATTTTTGGTACTTTTTTTAGAATCTTTATCTCTTTATTAAAATGCCCTCACTTCCTGTCCATTCCTTTCCACTCCTTAGTTTTTTTCTTTTATTTTTAGTTCATTGATCACTTCAACCATCAGCTTTTTTAATTCTTTGGGATTTGTTGAGGGGTTATAGGCTTTTGGAGGCATTTTGTTGGCCTTTTGCCTCATGTTACCTGATTTTCTGTGTATCCATTGTCCACTTCCTATTTTATTTGGGGGACCGTTAGTTAATAGTAAGCCCCAGGTTGGGAATATATCTTTGCTTTCATCTATCTGATCTGCATAACCAAAGTGTTAATTCCAACTACCAGTAATTTTTTTAAATATTTATTTTTTAGTTGTAGTTGGACACAATACCTTTATTTTATTTATTTATTTTTATGTGGTGCTGAGGATCAAACCCAGTGCCTTGCATATGCTAGGTGAGTGCTCTACTGATGAGCCACAACCCCAGCTCTCTACCAGTAATTCTTTTTAAGGAGAGATTAACTGCCAGTAACAGTGGTTATTTATGATCAAACCATATATCAACACATGCTATACAAGTTATTGTTACTGATGTCAACAACTCTGTTGACCAAAGAGGGAATATGGGTGAGAGTTCATTTAGAATCAGTTGAGGTTAAGAATCAATGATAGTGTACCCAATTGCATTGGAAGAAGGGATAAAAAAATAGAAAAATTAAAAAATAAAGAAAAATGGAGCAAAAAAATTCAAAATGAAAGGGTGGAGGAGAGAAGGGAGAAAGAAGTTAAAATGTGAGTGTAAAGGATGAAGGAGAGGGGAAGGGAGTGGAGATGGAGGAAAATACAGGTATTGAGAGAATATCCAATTAATTGACAAAATACATAAAATTAAGTATAATTTTGAAAAAACATAAATTGTGGGGGGACACTAGGAATCAGTTAATATGCAGTTGATGCAATGTCTGTCCTATAGTAATGTGCTTTTTTGTTTTGTTTTCTTGCTGAGGTTTTTGAAATAGAAGACTTTGATTTTAGAATCTACCAGGCAGAAACTTGTATAATGCAGGGTTCTTGGTGCTTATTTATCCTCAACTCTGACCCAAACTTGTTAGGATAGTCTCTGTGTTGAATTTCATGCTCTCCTTGCCTTGCAGACTCTATTATGGTACCTCTCCTTCTGAGACCCTCAGTCCCTCAACTGGGTGTGCTGGGGGAAGGTATATAGAATTCTAAGCTAATAATCCGGCCCCTTCTGGGCTTGGATAAAGTGGCATGAGAGACCCTATTTTCCATCTGATCCTGTTCACCCCAGTCTGCCCCCCATCAGTCATAGTACTTAAGCCAGACTTCAGACCTTCAGGTGCTAATGAATGTCTCCTTTGCTCTTCTCTGCTTTGGAGGCTGAAATGAATCTGGTGCTGTGGCTTCCCTGACTATCTCCCCAGTCTCTTGTTATAGATCTACATCAACTCAAGGCATTAGCTCTCACAAACCCAGGGAATATCAGAGCCTCAGTACACAAAACACAAGTGTACCAAAAAACAGTCAAAAATTTTAAAAAGGAAAGTGATAAAAAAATAAGAAATATAGGGCTGGGGTTGTAGCTCAACGGTAGAGCACTCACCTAGCATGTGTGCGGCCTGGGTTCGATCCTCAGCACCACGTAAAAATAAAACCTTGTGTACAACTAAAAGCAAATAAATAAATATTTTTTAAAAAAAGAAAAAATATAGAGTACAATATGAAAAACAAAGGTAACCTGCAGCAACTTTTAGTCTGCTGCTTAGAAACTCCAAACAAAGGGTCTTTTTAAGCTATCTTTATCCGTGTGTGTTGGGTGCCAGTAGGGCTTTCTCCAACTGGTTCAGCTTGCTATTTCTGAGCTTGTTTACTGCTCAGAATGCAACTGTGCTAGACAGTGGCATCTGCCTATCTTAATAGAGAAATTCTTTTGTCTTATTGGAGGGGTGTTTCCCCTCCCCCACTGAGCCACTGCTTACTAGATGCTGCCACCTTCTGTTGCTTTTATGAATTATACTTCTATTCTAGAAAGCAACATTTTTGGTTTTCACCTGATTGCTAGTTCTCTATGTTGCCTACTGGTATTTTCCTACAATCTTCATATCTCAGTTTGCTGCTACAGAACTACTGTTTTAATTTCCTCTTGGAGGCCTGTTACAATGTTGTGGATTTCTCTGATCTGCCATCTTTGATCCTCTCAGCATCTGTTCTTATTTAAAAAAAAATAGTAAACTAAGACTAGAAGAAAATTATTTATCAGATAAAACAAATATTGTATTTTTATGGTGAAACACAGAAAGAGTTGTCTTTGAGACTGAGACTAAGACGAGGATGCCCACAGTACCAGTTATCTGTCTTATTACTGCATAACAAACTACCCCAAACTTGCTTATAATTTTGTGGATCAGGAGTTTGTGAAGAACTTGGCTGGCTATTCCTACAAATTTTCTTTCTCTTTTTATCTTACTGCACTGCTTAGACCATCCAATATAGTTTTTTTACAAAACTGTATATGGCCGATTAAAGATGACTGTGAATTATTGTATACTATCTTGGTTTGTCTCTGATCCATGTGGTATCATTGGGGATGGATGGATGGATCTACTTCTTTACTCATATGTCTAGTGCCTTGGTTTTCCTTGATCTTTCTAGGCACATGGTATCTTATCCTTCAGATCCTTATCCACATGTCTTGAGTCTCTTACAGCGTCGTAGTCTTAGAATTGTCAGTTTTCTTTTTTTTTTTAATATGTAGGCATATATGCAATTCTTTATTAATATATTAAACAACAAGTACCAGCAGAGAGTCTCATAAATACTGTAATTTTGAGGTATTGATACATACAAATAATATTTCAAATATATGCAATATCTGTAGTGTTATAGAAAATATCCATGATTTCTATTAGTAATAAAGTCACAATTAGTGCTACTACTAGTAGTCATATTTCAAAATTCTAAGTTGTTATATATGACATCAGAATGCTATATATTACTTATATAGAGCACAGTTTTACATATCTCTGGTTGTATACAAAGTATATTCATATCATTCGTATCTTCATACATGCACTTAGGGTAATGATATCCATCTCATTCTACCATCTTTTTTTTTTTACCTTTTTGCCCCTTCCCTTTCCCTCCCTCCCCATTGGCCTTTCTAGTGTTCCTCTAATCCTCCTATGCTCCCTGTCCCAACCCCACTGTGAATCAGTCTCCTTATATCAGAGAAATCATTCAGCATTTGGATGTTTGGGATTGGCTAACTTCACTTAGCATTATATTCTCCAACTTCATCCATTTACCTGTGAATGCCATGATTTTATTCTCTTGTATTGCTGAGTAATACTCCATTGTGTATATATACCACATTTTCTTTATCCAATCATCTATGTTTAAGGGTTAGAAAAGATAAAACAAATATATTGTATGTAGAAGATATGATGGCATTCAGAGAAAATCTAAAAGCATGTATATATAAATTATTAGAATCAGAAAAGCATGTATAACAAATTAAATTAAATAAATTTTTAAAAAAAAAGAATCAGAGGCATTTTTCAAGCTTACTGAAAACAAAATGAACACAAAAAGTAATCATATTTATATATGCCAGAAACAAATAATTGGGATAATAGTTTAAAAACAGCATATAAAAATTCCAAGTATTGAATTGCACATTCCTGTTAGATAATGACAGCTACCTAAATATTTCATGTCTTCAAAAACCATACACACACACTTTAAAATTGTATAAACTCACCCATAACTCACCTACAGAATAAGCAGAAGACAAAGAATACTATGAGTATCCATTTATAGGTAGGAAATACATTTTCTAAAGGTAGCAGAGCTGGTTTCAGAGTTTGCTCTTGAGAGAGCCTAGGAGAGACTGAAAAAAAGAGGAGAGGTCATTATGGGCCTAGTGGTGATAGGACATAGAAAAAAATCACTTCTATAAAGAAAAATTCATCGAGCTGAGGTTGTGGCTCAGCAGTAGAGCACTTGCTTAGCACGTGCAAAGCCCTGGGTTCAATCCTCAGCACCACATAAAAATAAATAGAATAAAGATATTGTGTCCAACTACAACTAAAAAATAAATATTAAGAAAAAAGAGGGCTGGGATTGTGGCTCAGCGGTAGAATGCTCACCTAGCACGTGCGCGGCCTGGGTTTGATCCTCAGCACCATGTACAAATAAATGCATTGTGTACAACTAAAGCAAATAAATAAATATTAAAACAAAAGAAAGAAGAAAAATTTCTCATCTAAGTGATGAAATACTCTGAGACCTGTGTTGGTTTCTGGAAAACTGTAAGGAAAGGGAGTGAAAATGTATGGGTCTAGAGATGCTGAATGAAAAGAAATGGCAGAAATTAAGTCTCCTATAAAACAAAAATGAATCACTAAATCATAAGACACACAAACCTCTTCCACTCCCATTTATTAAATAAATTACAGCACTAAATAGCAAGTGCTTCTGGATTAAGAAACCTAGTAAGCATCCCAAACCTCTCGCCTTTGCCAACATAAAATCAACTTTTATTGTTGAAACAAGAAAACAGAAGGGATTTGTAATTGAACAGAAAAGGGTATATAAGGTAGCTTGTATTACTGTATTGCTCTTGATTTTTCACTTCCTCTTTTTTTATAAACCTCACTGACTTTGGGCATAGCCATATGACTCATCTTGACTGGTAGCACGTGAGTGGACATGACAGATTCTTTAAATGTGATGGTATGTTTGACTCAGTTGCTCATGCCAAACTTTGGATCTCTAGACCTGTGAGAGAATAAATTTGTATTTCAGCCACAAAGTTTGTGGTACTTAGTTATAACAGCCTTAGAAATTTAATGTAAACATATAAGAAATATTAGAGTTGAATTAAAAGTGTCAGTAAGAGTTATAGAGCTGGGTTCAGTGGCGCATGCCTGTAATCCCAGCACTTGGGAGGCTGAGGCAGGAGGATCGCAAGTTCAAAGCCAGCCTCAGCAGTGGCAAGGCACTTAGCAACTCAGTGAGACCCTGTCTCTAAATAAAATACAAAAAAGGGCTGGGGATGTGGCCCAGTGGTCGAGTGCCCCTGAGTTCAATCCCTGGTACCAAAAAAAAAAAAAAAGTTATAGAATTTATAAAAAGTTGTTCTAGCACTGTCTCCTGAGAGAACCTAGTAATAATAACACCACAGTAGCAATGGCATGCTATGCTCAGTTCTTGGTCTCTATCATTTCCCAGTAACAAGGAATCTGGGCTCCTTTGAGAAGTGACTGATTCCAAGGCTAGAGCAAAGAAACTGCCATGTGATCTGGGAACGTCTTGATGTGCCAGAATGCAAAGAAGCACTCAAAGGCAAATGGCTCCATGTGAAAAGAGCACAGTGGCCGGCTTGAAGGGCTTCTTATTAGCCAAATTTGAGGCTATTTGAGCATCGAAAAGAATAATGGTGGTAATGGACTACAGCACTCATAGTAAAGAAAGAATCCAAAAGTCCATAATCATATTAAAAATAATAAACGAGGCCCAGTATGGGGGTACACACTTGTAGTCCCTGTGACTTAGGAGGCTGAATCAGGAGGATTGCAAGTTCAAGACCAGCCTCAGCAACTTAGTGAGACCCTGTCTCAAAATAAAAAATAAAAAGGGCTAGAGATGTAACTTGGTGGTAGAGCACTTGCCTTAGCATGTGTAACACCATAAGTTTGACCCCAGTACCACATACACAAAACTAAATAAATAAAGGAGGAGAGGGAGCATTTCTTCACAGAGTGATTTCAGGTAATAAATGTAGGACAAATGGCAGAATTAGAAGTGCAATTTGCAACTATTGATATGATTATAAGGAAATTTAATGGATGTAAAACCACTGAATGAAAGGTTGTTGGGGAACAGAACGTTCACATGGTTTCAAAGTTTACCCCACTGCATGTTTCTGAGGAAAGGGAAATGGTTACCTTTATAATAAAGAGATTGGGTGGACAACATTTTAACTAAGATAGAGAAAATAACAAATAGGTCTCTAATATATGAATTCCACAAAGGAAACAAACAAGGATTTGAGATTTAGAATAAGCAGGTATCTTATTTTAGATGAGAAAGAGCTCTCTAAAAGTATGGCATTTAAACAGAAACACAAAGGATAAAAAACAATGGATAAAAGAAGGAGAAACAGAAGGTATATAAGGTTTCCCAACAAAGAGAATCATATACAAAAGCTCTTGTGTTAAAGAAGAGCTGGCACCGTCCCGGAAATCAAACCCCAGTGTATCTGCAATGCAGTGAAATGGGGAATATAATTGTTAATGAGATAAGAGACTTGGGCAGGGGACCTATTGTGCAGGACTTGGAGACCACAATTAAGCAGTTTGGGTTTTTTTTTTAAGTGACATGGAAGGATTTAATCAGGAATGTGGCATTTCCAGAATCATATGTTGAGAGGATTCTTCTGGCTGCCACCTAAGGGGCTAGGTTGAGTAGACCGACTAACTCAGCATGTCTAGGAAAGGAGCTTTCCAGCAAGCATCCAGGGTTGGGAACACATAGGGAAATGTAGCTAAAGTAAAGTAAAGGGCCTCAGTGTCCTTTCTTCTGATAACTAACCTCTTTGCAGGATCACTATTATTTCATGCCCCATTTGCTATAAAATAGTCCACAAGGAGAGCAGCCACAAACCAAGTAAAAGCAGTCCATTGCTAAGAGTGGTGTAGCACGTTTCTGTGTCCTTCCAGTAATGCCCTGCCTGCCTGCATTACGTGAGCAGTGACTGCGTGAGGCTGTGGCTCCCTGCCCTTGCCCCTGCCCCTGCCCCTGCCCCTCGACTTTAGTGCCCTGGGTCTGCACTCACATTATACTTTTTTCCTACCATTTTGTGTCTGCCTTCCTCTGTGGTATTAGTGTTTTTATCTGTGCAGCAGGACACTGAGAGAAACATTTTAAACCACATTTGCCAGCAAAAGTCCCTTCCTGCTTGGAATGTGAGGTGAAACCCGGCATGCTTTGCAGAGATAGAGCAGGCCGGATGATTGCAGGGAAATGTCCCTCCAGTAGCCCCAGGGAGCTGGAGCCCTTTGGTTGCTGTTTCACCACTTCTTTCCCCTTACTGTGGCCCACTGCCTGTTTGCACAGAGACTATCTCTGGAGATCTTCTGGATAACATCAAGACTGGCTGTCCGCACAAGAGCACGTACTGGGATGAGCAGTCACCTGTTGATGTTGTTCTTGTTTCTCCCACACTCTTGCTTATTCTCAGCATTTTCCTGGGATCCTTCCCTAGGATGAACGTGGAACCCACACACACCCAAACCCCTCCACAGTATTTCAGAGTTGCTATGAATGACACTTTTCAATATCCACACTTTCATTTTCCCAAACATCTGCTGGCTCACAGGTGGGCTTACCTCCAAAGTCCCAGTGTGGCAAGGTGTCTTGAGTCTTGGATTCTTTTCCCTCTTCCTTCTCCCTCCTGTATACCCTCCCTCTGGTCATCAAATTCTTTGCCTTGCTGTGTTGCCTTTGCTATCATTCTAAAGTTGATACCAACATACATGAAAACAGCTTATCTGAATAATGACACTAGCTACTGTTTATTGAGTGCTTATTGCATGCTTCTTTTGCAGTAGCAAATGCACTAAGAAGTCAGTTGGATGAGGCCTGCCTCCTGTCTTCTGATGGCTTGATTATACATGTTGTGTGTGACCTTGAGCAAAGCATTAAATTTCACTTAGATATAGGAGAGTGAGTGAGAACATTTCAAATATAAGGCATAACTACAGAAAAGGCCCTCACAGCAGGCAATCAGGATGTTCTTAATTATAGAAATCACACACTTTCCCTGGCCCACATGCATGTAACAGAGTCATCTAGTCACTTTCCAGGGTTCAATTGGAAGTGACAAAAAATGCCCGTGCTTTGTGGTAGGCATTGTTGTGGATACCATGGAGGATAAGGGCCATGTTGGAAAAGGAGGTATGGGTTAGAGACTGAGTAGGAGGACAGTGGCCTTGTGGAGCTTGGCAGGGATGGAATGGCATAAACATTATAATTGTTTTTTTTTGTCAGATAATTAGTAAATCCTGTCTTTCCTCTTCCAGGTTTTTCAAGGAAATCAAGACTCCTTCACACCTGTGGTGAATGCTCTAGACCCACCATTACTGACTCGCTACCTTAGAATTCACCCCCAGAGTTGGACACACCAGATTGCCCTGAGGTTGGAGGTTCTAGGTTGTGAGGCCCAGCAGTTCTACTGAAGGGCTTGTTACAGTCCCTGCTGGTCCCCTCTCCCTCCCATGTTAGCTCCAAGGCAATTCATAACTTAAGGCCAGTATCCCTCTCAAGCTTCTGGGTTACATACTACCCTACACCATCTATGATGCCATTATTTTCTATGAATTTAAACTATACAGTCCTACTAGACACTGCCCTGAAGCCACTTATATGAATATATGTAAGTGGCAAATAACTCAGAAAACCCTAGAAAGCTGCATCCAAGACTAAGAAACAACTAGATTTACACCATAGGGTCCTCAAGAAGTGGTAGGGGTGGGAGGACAGGACAGCAATCTGTGTCTTTGAGTAGTTCTTGAAATCAATGTAAACCTGGATGTTAAACCTAAAGAAAACGATTTGAGAAACTGTCTGGATTGTTTGAGAAGTAGTTTAATCCTACTCAGCACTACCAGAAACCTGGAGTTTGATCCTTTGGGGAAGGATCAATGAACTGGAAGATACCAGACCTGACTCAGAGTTCCCAGAAGGTTACAGAGCCCGCTCCCACCCCTGGAAGATCACGGCCAAGGACCAACTTGGGGCAGGTTACAAAGTCTGAATCCCTTATCAAGGAAGGTCAGGCTCTGAGGCACAAATTATGCACCAGTGAACTCCATGAAATCAAGCTAAAGCTATATGTCATCTGAATCAAAACTTTTTGTAGTTCTTTCCTTTGTCCATCTTGCATTCTCTTACTGTTTTCTTCTGAGCACATTCCTTCAATAAATTACATGTACTGGAATCTTCATCTCAGAATCTGCTTCTAGTCAACCCAAATTTAAAACACTCAGTTATCCACTTCTGAGCACTCATGTTGGTATTTTAATTGGATTTTTATTGAATTCACTGATTAATATAAGGAGTGTTGAAATCTTTATAATAGAGTCATTCCCTTGAAAGCTAGATTGGTAGGCAGGCTCTAAGATGGTCCCAATGATTCCTGACTTCTGGTATTCATATTGTGCTATTTCGTCCCTGCTAGTGTCAGCTGGGCCTGGTTAACTCACCTCTAACCAATAGAAAAACTTGTGCAGTTTAAAAAAAAAAAAAAGAAAAAATGATGGAATGCTCTTTCTGAGATTAGGTTACAAAAGACTGACTTCCTTTTTGCTCAGCCTCTTGTTGTCTCTCACATGGAGTCCTCAATCTTAGGGAAACCAGCGTCATGTTGTTATTCATCCTATGGAAATGCCCACATGGCAAGAAGCTGATGTCTCCAGCCAAAAGCTAGTGAGGATATGAGGTCTAATTAGAGCCTCATGAGTGAGCTTGGAAAAATATTCCCCCAAATTGAGCACTGACACAACTTGATTGCAGTCTTGTGGGATATGCCTGATCCAACTAAACTATGAGACAATGTTTGCTGTTTTAAGATATTAAGGTATGGGTTAATTTTTAATGTAGCAATAGTTTATAAATATAGATATTGGTACCTGGAAGTGAGGTGATTCCAAAAAGTAACTACAAACATGAGAGTTCCTTTGGAACCTGGAAGTAGGTGGAGTATAATAACAGACTGTTATTAAAAATCTGCTGGGCGTGGTAGTGGACACCTGTAGTCCCAGCAGCTCAGGAAGCTGAGTCAGGAGGATCGCGAGATGAAAGCCAGCCTCAGCAAAAGCAAGGTGCTAAGCAAATCAGTGAGACCCTGTCTCTAATAAAATACAAAATAGGGCTGGGGATGTGGCTCAGTGGACAAGTGCCCCTGAGTTCAATCCCCAGTACCTTTCCCCCAAAAAATCTGGATTTTGAGGACACTACCACGAAAGGTTTAGGAAAAAATGTGGAATATATCATTGGAAACTGGATGAGAAAGAATTCTTGTGTAATGTAATAAAGCACCTTCAATAACATGGAAAGCATGAAAAGTGTATAATGAGCTGGCTGATCTAGCTAATGAGTTAACTACTCTTACATTTGCATTTTATTTTATTTTATTTTTTTAATTTATAATTTTTTAATATGTACAACTCATAGTGCATGTATTTAGCATCTTTTTACATACAATTGTTTGTATACAGAGTATATTCATACAATTCAGGTCTTCAATCATGCATTTAGGAAAATGATATCCATCTCATTCAAACACCTTTTCTTTTCGTTTTCCTTTTCTCTCTCTCCCTCCCCCCTTGCTCCCTCCCTTACTCTCCCTTCCCTTTGACCATTCTAGTGTTCTTCTAGTCCTCGTATTACATTTGCATTTTAAACTGGCATTGCACAATATAAAGGAATAAAATTCATGCTAATTAATTTAAATTGTTAAATTTCCTTACTACCTTTAGCTTACAGATGAGTAAGGAAGGGCTAAAAAGAAAAAGAACAACTGGTCACCTTATCTTTTTTTCCTTCTATGTCATCAATTTCAGGGAAATAACGGGAATAAGAAAGGAAATGATAAGGGCCTTTGGTTATTTGTGTCCTGGAATGCCATTGTCTTATTTCTGCTTGAAACAGAATGTGGCCTCTTGGGACTGCCACTGATGTAACATACTTTCTTACACTCCCTTTTGAGTCTCACTGAACTCTCACACTCATGGGCATTGTAAATACCATGCAAGTAGAGTGGCAAAGAATGGAAGGGGCCTGTATACTGCATTTATTTATTCTGTTCATGCACATGCTTCATTGTCCTATCAAACCTCACTTAAAGGTAAAAGAATAAAGATAAACATTACTAAAAATTTCAAGATAGTGATATCAGAGTGTTGCCACCTCAGGCAACGATACCTCGGGAAAGAAATTGGAGGCAGACTGGGAATGAATGGTTCCTTTATTCTTGCTTCTTCTTCTCTGCTTTCTCTCTCTCTCTTCTGTCTTCTCCCTTCTCTGACGCCCCCAGCCTGGTTGAATACTCTACACCCATCAAGCATACACGTGTTACAAGCTCAACTTACAGGTGCGGCACGCAGTGTCCACGGGCACAGAAAGATTCTTAGTTAATTGCATTAAGGTCAGGTGTAAACAAGTAAACGCCTCCTCTTGGCTCTCAGCCAGCTGCCATCTTAGCTCCTTCCTCATTCAAGGCTCTTACATAAGCCTGAAGCCTTTCAGGGTATGGTCACCTGAGCCTTCAAATGGCATGTGACTGCAACTTCTTCAAAGCTCCGCCCCCTTGCCAGATCCAAACTTCCTGAGCTACAGAAACTATAAGAATCAATTTTTATTTACAGCTGCTAAGATTAGGGCTACCTTTTCATGCAGCAATAAATGAGTTATACAACAGCTATATTCTTTCTATACTTAAAAAGAAGCACAAAATGCAGATTTTTAGCTTACATACATTCTCACTATCTGGTGGCTTAACTTCTGGGCCTAAGGCAATGACCAAGTTCTCAGGTCCTCCAGCTCCTTCTGGATCCTTAAACTTTTCCAAATCCTAGGAAAGGTGTGTGGTTAGCTCTTTGATGAAGTAGGTCAACTTCTCATTCATATTACCCCAAGCTTCCAACTTTGGGACTAATACAGATTTTAGCCCTTCTTATGGGTTCCAGTTTGTACCTGCAGACTGCCCGTGAGCACTTGTTTTCTTTTTCTTTTTTCTTTTTTAATATTTATTTATTTGCTTTAGTTGTACACAATGAAATGCATTTATGTTTACGTGGTGCTGAGGATCGAACCCGGGCCGCACACGTGCTAGGTGAGCGCTCTAACCGCTGAGCCACAATCCCAGCCCCTGCACTTGTTTTCTTAAACTTCACCTCATCTTCCATTCCTATCTGTCCTGTGGACTTTGGGCCCTAGCACTCAGAAGAGAAGGGTTAAATGTGCCCCCCCCAAAAGTTACTTTTTTTTATTTTCCATGCTAGGTCTGTTACAGGTGACTATGGCTGTGCAGCCTCTCTGGATAACTCTGCCCCTTTGTAGCTGCTTCAGATGCCCCACTGTGTTCCATGGGGAGCCCCACCTCTCCTCACGACTAAACACACCAGCAGGACACTGCACATGTGTGAGCCTACCATTCTGTCTATAGAAGCATACTTCCTCTGTCATTGGATCAGTCCATGTCCTGATTCCTCTTATGCTGCAGCACAAGTCCTAATAAGTCTTCTTTCAGATGGTTTTATTTTGTCTATTCTTAATTTCCATCTTGAGTAGAGCAGGCTAAGCTGATAGCACTAAGAGCTGGTAACAGTAAAGCCTGCTGGTACAGGCCAGCACTCAGGAGAAGAAAACTGAGAACAGCTAGCAGCCAGAGAGCAGTGGGGAGTGGTAGGGAGCAATAGACAACTGTGGGAGCCGCTAGCTCTGGCTGCTGGCAGAGTTCCATAGAGCTCCCAATAGCTGCTGGCTCCACTTGCTAAGAGAGCAGCAGGTAGAGCTGCTAACACAAAGGGAGCTACACTTTGCCTATTTGTGATTTCTGTACTAATTGAGCAAAAGAACCCTCAGATGAATGTTGACAGTATCAGACACAGAAGCAACAGCCTCCTATAGACTTTTCTTTTCTTTTCTTTTCTTTTTTGGTACTGGGGATTGAACTCAGAGGCACTCAACCACTGGGCCACACCCCCAGCCCTTTTTTGTATTTTATTAGAGACAGGGTCTCACTGAGTTGCTAAGTGCCTCACCATGGCTGAGGCTGGCTTCGAACTTGTGATCCTCCTGCCTCAGCCTCCCAAGTGCTGGGATTACAGGCGTGTGCCACTGCGCCCGGCCTCCTATAGACTGTTAAAACAATTCTTAAAATTCTATAAGTTTAGATTCCTATAATGAAATCTCTTATATATATTCTCTTATACACACACACACACACACACACACACACACACACACACATCCTAATTGGCTCTTTTCTGATAGGGTCCTAATTTTTAATTTTTGCTAGTTCTTCCATGGAAAAAAAATTTTTTTTTGGTACCAGGGATTAAACTCAAGGGCACTCAACCACTGAGCCACATCCCCAGCTGTATTTTGTATTTTATTTAGAAACAGGGTCTCACTGAGTTGCTAACCACCTCACTATTGCTGAGGCTGGCTTTGAACTCACAATCCTCCTGACTCAGCCTCCCAAGCTGCTGGGATTACAGGTGTGCACCACCATGCCAGCTCTTACATGGAAAACTTTAAAAAAATAATTTATAAGCATCCTTTATAGGTTAATAATCTGATACCTGTCATATATGTTGTAAAATTCATTTAATCTGTAATTAACTCTTTTGCTGTATGAAAGGTTTACATTTTTATGTCATAAGTTTATATGCATATTTATTTGTGGCTTTAGATTTTATGATGTGCTGTGGTATGGCTCTTTATTGTCCCCCCAAAAGCTCATGTTTTGAAAGCATGGTTACCAGTACATCCAGGTACAGAGTTGTGATTTTTTAAAATATTTATTTATTTGTTTTAGTTGTACACAATGCCTTTATTTTTATGTGGTGCTGAGGATCAAACCTGGGCCACACACGTGCTAGGCAAGCACTCTACCATTGAGCCACAACCCTAGCCCCCAGAGTTGGGAATTTTAAGCAATGATTAGGGTTCTGATCTTGTTAGTGGATTAATCCATTTGTTGGATTAATCAATTGATAGTTCAATGGACTACTGGGGGGATGGGTCATTGTTTACTGGGGCATGCCCTGAAAGGGTTTATCTAGTCTCTTGCCTGTTCCTCACCCCCCCTCTCTCCCTCCCTCCCTCCCTTCCTTTTCCCCTCCCTCCCCCCTCCTGGCTGCCATAAGCTGAGCAGCTTTGTTCCACCATGCCTTTCTGCAGTGATGCTGTGCCTCACCACAGATCTAAAGCAGTGGAGTCAGCTGTTGCCGCCTTAGGCAACGATACCACGGGAAAGAAAGCAGAGGCAGACTGGGAATGAGTAGTTCTTTACTGTTGCTTCTTCTTCTTCTCTATCTTCTCTCTTCTGTCCCCCCTGATTCCTCCACAGTCTCTTTAAATACTCTTCACCTTAACAAGCATACACGTGTCACAGCTCAACTTACAGGTGCGGCACGCAGTGCCCATGGGCACAGAAAGATTCTTAGTCAGTTACATTAAGGTCAGGTGTAAACAAGTAAACGCCTCCTCTTGGCTCTCAGCCAGCCACCATCTTAGCTACTTCCTCATTAAAGGCTCTTACAGTCAGCTGACCATGGACTGAGACCTCTGAAACTGTGAGAACAAAATAAGCTTTTCCTACTCTAGGTTATTCTTTTTTTTAAGTATTTATTTATTTGCTTTAGTTGTACACAATGCAATGCATTTATGTTTATGTGGTGCTGAGGATCGAACCTGGGCTGCACCTGTGCTAGGCGAGCGCTCTACCACTGAGCCACAACCCAGCCCTCTAGGTTATTCTTTCAGGTATTTTGGACAGTGGTGAAGAGTTGACTAACACAACATGGTTAGAATATATTTTTCTATACCAAGATTATAAAGATATCCATTCATATTTTATTCCTGTATATATTTTTGTTTAGTCCTGAGTCCATATAGAATTTTTTTTGCAGCACTGGGTATCAAACCGAGGACCTCATGCATACTAGGCAAGTACTGTACACTCCCAGCTCCATATGATATGAAAGGCCATGTTTATCATGTATCATGTATTAAAGTCCCATATATACACTATTATAAGATGTAGCAAATACCATGTGGCAAACAAAATGTCTTAGAATTCTTCAAGCCTAAGAGGGTATAACTACAGTAAGAATGGTTTTCAGCATCAACCCAGATGTGCATGCATGGACAGAAAAAAGATATGTGGGTGCTTAACTGTTGAATAGAGGCTGGGGGAGGGTCAATAGCAGTTGATGATATAATAAAGAGTGGTAGAATTCTGTCTGAAACTCTGTAGACCTAAAGGGAAGACTCTGTGGCAACCTTCTTCTTAAAACTGTTGTACTCTGAGTGCTGAGGCCCAATTCCATGGCTTCTCTGGATACCTTGGTGTTCAGTTAACTTTCAGGTAAGTGGCTTCCCACCAGACATAATTAAGCTATACCAACCAGTAAATTAATGTATCACTTGTGAATTTCTTTAGTAAATAGGAAGCCCAAAATATAATGGATCAAATAGGGGTTTATTATTATTATAGTAAAAATGAGGATGAGTCAAAATGATCCAGAGAAGACTAGAAGGATATGAAGTCAGAGAAGTAACTAGGATCATAATCTGATCTACAATTAATGAGATCTGTTTGGCTTCTCAGTGGAGAAGAGAGTGAAAGGGAGGCAGAGATGATGGTGGGTAGCAGTGGAGGTAGTGTTAAGTGGCAGGATTCTGGATACATTTTATAGATCAACCTGACAGGATTATTTCTGGTAGGTAAGGTGTGGAAGTGAAAGAGTCAAAGATGATGCCACAAGCACTGGCTTGAACAGCTGAGAAGTTTCCACTGATTAAGTCGTGGAGGATTCAGAGGGGAGCAGATAAAGACATCTGACCTGACACAGCATAGTAAGGTTTGTTTTGCTTTGGTGTTGGAGGGGGTATACATTTTTCTTTGGACCACTGAGCATGTTCAGTATTCATCTACATAAGTCAGTGAATTACCTCTGTGTGTGAAAGGTGAGAAGCTTTTTTTCAATAAGAACTAAACCATTATTGCTATCTAACTTTTCAGACAAAGCTGTTGTGGAAAGAACTGAGGACAAAGAATTTTCCCTTTGGCAGAATAAGAATATATGGAGCCCCAGAAGCTGCTGAGCATTTTATTTCTGTTGTGTTCACTGACTTGCTTCTTGTTGGAGACAGTAGCTTCCCCTCCTTCACCATTATCTGACCATGGAATGCAAGAAAAAGCAGGACTAAAACCACGCTCAAGGTGTGTGTTTGCTGTTAGGATGAATGTTCCTATCTTTGTAAGATATAAGATTCATGTTGCAGGTCAGGAAAAACTGATCTCATATTTTGAAATAATGTTCACAAGAAAGCTAATTATACTGGGCTGGGGTTGTGGCTCAGTACAGTGCTCACCTAGCACATGTGCGGCCCTGGGTTTGATCCTCAGCACCACATAAAAATAAATAAAATAAAGGTATTATGTCCAACTACAACTAAAAAATAAATGTTAAAAAAAAGAAAGCTAACTATACTGGTTTGGTTCAGTTTAGTTCAACAAGCATTAACTTGCCTACTTTCTACCAAGCCCTTTGCTCACAGATGGGCAGACAAAACCATAGATGCTAACCTTCCATGGAATTTAGCAAATGCTCCCAAAGAACGTGGGGATAATTAAAGTTGTTCGGTCAGCAGTAAGGGAAGATCTGACAAGGAGGTTAAAAATTTTTTGGGGGGGGGTACTGGAGATTGAACTCAGGGGCACTCGACCACTGGGCCACATCCCCAGCCCTTTTTTTGTATTTTATTAGAGACAGGGTCTCACTGAGTTGCCAAGTGCCTCGCCATTGCTGAGGCTGGCTTTGAACTCGTGATCCTCCTGCCTCAGCCTCCCAAAGTGCTGGGATTACAGGTGTGCGCCACCGCGCCCGGCTAAGGAGGTTAAATTTAAAATAAGCAAACATGATGGTCCACTTATCTTCCTAGGGGCTCCCAAAGCCATGCTTCCAACATGCACGCTGCAGCTCCGGTTCTGGAAAGGGTTGGTGAGTGGTGAACTTCTTCAACTAAGTGTGAAGCCACTTTTGTTTTCCCTTGCCTCTTTCCTTAGGGTCAAATCACAATATCCTCTCTCCTCTGGCCCCATTTTCTAAAGGAAATACCCAACATCTCAAGAGAAAGAAGCTCTCTCTCTCTCTCTCTCTCTCTCTCTCTCTCTCTCTCTCTCTCAGCTCTCTCTAAGAAAGTAAAAGTAAAAGAAAGTAAAGTAAAGAAGGAAAGAGTCAGTAGTCAGAAGAAGTAAGGAGTCAGAGAGGTTGCTGAAAGAGCCAGTGTTAGAGTTTTGAGAGATTGCTAAAGCCGAAGAATAAAAAACCTTCTTTCATCTTCATTCTGCCTCTGAGTTTTTCTCCCCCGTGGCGTTGTTGCTCCAAGTCAGGAAGCAACAAATGGTGGCCCGTATGGGGACTCGGCCGGCAGATAAGAAAGGATAAGAAATAAGAACAAAAGTAAAAGATAGTGAGGAGAGCGAAGAAGAAAGCATAGCCTCTGACTCAGTTGAGACCAGCAAGAAGAGAGATCAGAGAGGAAGGTCTCCTCCATTAAGCCAGTTAAGAATTAATTAAAAAAGCAAAAAGCCAGCGAAAGCCAAAGCGAGTAGCCAGCGAAAAGCCATAAAGAGAAACTGCAGCTTGGCGAAAAGCCATAAAGAAAAAGCATGGTGAAGAAAAAAAAAAAAAAAAAGCCATGCAGAAAAAAGCCATGAGCTTTGGCAAAAAGCCATAAAAGTCAAAAGAAAAAGCCACGAGCTTAAAAAAGCCATGAGCTTACAGACAGCTGCAAAAGCCATCAAACTGCAGCTTGGCAAAAATGAAAATTCAATAAAGTCAGAGCCGCTCATGCAGTTGTGCTTCAGCAGTAGGCTTGCCGCCTTAAAGCCACAGCATCTCCTCAAAAAGGGCTCAAACATCCACTCTTTTAAAACAAAAGGTGAAAAGCCAGGTAGGGACAAGAAAAAGATAGAAAATAGAGAAAATAAAATATAGAAAATAGAATTAAAGCACCTTTTAAACTGAAAGCAGGGAACTGAAGCAGCCCCAATCAGGGAGATGGCTATTGCGGCTAGCTGGAAGCCATAAGTTCCACCTGATAATAATCATATGCACGTGACACACCCTGTAAATGCACGTGACGCACCCGCAAAGCTAAAGGTATATAACCAGGTGAAAGCGGTCAGAAGCGGTATTCATTCAGTCAGTCGTTCAGTCGCTCAGTCAGTCAGAAGAAGAGTTCGGGTCAGGGGCTGGGATTGTGGCTCAGTGGTAGAACACTCGCCTAGCACGTGCACTGCCCGGATTCGATCCTCAGCACCATGTACAAATAAACACATTGTGTACAACTAAAAGCAAATAAATAAATATTAAAAAAAAAAAAAGAGTTCGTGTCAGAGAAGAAGAAAAGAGTCAGAGCGGCCAGAACGTAGTCAGAAGAAGAAATAAGAGTCAGAGCTGTTAGAAGAGAGAAGTAGTTGTTGCTGGTCGGAGTCAGGCCGAGGCTGCCGAAGAAGAAAGAAGAAGCTCTCTCTCTCTCTCTCTCTCAGAAAGTAAAAGAAACTGAAGAAGAAAGAAGTTCTCTCTCTCTCTTTCTTTCTCTCTCTCTAAGCTCTCTCTAAGAAAGCAAAAGTAAAAGAAAGTGAAGAAGAAAGAAGAAAGAAGCTCCCTCTCTCTTTCTCTCTCTCTCTAAGTTCTCTCTAAGAAAGTAAAAGAAAGTTAAGTAAAGAAGCAAAGAGTCAGTAGTCAGAAGAAGTAAAGAGTCAGAGAGGTTGCTGAAAGAGCCAGTGTTAGAGTTTTGAGAGATAGCTAAAGCCGAAGAATAAAAAAAACCTTCTTTCATCTTCATTCTGCCTCCGAGTTTTTCTCCCGCGGCGTTGTTGCTCCATGTCAGGAAGCAACACTCAAGCTTTACTTTGATCAGCAAATACCCCCGAAGTTTCTCTTTCCAGTTGCCCTAAACCTTTCCTCCTCTGCTCCCATGGCTGGTGGGCTTCTCTTTTCTCTTCCTGGGAAACTAATTCCCCCAAGCCTCCTAAATACTTCAGAATTCCCAGACATACTCTAGGAAACAACACTTCAGCAAAATTTTCATTTTCTTGTGATCAGTTTATGCTCCTCTTTCACAAAGTACCCCATAAATACAACCCTTCAGATATCTAGGACAGAGATTGATATCTAGGACAAATATCTATTGGCAGAGATATCTAGGGCAGTTTATTGTTAATATTTGATCTATAAGGATGCAAAAATGATATCTACCTGAGGATACCTCTTTAAAATAATGTATACTCTTTGAACATCTTAGAGGCAGCACAGCAAAATATGTAAGACACATATATTCTGAGTAACTGTAGGAACATATCTGGGATAGCTGTTTGGGCTCAAACTGAGATTCAAATGCCAACCCCATCATTTACTTGAATTTTCCTCAATGAATGTCTATGCTCTTTCTACAGGAGAACAGAGGTCTTGGCTGAGCGACTTCTGGGATTACCTGTGGGACCTTATCATGAGCTCCATACCTCCAGCAGCCATGTTTGCTTTTCTTATCATCATAGCACTAATGGGGACCTTCTGTTGCCTAACGTAAGATACTGTAGGAATGAGGAAAGGGGAGAACTTTAGGGGTGGGGTACAGAAACACTTAGGTTCCCTAACAGCTGCACATTTGTAATTAAGGGAGCATTTTAAGGAAGAAAATTTGGGGAACAAAACTTCATTAACTCCTAATTTTCTTCTGCCTTGGCTAAGGAACCATATATAATTGTGTTCTCAGTTGCCTGAAATTTTAACAAAATATTTATATAGATCACATTAAGCCTAGGAGATTCCCAAGGAAAAATATATTGTTAAACTAAATTTGACTTGGTGGCTAGAAAGAGAAATAAGACAAATAATTGCAGATTGGTAAGTCAGTGCTTTGGCAGAAGACAGACTCTAAATGGGGGGGGACCTATAAAAGTGATCCATAAAGGTATAAAAGAGACATGGGCAGAGAATGTTTGACCAATTTGCTAGAAGAAATGGAAAGAAATAGAGAATAAAATGTGGGGACCAGCAGGGTTCAAAAGGGGCCAAATTGCTTCTAAATTCACTGATTTGAAGTCAGCTAAGCTTTTGAGAAAAGCTTATTGCCAATGAAATCTAAAGCTAGAACTAAATGAGACCATTGTAAATAGGATTTAGACCTTCAGCCTTCCACCAGGACACCAGCTTTGAAGGCACCTAAGGAAGACACATTCTCCAACATTTGCTGTAGATACAACCAGAGATAATAATGGACTGGAAGTGCCTCACAGATGGGGAAAATGGGCTAGGGAGATCCTCCTAGAAAGTAGGATCTGGGCCTAATCAAGGTTTACCTTAATGGATTCCAAGGTTATTATAGGGCAGTGACTACAGTGTGTCTCCAATTATTCCTCTTTTGAAATGGGAATGTTTATGGTGGTTATCTGCTTCCTGCTCCTTCACTGTTACAGGTGTGGAGGTCAGGGACAGATAACTTGTTTTAGTTCATAGGTTACTTTACCAAGAAGAGCCACTTGAGAGAATGAAGCATCACTTAGATACTCTTGAATATGAATTGAACACAGTGATGAATGGGATTTTAGTCTTGGCGAAAGGGTGTGCCATTGGTCAGATATTCTAGAAGTAGACAGGAATATAGGAGTTTCATGTTCAAGGTGTGGAGCCTTCAAGCCCCACCAATCCTTGCTTGACCCCATCAGAGTTTTCCCACATTAGCCTGAAATGAGTGGGACTGTATAACCCCACTTTGATCAAAGGGGAATGTGGGTAGAGTATCTCCATGTGCACTACATAGTGGTAGTGTTTTATGTATGAAAAGAAAAGTACAACAGGTATCAGGTGATCAGAAAGATAGACTATGACAGACTGCTCATGTGTTTACAATACTGATCCTTTTTCCCAAGAAAAAGATGTGGAAGACAAAATCAAACCATTACAGAAATGAAGAAGCACAAAGGAGAAGAGACATTGATGAAAAATATAAATGAAGATATGGAAAGCAGTATTTGAAAAGCAAGCAGTACCAGACAGAGATAGAGAATTGAATGAAAGTAAGACTAGGAAAAGAGAGATGCAGGAGACACATAATTTCTTTGATAAAAGGAACCAAAATAATCCAACAAAAAATATTTTAAAATTCTAAATGTTGCAGAAATAAAGGAAGACTCTCAATAATACTCCTTGATATTTAATGCATTTCATAGTAAGGTTTACAAATATCCTGTGCGCTCATCAGTATACTACTAGCTCACTACCTGAGGCAGTCAGCATGGAAGCCTGGTTAATTTCCCAGTACTCTAGAAGCACAGGACTGACTGGCACTAAGAATACAAAAATATACATACAAGGAATTTTAGTACCATTTATAATATTGAAAAAAGTGGAGACAAATGTCTGTTATTCTAGGGATGGACAAAGAAACCACTGTGCATTTGTACTATGAATACTATATAGTTATAAAATATTGATGTAGAAGGATAATTATGTGGATACATTTATGGAACGATATTGAATGGAAAACAGATTATAATAGAGGATACACAGTTTAATCTAATTTGTAACTTTAAACTAAATGTACAGGAGGACTTGATCAAACTATTAGACACTTTATCTCCATATGATAGTGAATAGATTGTTTTAATTATTATTTTTATTTTTATTATTTTATCTGCACTTGCAATCTTTCTGTAACTGTATTGTGTGATCAGTACATTTTTTATACTTTTAAATGAAAGAAGAAAAACTATCTAACCGTACTTCTCTATCACTACCTCCAATCCCCACTGTATTAGAAACACACTCTTACCCTTTTGTCAAGTCATCAAAGCACTTAATCTGTATAAAATAATTTTAGATTTTTTAGTTGTCAGTGCACATTTATTTATTTATTTATATGCAGTGCTAAGGATCGAACCTAGTGCCTCACACGTGCCAGTCAAGCACTCTACCACTGAGCCCCAGCCCCAGCTCCTGTATGAAATAATTTGATTCATATGAAAAGAAGAAGCTGTCTAAAAATTCAGTCTTGGAAAAATTACATGGTAATTCCAGGCAAACCAGGAGATTGTATAGGAATGTAAACTTAGTTCAGCATTTACCATTTTATCTTTTCTCAGTATTCTTATAGGTGAACCAGTCTACTGAAGAACTAGAAGACTGATTAGGGCAAGTGTGCCAGATTTCAAGACAATGGAAAAAGTGCTGTTTGCTTAAAATTAAGTTAAAATTAAATTATCTTCCATCTTAAATTGTCTTTGCCTTCATTTTTCTTTCAATAGATACAATAGTCTTATTACTGTTTTTATTATAAAAGTAATATTTATTGCAAATTTAAGCATTTTTCTTTGCTCTAAGAATTCTGAGAACTTTGATAGTATAATATAAATCTCTCCAAGACAGTAAAAGAGGCAGAATTTCCCAAACTAATTTCAATGTGGAATATTTTTAATGTAGTGAATCTGACATGTCATCTAATCACCTCCCACACAATAATTATTTAAGGGGTTGGAGATGTGGCTTAGTGGTAGAGTACTTACCTGGCATGTGTGAGGCCCTGGGTTCCATCCCTAGCACTGCAAAAAATAATAATAAAGTATTTCTATGTAGTCAGTCTTATAAATGTATGTAATAGTTCAAAAATTATTTTGCTTTTCCCTCTTGCTGTTCTGAGTTTGAAATCATTCATCCCAGGACACTTATTAAACACCTATTGTGAGCCAGGCCCTTGCTCTGTAGAGGTAATGAAACAGACAACAGACAATAACCTGGTATGTTTGAGTGGCATACAGAAACTTTTTTTATGTATGTCCTGTTTGCGTGTAGGGCAGAGTAGGACTTTGTGGACTATTGGAATGATTTGGGCTTTTCAGGGGGGTGATAGTGGAGCCAAAAGGAGGTTTAGATCAGAGTAAGGATACAATTTTTCACATGTTTTAAAAGGGTCATGTTAGCTGCTATATTAAGAATATAAGGGGGCAAGGACAAGAAGATAATATGGGAAAAAGCAGAGTAGCAGGACATGGCCTACTATGGCAAGGCAAGGGGAACTCAGGACTAAGCATGTTGTTCAAATCCACTGTTTTCTTACTGATTTTCTGTTTTGCACAATCTATTAATTGGTGAGAGTATGGTGTTGAAGTCCCCTAATATTGTATTGCTGTTTATTTGTCTTGTAATTCTAGTAATATTGGATTTATATATTTAGGTGCTCTAATGTTATATACATATATATTTACAATTATTGTATCCTCTTTATTAATTGTCCCCTTTATCATTATATAATGACATCTATTGCTTTTGCAATAGCTTCTGACTTGAAGTCTATATAAGCAGAGCCACACCTACTCTCTTTTGGTTACCATTTGCATGCAGTATGCTGAGGGTAGATCTTTTTTATTAGAGAAATACAGTTATACATGGCAGTTAGGTTCATCCTGACAAAATCATACATACATGATATTTAATTTCATTTCATGATCCCCTTTTTCCTTCCCATCCTCCCTCCCCTCCCCCATTCTCCTTCCTCTATTCTACTGACTTACTTTCACTCATCTATTTATTTTTGATTGGTTCTCTTTACTTACACATATAGGTGAAATTCCCTTTGGTACATTTGTATATGTACATAACATTTTTTTTTTAAAATATTTATTTATTTACTTTTAGTTGTTTTGCATTTATGTTTACGTGGTGCTGAGGATCGAAAAGGGCCGCGCACGTGAGAGGGCGAGCGCTCTGCCTCTGAGCCACAACCCCAGCCCCACATGTTTTTTTTTTTAAAAAGAGAAAATTAGCTTTTATTTTAGACTCAACAAATATTAAGCATTTTCATGTATTTTTATGTGCACACTACAAGATTGTTTTTATAAGCCATATGTTGCATATGGAAACAACTTATGGCTCATGGTTTAAAATGCTATTTGATAGAAACAAATAAAATTGTATTTGCCTCTAAGACTATATACTATCAACTATCCCATATTTAGCACTCTTAAATAATATTAAAGTATTGTGAAATGAAACGTACTATTATTTTCTCAAAACCATAATGATCATATTCACATAACATGATTTTTTAAAAATTCATTCTTCATTGCTTCCCATTTCCTATCCTTCTACTGTAATTCTAGATCTCCTTCTTCTATACCACTGATCTTCCCTCTGTGTATATGATATCCTGTTATTCCCTCTTTTATTTTACTGTAGCTTCCACATATGAGAGGAAACATTCAACCTTTGAATTTCTGAGCCTGACTTATTTCACTTAGCATGATAGTCTCCAGTTCCATCCATTTACCAGCGAATTCCATAATTTCTTTCTTCTTTATAGTTGAATAGAGTTCCATGGTGTGTGTGTGTGTGTGTATAAAACAGTTTCTTAAATTATTAATCTATTGACAGGCATTTGAGTTGATTCCATAATTTAGCTATTGTGAATTGTGCTGCTGTAAACATTGAGATGGCCATATCGCTACAGCATGATGATTTTAGTTCATTTGGAAAAATACCAAGGAATGGTATAGCTGAATCATATGGTAGTTTTATGCCTCCTTTTTTTTTTTTTTTTTTTTTTTTTTTTGAGGAATCTCTACATTGCTTTCCAGAGTGGTTGTACTAGTCTGCAGTCCTTCTAACAATGTACAAGTGTACCTTTTCTCCCACATCCTCACCATCATTTATTATTGTTTGTATTCTTGATCATTGCCATTCTAACTGTAGTGAGATGAAATCTCAATGTAGTTTTTGTTTGTTTGTTTTTTGGTACTGGGGATTGAACTCAGGGGCACTTGACCACTGGGCCACATCCCCAGCCCTTTTTTGTATTTTATTTAGAGACGGAGTCTCACAGAATTGCTAAGTGCCTTGCCATTGGTGAGGCTGGCTTTGAACTCGTGATCCTCCTGCCTCAACCTCCCAAAGTGCTGGGATTACAGGCATGCACCACCACGCCCAGCTTCAATGTAGTTTTGATTTGCATTTCCATAATTGCTAAGGATGTTGAGCATTTTTAATATATTTGTTGGCTATTTGTGTTTCTTTTGAGTAGTTTCTGTTTATTGCTTTTGCTCGTATATTGATTGGGTTATTTGTTTTTTGGTGGTGTTGAGTTTTTTTAGTTCTTTATACATTCTGGATATTAATCATCTGTCAGAGGAGCAGCTAGTAAAGATCTTCTCCCCTTCTGTAGGCTCTCTTCACGTTCTTCTCTCCTTTGCTGTGCAAAAGCTTGTTCATTTGATGCTGTCCCACTTGTATATTCTTGGTTTTATTTCTTGCACCTAAGGGGTCTTTTTAAGGAAGTCAGAGCCACAACAATATGATAGAGTGTTGACCTATGTTTCCTTTTATCAGTTGCAAGGTTTGTGGTCTAATTTCTAAGTCTTTGATCCATTTTGATTTGACTTTTGAACAGACTGAGAGATATGGACCTAATTTCATTTTTTATATATAGTTATACAATTTTTCCAACGATATTTGTTAAGAAGGCTATCTTTTCTCCAAAATATATTTTTGGCAGCTTTGTCAAGTATCAGCTTTAAGTATGTGGGTTTGTTTATGTGTCTTATATTCTATTCCATTGGTGTTCATGTCTATTTCAATGCCGATACCATACTGCTTTTGTTACTCCAGCTCTGTAGTATAGTTTGAGATCAGGTATTGTGGTGCCTGCTGCATCACTCTTCTTCTGTTGGGGTTTTTAGCCCCTGACTCCTCTCGACCCACAAGAGAAGGGGGAGCACGCACCAACAAGGACAGATTGGGAAAGGCAAGAGCCAACTGATCGCCCGCACCCAGCCCTCCTTTCGGAGGACAATCAGATGCTTCAGGGAGACCGGTCAAGGCACGAGCTCAGTTTATCAAGGAAGTTGGACGGCCTTTATAGAAGACATGGGCCAATCAGCAGAAAGGTTATAGGGGAGCATAGGGAGCACGAGCAGATCACATTGGAGGAACAGCCACAGCCTATCCTAGTGGTGGTGTGATTTTTTGTCATATGTCAGTGCAACACTCCTGGGCTAGGCCAAGTCCACGTATCAGGAAGTGGGAGACAGCCAGAGAGTCTGACATGTTCTTAATGTCCCCAACATTCTTCCTCAGGATTCCTTTGGCTATTCTGGATCTCTTATTATTTCAAATGAATTTTAGGACTCTTTTTCTATTTCTGTGAAGAATGTCATTGGTATTTTGATGGGAATTGTATTGAATCTGTATAGAACTTTTGATAGTATGACCATTTTGACAATATTAATTCTGCCTATCTAAGAATCTGGGGTGTTGTCTTTCTATCTTCAAAGTCTTCTTTAATGTGTTTCCTCAGTATTCTATAATTTTCATTGTAGAGGTCTTTTACCTCCTTGGTTAGATTAATTACCAAGTGTTTTATTTTTTAGAGGTTATTGTGAATGGGATGATTTTCTGAATTTCTTCCTCAGCTTAATTAGTGTGGGAGTATATGAAAGCTATTAATTTCTGGGTGTTGATCTTGTATCCTGCCACTTGGCTGAACTCATTTATAAGCTCTAGAAGTCTTCTGGTGGAGGTTTTTTGTTTTTTTTTTTTTTTTTTTTTTTTTTTTTGGGGGGGGCGGTCTTCTAGATGTAGGATCCTGTCATTAGCAAACACAAATAGTTTGACTTCTTTTCCTATTTGAATCCCTTTAATTTCCTTCTCTTGCCTGATGCTCTATCTAGAATTTCCAGGATTATGTTGAATAGAAGTTTTGAGAGTGGACATCCTTGCTGCTTTCCTGATTTTAGAGGAAACATTTATAGTATTTCTCCATTCAGTATGATGTTGGCTTTGGATTTGTCATAAATAGACTTCATTGATGTTGAGGTACATTCCTTTCATCCCTAGCTTCTCAAGCGTTTTTAACATGAATGTGTGCTGGATTTTTAAAAATATTTTTTTATTTGCTTTAGTTGTGTACAATGCATTTATTTACGTGGTGCTGAGGATCAAACCCGGGCCGCGCATGTACTAGGCAAGCTCTCTACCGCTGAGCCACAATCCCAGCCCCAAATGTGTGCTGGATTTTATCAAAGACCTTTTCAACATCTATTGAGATGATCATGTGATTCTTGTCCTTAATTCTGTTAAAGTGGTGAATTACATTTATTAATTTATGTATGTTGAACCAACCTTGCATCCCTGGAATAAGACACACTTAATAATCTTTTTGATTTTTTAAAAAAATATTTTGTTTAGTCATACATGGACATGATACCTTTATTTTGTTTATTTATTTTTATGTGGTGCTGAGGATTGAACCCAGTGCCTCATACGTGTTAGGCAAGTGCTCTGCCACTGAGCCAAGGCCCCAGCCACTTTTATTGAATTTTTAATGCAGTTAGCAAATATTTTATTTACCTATGGCCTATTTTGTATACTCTTTTTTAAAAAAATATTTATGTATTTGATTTTAGTTGTACACAATGTGTTTTTATTTTTACGTGGTGCTGAGGATCGAACCCGGGCCGCGCACGTGCTAGGTGAGCGCTTTACCGCTGGGCCACAACCCCAGCCCCCCTATGGCCTATTTTGGAAAAAGTTCCATGAGTTGCTGAGAAGAAGGTAAATTCAGTTGTTTCTGGAGTGAAATATTCTGTAGAGTCTGTTAGGTCCATTTTGATTTATGATATTATTTAGGTTGGAAATATGTATTAATTATGTTTTGATGGCCTGTCTATTGGTGATAAGGGTGTGTTGACATTACCCAGTAATATTATATTGGGGTCTAGCTGAAATTTAATGTCATGGGATATTTTTTAATGTAATTGGGTGCACTGACATTTGGAACATAGATATTTATTATCATTATATCTTCTCTCTGTGCCTGTTGCAACCACACTGGACCAGGCACACTCTGGATTCCACAATAGGTGAATGCTAGCTCAGGCAGGCAGGCAGCTTCCTTTATCAAATCCCAATCTCCAGCCTCTGCTTGTTGCTGTGTGGCCACTCAAAAATGGTTCCCACCATTTGGCTGAACAATTTTAGTCACTTTTTAAAAAAATATTTATTTTTTAGTTGTAGTTAGACACAATACCTTTATTTTATTTTATTTTTATTTTTAAGTGGTGCTGAGGATTGAACCCAGGGCCATGCATGTGCTAGGAGAGCACTCTACCACTGGGCCACAACCCCAGCCCCAATTTTATTCACTTTCGACACAACTTCCCCCACCATCTCTGGGTCAGTTAAACTCAAGCTCCCTCTCTATTCCATAGGTTCCCCCAAGCCAATTTTTCTTTGCTGCACTTTCCTCTCTCTCTCCCTCTCTGGCTGTGCTGTTCTGCCCTCAGCAGCGTGGCTGACATGTGTCATATATATTCTGCATTTCAATTCATAGTACGCATATAGAGCACAATTTTTCACATCTACGGTAGTACAAAGAGTCACACCATTCATGTCTTCATACATGTACTTGGGGTAATGATGTACATCACATTCCACTGTATTTTCTATCTCCTGCCCCCTCCCTTCCTCACCCTCCCCTAGCCATATCTAAAGTTCCTCCATTCCTCCCATGCTCCCCCCATCCCCATTATGGATCAGCATCCTCATATCAGAGAAAACATTTGGCATTTGGTTTGTTTGGGACTGGCTGACTTCACTTAGCATGATATTCTCCAACTCCATCCATTTACCTGCAAATACCATGATTTTATTCTCTTTTAGTGCTGAGTAGTGCTCCATTGTGTATATATACACCAAAGTTTCCTTATCCATTCATCAGCTGATGGGCATCGGGGTTGGTTCCACAGTTTAGCTATTGTGAATTGTGCGGCTATAAACATGATGTGGCTATGTCCCTGTAGTAAGCTGTTTTTAAGTCCTTTGGTATAGACTGAGGAGTGGGATAGCTGGGTCAAATGGTGGTTCCATTCCAAGTTTTCCTAGGAATCTCCATACTGCTTTCCATATTGACTGCACCATTTTGCAGTCCCACAAGCAATGTATGAGTGTGCCTTTTCCCCACATCCTTGCCAACGTTTATTATTGTTTGTATTCTTTTTTTTTTTTTTTTTTTTTTTTTGTGTACCGGGGATTGAACTCAGGGGCATTTGACCACTGGGCCACATCCCCAGCCCTTTTTTGTATTTTATTTAGAGACAGGGTCTCACTGAGTTGCTAAGTGCCTGGCCACTGCTGAGGCTGGCTTTGAACTCGCAATCCTCCTGCCTCAGCCTCCCAAAGTGCTGGGATTACAGGCATGCGCCACCGCGCCCGGCTTGTTTGTATTCTTAATAGCTGCCATTCTGACTGGAGTAAGATGAAATCTTAGAGTTGTTTTGATTTGCATTTCTCTAATCACTAGAGATGTGGAACATTTTTTCATATATTGATTGATTGTATATCATCTTCTGAGAAGTGTCTGTTCAGTTCCTTGGCCCATTTATTGATTGGGTTATTTCTTTGTTTGTTTGTTTGTTTGTTTTGGTGTTAAGATTTTTTAGTTCTTTGTACATCCTAGAGATTAGTGCTCTATCTGATGTGCATGTGGTAAAAATTTGCTCCCATTCTGTAGGCTCTCTATTCACCTCATTGATTGTTTCTTTTGCTGAGAAGAAGATTTTAGTTTTAATAAATCCCATTTATTGATTCTTGATTTTGTTTCTTGCACTATAGGAGTCTTATTAAGGAAGTTGGGGCCTAATCCAACATGATGGAGATTAGGGCCTACTTTTTCTTCTATTAGGCACAGGGTCTCTGGTTTAATTCCTGGGTCCTTGATCCACTTTGAGTTGAGTTTTATGCATGGTGATAGGGGCTTAATTTCATTTTGTTACATATGGATTTCCAGTTTTCCCAGCACCA
Source organism: Tamias sibiricus (assembly GCA_025594165.1). NCBI lineage: Eukaryota > Metazoa > Chordata > Mammalia > Rodentia > Sciuridae > Tamias > Tamias sibiricus. Next base: position 143,553,298 of record CM046667.1, on the reverse strand, counting down.
TTTGTTGAAGAGGCTATCTTTTCTCCAATATATGTTTTTGGAGCCTTTGTCTAGTTGGAGATAACTGTATTTATGTGGGTTAGTCTTTGTGTCCTCTAATTCTGTACCATTGGTCTATAAGTGTATTTTGGTGCCAATACCAGGCTGTTTTTGTTACTATTGCTCTGCAGTATAGTTTAAGGTCTGGTATAGTGAGACCACCTGCTTCACTCTTCTTGCTAAGGATTGCTTTAGCTATTCTGGGTCTCTTATTTTTCCAGATGAATTTCATGATTTTTTTTTCTATTTCTATGAGGAATATCATTGGGATTTTGATTGGAATCGCATTAAATCTGTATAGTACTTTTGGTAGTATGATCATTTTGACAATATTAATTCTGCCTATCTAAGAACAAGGTAGATCTTTCCATCTTCTAAGGTCTTCTTTAATTTCTTTCTTTAGTGTTCTGTAGTTTTCATTGTAGAAGTCTTTCACCTCTTTTTTTGATTCCCAAGTATTTTATTCTTTTTTTTTTTTTGAGGCTATTGTAAATGGGGTAGTTTTCCTAGTTTCTCTTTTAGAGAATTTGTCACTGATGTACTGAAATACCTTTGATTTATGGGTGTTGATTTTATAGCCTGCTACTTTGCTGAATTAATTTATTAGTTCTAGAAGTTTTCTGGTGGAATTTTTTTGGATCTTCTAGGTGTAGAATCATATCATCAGCAAATAGTGGTAGTTTGAGTTCTTCTTTTCTTATCCACATCCCTTTAATTTCTTTCATCTGTCTAATTGTTCTGGCTAGAGTTTCAAGAACTATGTTAAATAGAAGTGGTGAAAGAGGGCATCCCTGTCTTGTTCCAGTTTTTGTAGGGAATGCTTTCAATTTTTCTCCATTTAGAATGATGTTGGCCTTGGGCTTAGCATAGGTAGCTTTTACAATGTTGAGATATGTTCCTGTTATCCCTAGTTTTTCTAGTGCCTTGAACATGAAGGGGTGTTGTATTATTTTGTTTAATGCTTTTTCTGCATCTATTGAGATGATCGTATGATTCTTATCTTTAAGTACATTGATGTGATGAATTACATTTATTGATTTCCATATGTTGAACCAACCTTGCATCCCTGGGATGAATCCCACTTGATAGTGGTGCACTATCTTTTTGATATGTATTTGTATTTGATTTGCCAGAATTTTATTAAGAATTTTTGCATCTATGTTTATTAGAGATATTGGTCTGAAGTTTTCTTTCTTTGATGTGTCTTTGTCTGATTTTGGAATCAGGGTGATATTGGCCTCATAGAATGAGTTTGGAAGTGTTCCCTCTTTTTCTATTTCATGAAATAATTTGAGGAGTATTGGTATTAATTCTTCTTTGAAAGTCTTATAGAACTCAGCTGGGAATACATCTGGTCCTGGGCTTTTCTTGGTTAGTAGGCTTCTGATAGCATCTTCTATTTCATTGCTTGAAATTGATCTGTTTGCCTTGTGTATATCATCCTAATTCAGTTTGGGTAAATCATATGACTCTAGAAATTTGTCAATGTCTTCAATATTTTCTACTTTTTTGGAGTACAAATTTTCAAAATAATTTCTAGTTATCTTCTGTATTTCTGCAGTGTCTGTCATGAGTTCCTTTTTCATCACAGATGTTAGTAATTTGAGTTTTCACTCTCCTTCTCTGCATTAGCAAGGCTAAGGGTTTATCAATTTTGTTTATTTTTTCAAAGAACCAACTTTTTATTTTGTCAATTTTTTCTTTTGTTTCAATTTCATTGATTTCAGCTCTGATTTTAATTATTTCCTGTCTTCTACTACTTTTGGTGTTGATTTGTTCTTCTTTTTCTAGGTCTTTGAGATGTAATATTAGGTCATTTGTTTGTTGACTTTTTCTTCTTTTAAGGAATGAACTCCATGCAATGAACTTTCTTCTTAGTACTGCCTTCATAGTGTCCCAGAGATTTCAAAATGTCATATCAATGTTCTCATTTACTTCTGAGAATTTTAAATCTCCTCTTTGATGTCTTTTGCAACCCATTATTCATTTAATAGCATATTATTTAGACTTCAGGTGTTGTAGTAGCTTCTATTTTTTATTTTGTCGTTGATTTCTAATTTCATTCCATTATGATCTGATAGAATGCAGGGTAATATCTCTACTTTTTTGTATTTGCTAAGAGTTGCTTTGTGGCATAATATATGGTCTACTTTGAAGAAGGATCCATGTGCTGCTGAGAAGAAAGTATTCACTCATCTATGGATGAAATATTCTATATATGTATGTTAAGTCTAAGTTAATGATTGTATTATTGAGTTCTATAGTTTCTTTGTTCAGCTTTTTTTTGGGAGATCTACCCAGTGGTGAAAGAGGTGTGTAAAAGTCACCAAGAATTATTGTGTTGTGATCTATTTGATTCTTGAACTTGAGAAGAGTTTGTTTGATGAACATAGATGCTCCATTGTTTGGGGCATATAAATTTATTATTGTTATGTCTTGTTAATGTATGGTTCCCTTAAGCAGTATGAAATGACCTTTTTTATCCCTTTTGAATAGCTCGAAGTCTACTTTATTTGGTATGAAGATGGAAACCCCTGCTTGTTTCCTCAGTCCATGTGAGTGGTATGTTTTTTTCCCAACCTTTCACCTTCAGTCTGTGAATATCTTTTCCTATGAGATGAGTCTCTTGGAGACAGCATATTGTTGGGTCTTTATATTTTTAATCCAATCTGCCAGTCTATGTCTTGATTTGTGAGTTTAGGCCATTAACATTCAGAATTATCATTATTTTGTTTGGTTTGGTTTGGTTTTTCAGGATTATTATTGAGATATGATGTGTATTCCTGGTCATGTTTATTTTTGGTATTTAACTTGACTTGGTTTCTCCTTTGATTAGTTTTTCCTTTATTGTAATACCTCCCTTTGCTGATTTTCATTGTTGTTTTTCGTTTCCTCCTCATGGAATATTTTGCTGAGGATGTTCTGTAGTGCAGGCTTTCTAGTTATAAATTCTTTTAACTTTTGTTTATCATGAAAGGTTTTCATTTTGTCATCAAATCTAAAGCTTAATATTGCTGGATATAAGATTCTTGGTTGGCATCCATTTTCTTTCAGAGCTTGGTATATTTTGTTCCAGGATCTTCTAGCTTTCAGGGTCTGGGTTGAAAAATCTGCAGATATCCTTATTGGTTTCCCCCTATATGTAATCTGATTCCTTTCTCTTGTGGCTTTTAAAATTCTCTCCTTATTCTGTATGCTAGGCATTTTTATTATGCTGTGCTTTGGTGTGGATCTGTTGTGATTTTGTAGATTTGGTGTCCTATAAGTCTCTTGTACTTGATTTTCCAATTCATTCTTTATGCTTGAAAATTTTTCTGATATTATTTCTTATTTTGAAATTTTTTTAGTTGTAGATGGACAGAATGCCTTTATTTTATTTGTTTGTTTTTATGTGGTGCTGAGGATTGAACCTAGTGCCTCATGCATGTAGGCAAATGCTCTACCACTGATACAACCCTGGCCCTTCTCATGTTATTTCATTGAATAGATTGCTCATTTGGGGGGGTGTGGAACTCTATGTCTTCCTCTATCCCAATAATTCTTAATTTTGGTCTTTTTAGGTTATCCCATAATTCTTGAATGTTCTGCTCATTGTTTCTTACCATCTTCACTGAGTGGTCAACATTTTTTTTTTTGAAGATTATATATTTTGTCTTCACTATCTGAGGTTCTGTCTTCCAAGTGATCTAATGTGTTGGTGGTGCTTTCTATTGAGTTTTTAATTTTGTTTATTGTTTCCTTCATTTCAAGGATTTCTGATTTTTTTTCAGAACCTCTATCTCCTTATTGAAGCAATCTTTTGCTTCCTGTATTTACTTATGTAGCTCTTTATTGAAATGATCTTATGCTCTCTGTATTTGTTCTCTTATATCATTCTTTAATTAACAGAACATTTTAATTACATACATCCTGAACTCCTTATCTGTCATTTCTTCTGTTATGCTGGCCATGGATTCTAATAATGGCCAATAATAACTAATCTTGGTTTGTTTGGGGCACTTTCTTCCTTTTTTTTCCACGTTGTTTGTGTGTCTTTCCTTCTAGCACTGCAGATCCGAGGTGTTACAGTTCTTACCCTATGGATTTATAGTGGCCATGCAGGTTTCCAATACCTCTCCTTTAAGGGGAGAACAGTATTAACAGATCTCAATACAAACAATATACAACCTTAAGCCAAATAGCTGCTATTAAGACACTCATGGTTTTGTCACAATATACAGAAATGGTAAGTTCAATTATTAATTACAATATAAACAGTAGGTTTGCAAAAGAATCTACAGTTTCTGATGGTGGACAAAGAACAGGGGGTGAGGTATAGGATGAGATGTTGAAGGGGTAGGAGGTGAGGGTATAGAGTTATTAGATCTTAGAAAGTGTGAAAGAGGAATCTAAAGAAGATGGCTAGTAACAGGAGAAGAGAGAGAGAGTTATTTGGGGGAGACAAGTAAGTGGGAAGACAGTAGAGAGAGTACAAAATAAACATAAAAATTAAAAAAAGTTTAAAAAATGTAAAAATATGAGATAAAAGAATATACAACCCACTGTAATATAACTATTCAGACATCCCAATTCTCAGTAGCCTAATTCATGAAAAGTACTTGGTTTCACAAGTGTTGGGGATGCAAAGGAGGGAGAAGAGAGGGAGAGAAAAAAAATCTCAAAGGAAGATACGAGGATTGTTTTGTTGGAGATCAGTATCTTTCCAGCTTCCCTGCTCATTCAATAGGTGGGGTTGTCTGTGGTTTGCTGATATCTCCACCCTCCGGGTGATGAAGGTTGTTAGTGTGGGAGACTGCACCCCAAACATTTCCTTTGGGCCCACTCGTGTGATGTGGGCACCTGGTCTTATCTCCTTATATCGCCTGTAGACCTCACAATTCCTGGTCTCTATTTAGTCTCTAACTGTACCTCCCGCCCCCTTCCCTTTCTACTTCCAATCAGGACCCTTTCTGGAGGTCTCGTGGGCTGCGCTGTGGCAGCTGCGCACCTGTCGCAGAGAGCTGTTTTATATGGGGCAGTTCAGGACCCGGTTTTGCGACCCAGTTTTGCAAGCTACTGACTGGCCGTGTAGCTGCAGGCACTGTGCTGGGTTGGCAGCTGCTGGGGAGAGTTGGGAGTTGGGGACTTTTGGTACCTTGATATTGTTTCTAAGCCCCAGCCAGTGTTGCAAGCTGGCAGTTGCCCCAACTACAGATGTCGACGAAGGTGTCCCAAGATGGAGGCAGCTGCCCTCAGTGGCGGGGTGTTGGGTCAGGCAGGGCCCAGCAGCGGCTGTTGAGAGGCGTGTTCAGAGGTGCAGCTCTGTGGCATGTAGTATTGTGGCTGGCGTTTTGTCTCCAACCCCTGTGCAGTGTCCCCAGGTGTTGGCTACTGTGTATAGGGGACTCTAGCAGTAGTTGCAGTGCCCCCAAGATGGAGGTAACCGGGGGAACTCCATGTTGGTAGATGGGAGGCCAAAGGGAGTGGCGGCTGGAATTCCTGCCCATGAACAGTGGCCGGGGGGCCTGCATGGGAGCGGTGCCCCAGATTCCCGCCCAGGTGGGCGGCCAGGAGTCCTGTGTGAGTGCTAATTTGGGTGGTCCTATGTGGGCACCCAGAGGACCTGTGTGGACAGGTGGATGGTAGTCCTGCGTTGACGCTGAGTCCTGGAGACCTGCTCAGTCTGGCCACTGTGGTTCCTGCATGGGAGCAGCTGTTGGGGGTCCTCCCATCACTCACAGAGAAACAGTATGCCCACTACTTGAATCCTAGGTCCTGGAGCAACACAGAATGCAGCCTCCCTCTAGCCTGCCATCTTGAATTCCCCCCCCCTTTAATATATTATTTCTTATATTATGTTCAAAGTTTCCAACTTTGTGTGTCTCTATGATTATTTTACTGTCCAATATTGAACTTCAGTGCATTCCCTTAGTTACCCATCTCGCCGAGGAGCGATCTTCCTGCTTTTTCAATATGGAGCTGAGGAACTGCTGGGAAATGTGCCCTTCCTCTAATCCACCATCCTCCCTCTCCCCAGTGCCTCAAAAATTTTAAGCTGCTTTTTGGCATCATACAGAAAAGACCACAGATTATAAGTATACAGCTCAAACAAATGAACAAATCATTTTCCATCTCTTCTGCACCACTAGATCCCCTTCAACCCCAATGTAACACCTATTCTGTCATCTAAGTCCATAGCTTTGTCTATTTTTAAGCTTTATAAAACTGTTATACACATGTATTATTCAATTTTTTTTTTTTTAATATATTATAGATACACATAATTGCAGGGTTCATTTTTGCATATTCATTAATGCACATAACATAGTATTATCCACTTCCCTCCCCCGATCACCTTCTACTCTATTGCCAATTTTCTTTTTTTATTTGCATTATAATTTGAGATTCATGCATGGTGGACGCTTGTAATCATAGTTAGCCCATTTTAACTCATTCTGTATAGTGTCCTGTTACATGAAAAGAACTCTACCCTTTAGACTCTTATCTGTAGAAGGACATTTGTATTGCTTCTGGGGTTTTATCTATTCTAAATAAAGCTGTATCAGTCAGTACACGTGTGCAGGGTTCTCTAAGGAACATACCTGTCATTAAATAGGAGGTCAAAGAGTAAGTGAACATAACTTGTTATGATACAATGCCAATTTCCCAAAGTCATCATACCAATTTACACTCCTACCAACTATACGAATGTTTCCATTGTTCTATATCCTTAATAACAGGCAGTATAAGTAGCCTCTTAATTTTTTGCCAACTCAGTGGATGAGACACTAAATCCTACTGTTTTTATTGTATTTCCCTGATAACCAATGAGACTGAAGACCTTTTCATGTATTTATGGATCAATTGTCTTTTTTTTCTATGCAATTCCTACTAATGGATGTTGCTTATTTTTCTAATTAGCAGTTTTGCTTATTCATTATATATTCTGTATGCTAACATTTTGTAGGATATACATATGGAAAATACTTTCTGCAGTTTGAGAATTGTATTTTCACTCTTGATATGATGTATTTTGATGAGTTGAAATAGTTCTTTAGGGGCTGGGGTTGTAGCTCAGTGGTAGAACACTTGCCTAGCACATGTGAGGCACTGGGTTCGATCCTTAGCACCACATAAAAATAAATAAAGATATTGTGTTAATCTACAACTAAAAGTATTTTGAGAAAAGAAATAGTTCTTTTAATGTGGTGCTGTTTTACAATCATTTCCTTTATGTTAGTGTTTTTGGTGCCTAAGAAATCCTTTCCTACTGTAATCCCAGTGGCTCAGGAGGCTGAGTTCTAAGCCAGCCTCAGCAATTTAGTGAGGTGCTAAGCAACTCAGTGAGACCCTGTCTCTAAATAAAATACAAAATAGGGCTGGGAGTGTGGCTCAGTGGTCGAATGCCCCTGAGTTCAATCCCCGGTACCCTGCCAAAAAAGAAATGCTTTCTACCTCAAAGTCATAAATGAATTCTACTATATTGTCTTCTGAAAGTTTTGCAGTTTATCCTTTCACATTTAAATCATTAAGCTACTTGAAAATGACTTTGTGGCATGAGGTAGAGTCAAATTTCATTTTTTCATATTATAGAAAGACATAATTTTCCATTCATGAACTTTGAACTGAACTTCTGTGCCTAAAGGCAGTTCTAGGAATGTGGAAAAGCAAATAGTTGCCATAAATTCCAAGAAGCAATAAATTCCAAGGAGCTAAACCAGATTTTGAACAATGACCACCTTGGACTGGAAGCCGGCCAACCATAAAAAGGCACAGGAATGTTGAAAAAAGATAAACTGTGTGAACATCCATCCTCTGAGTCAGCTGCCTTGCCCTCTAGTATTTTTCCACTCTTGAGCTTTGGCCTCAGCAAACACTTTAAATTTTGCTCTCTTCAGTTCTTCCAAGTATGGTAGTTTAGATAGAAGTGCTTGCTTCACCTCTAACTACTCTCAGTTTCTGTTTTGAGGTGAATTGATTGTTTCTTGTCTCATTGCTAATGATTTCTGTAAATATCATTATCTACAGACATATTATTGTCCATGTAAAATTTTTATATTGTCCTATAGATTCAGTGCAATTCTGATAGAACTCTCAAAAGGTATGTTTGTTTTGTGGAATTTGCCAGGTCATTTTAAAGTTTGTGTGGAGTTGTAATGACCAAGAATAAAACCAAAGTAATCTAGATCAAGAGTGTGATAAAGGCACAGAACATAATGAAAAAGACATACTGTCTAGTAGCACTTAGTGACAGTCTTTCCTTTCCTTTCTCTCATGTTATTAACTGTCTGAATATGTATAAATCTGTTTCCAGTCTCTCTCTCTCTCTCTTGTTTCATTAACAATTTTGGGGGAAATGGACATTTAAAAGCAATTGAGTCTTCCAAGAAATAAACATTTATTCATCTCTTCACTACTAGCTCTTCTTTAATAAATTTCAATAAAGTTTTATAATTGTCTCCATAAGATTCATATATATAGTTCATTTATTCCTAGATATTTGATAGTTTAGATGCCATAATGAAGTGGTATTCTTTAAAGTTATATGTGTATTGTTGGTGCATAGAAATGCAATTGATTTGTATATAATGACGAGTCAGCAACCTTATAATAATGTTTATTAATTTTGATAATATCTCTATTTTATAAGATTTTTACATAGACAATAATATATCCATAGATAATGAAAACTTTCTCTTTCTTCTCAATGTGAATGTCTCCTTTACATGTTTTTATTAGTGCATTATAGTTATAGATAATAGTGTTCATTTTGACATTCATAGAAATGGATGTGATATAATGTGATCTATATAAATTCCCAGTTTTTCCCTTTTCCTCCTCTCCTCTCTTTCCCTCGCCCCCTTCCTTTATTGCTCTGCCTTCCATTTCTTTATTTATTGTCTTTTTAATTGGTGCATTTTAGTTATACAAAACCATGGGATTCGTTGTGATATATTCACACATGTCCATAGCACAGTTTGGTCAATTTCATTCCACAGCTTCTCCTTTTCCTCATCCTTCCTTCTTCTCCCTCAACCCCCTACCTCTATTCTACTCTTATTTCTCCTTCTTCTCCTTAGTCTTGGGGATTGGACACAGGGATGCTTTACTACTGAGCTATCTTATCAGTCACTTTGTTTATTTTTATTTTGAGACAGGGTCTTGCCAAGTTACTGAGGCTGACCTTGAACTTGGGATTCTCCTGCCTTAGCCCCTGGAGTTGCAGGGTTCAAAAGTGTGCATCACCACCCCTGGTTCCACTATTCTTCCTTCTATTTTCATGAAATCCCCTTTTAGGGTTGATATACAGGCATCAAGTTCCTTAGTAATACTCCTAAAACTCAAGAAATAAAACCAGAATCAATAAGTGAGAAGCCTCCAATCAAAAAAGCTTCTGCACAACAGAGGAAACCAGAGCATGAAGACAACCTACATAATAGAAGCAATTATGTGGCTGTTACTCTTCTGAGAAGGGATTAATATCTAGAATATATAAACAAGTTAAAAAATTAACAAACTGGGCGTGGTGGCACTTGCCTGTAATCCCAGTGGCTTGGGAGGCTGAAGCAAGAGGATTGCAAGTTGAAAGCCAGCCTCAGCAACTTAGTGAGGTCTTGTGTCAAAATAAAAATTTAAAGGGGCTGAGGATGTGGCTCAATGGTTAAGTGTCCCTGAGTTCAAACCATGGTTCCCCTACCCCCCAAAAAAGACATATGGGAAAAAAGTGGTTATAGAGGCATTGTTGTCTTGTTCAAAATATTAAAGGAGGTGCATTTGAGCTTTCTCCACTTAAGTAAATACAAATTGATTGTTAAACATGACTTAAAAATCATGTTAAGGGTGATTGTTTCTGTACCTAGTTTATTGGTTTTTTTTTTTTTAAATAATGAGGTATTGAGTCACATTGAATACTTTTTACCTGCTAATGAGTTTTCCCATTGATACAGCAAATTGAGTATATGTGTATATTTACACACACACACACACACACACACACACACACATTTTTTTTCCTCACCTTTCCACCAGTGTGACTGCTGTTTTAGTTTCTCCTAGGTGTTAGGATACAAAGGGATTCTCTTTTAAGATCCCCAAGGAATGTGCGTTCCCTCTGCTTTTTTTCCCCATAAAAATGTTGTGACATTCGCATTTTACCTATCTTATTGGCCCTGTTGTACCCGCATCCATTTATCTGAACAGGCCAAAGTTTGTCAACCTCCTACGTTCCTCAAGCTTCACTAAGCAGCTGATTACAATTTCGTACGTCTTCTTGAATATAAAATCTCTCCTTGGGGTCACCTCCCTCAGGAGCTGGGGGTCTGAGGCTTTGTGGGTCAGGTGGGATAAAGAGGAGGCCATACATATATTTTCGTGTTACTCCCGGGAACGCACGGACTGCGTGCTCAACCAGTGGGAGTTTGGGGACCACTGTCCTTTCTGGTCCTGCTTGTGCCATGGGAGACCTTGGCCGGAGGTGTACCGCCTTACGGCTTTTTAGGTTTTCCAGGCGCTGGGCGCCGCGGAGGCCGAGGCGTGGGAAGGCTTAGGGGCGGAGCAAACGTGGGGTTGGGCGGGGCGTGGGCGGAGCTCCTCCTCTGCCCTCCCGGCTCTCAGCCTGCAGTGTGGTGAAGGGCGCAGACGCGCCGCCGCGTCCCTGTCGCCTCCGCCACCCCGCAGGCCCCAGGTCCCCCACTCCTATCGTTGCCTGGTCCCAAGTCCCGGTGTCCCCGCTCCTGTGAGATGACGCTCAAGTCGAGTGAGGGCGAGGGTGGGGGAAGTATGCGCACGGCGCTCTCCGACCTCTACCTGGAGCACTTGCTGCAGAAGCGCAGCCGGCCTGAGGTGAGCGGGGCCCCTCGGGTCCCCAGGGTGCGGGACTGGGGCTCGGCTTCAGGCCTGGCGATCCACCGCGGGATTTACCCCACTTGCGTCCCTGTCTCTGTACGGTCTGATCTTGGGTGTCGTGGACCCTGGGTGGAGGCCTCATCAGTCTGCAGGGTGGGGGAACCGAGCGAGCGCTGGGCCAGGTTCCTGCTGGGCTCGGGGTGCGGTGAATCCCTGCCCACATCAGCCCTTCTAGGTGGAAATCAGGAGAGGCCGCAGCCAGGACAGAGCAATTATTAAGGTCAAGGAAAACTTCCTCGTGGACGGAAATGAGTAACAGAAAGACTTAAAGGAACACATCCAAGAGTCGGTCTGCCAGGTTTCTGGAGTGCTTGTGTTGGGTCAGCAGACGTGTTGTAAAAGCCAACTTATGGCTCTGAAGTGCTCATTCACTGTCCCTTTGCATTTAGGCAGGTATTCTTCTGCTAGGTGCAAATGGGATGAATTCTGTGTATGGGTGGAACAAGGAATCTAAACATTTTGGAGGTAATTCTAGCATTGAGATAACAGTGATGGATGGTTAAGGAAAAAAAAAAAAAAAAAAGCTGATAACCTCTGTTCTCCAAAAGGCCCTCAGGAGAGGTTGTGCTTCTGTGTTGTGTAGCAGGTCTTCCCCAAACTCAGTAAGTCACAGCACTGAACCACCTCGCCACCCTGTTCCTCACACTCTGTACCCCCTTCATGTGAGAGATTTGTGGAGGTGCTTGGGATACAGCAAAGCTGGTATTTGTAGTGCACCCATACAGCTACTAAACAATACCCATTGTCTAGACAGAATATTCAAAGATAATGACAGGTGCTATAAAGAAAAATGAAGGAAAAAAGGTGTCACAAGGAAGGTGACATTTTAGAAAAAACCTATTATGTGTTTTTCCCCCACATGTATTTGTTTATATGAAGGAAAGAAGAAAAATTGAAGAATCAGAAAACTCTGTATTACCAAAGTTATATTCTGGTTCCTTAATTCAGGGACTTTATTTCCTCTTCCTCACCTGTGGCGTCACTTCCCCTCTCCCCAGCCAATTTTGGAAATATAGTTATTTGATCTTGCCTTTCTATACTCTACACTCAAAATCTCTTTTTAGTAACACTAAAAGATTACAGCAATCCACCACTCAGGGAAAATCTGCACATCAGTGAAAGGTCTACTGATTTTTTCCCCCATGTTGGCAATCTCTCAAGACATTTTTGATTGTCACAACTAAGGGGGTATTACTTTTCACAGCAAAGAATTATCATACCCAAAATATCAATAATACTGAGGGAAATATTTGTTCCTTATGTTCTAGTTCAGTGTCTTATCAAGGGAGAACAAATGAGGTAGAAAACAACAGAAGTTATGTGATCAAACTTTTATCTACTTGGGCCTTAGTGATCGTAATAAAACCAGATCCTTATCTTCAAGGCATACTGTCTTTTTAGTCTTGAAAAAAAAAAGTCTTAAAGATCTTGAAAGTGAAGTTCAGGGAACAAGGTAGACTGACAGGTCCTACCACATACTGAGAAAATTGGAGAGAGGAGTAAATAATTTGAAAATTTTATTTTCTAGTATTCATTCTGTGAAAAGAAAAATCTTGAATGGAAATAGCTCCTTCTCAAATGAAACAGTCAGATCCATGCAAAACTTCTTTCTCAGGAAAAATAATAAATAATTAGGAGCAGACTCGCTGATCATGCACCCCACAGACAGGCAAGACAGCTTCCTGCCACGGCCGAGTGTGGTGCATTGAGCAACCGCCCTGGCGTCTTTGCACAGACTGTTCCCTCTGCTGAGACTGCTTTTGCCCATTCATCCAGGATAATGCAAAATGCAGGCTTCAGCGGTGCTGGGCACCCCTCACTGCTCCACAGAACTCAGCGCCTCCTCTGGAGGAAACATCTGCAGCAGGGCTCAAAGGGCAGAGACAGTTGCTCAAAGGAAGTTGAAATCAAAAAAAGAGATTAAAAACAAACTTGGCTCAGGGCCGATGGTGGTACAGTGAATAGAGCAGGGGCAAAAAAAGTTGGACTTCTCATCCCAACAGTTGCCTTGAGAGCAAGTGACAGTTTACCAGTGACCATAGGAAAGAACAAACATTTGTTCAGCCTACTGTTAGGTTCCTTGCCAGCTGCTTCCACATGGAGACTTGGAAGTCCCAGTCCAAGAAAGAAAGGGGGCATCATAGATGACAGACCCTGGGGCTGCCCAACAACACCTGCCAGCCTGGCAACAGGCCTTGGGCCCAGGTGCCACAGATCTCCACTCTCCGTATGGGCGATATCCTATTACACTTTGGGGGGGGGGGGGAGAAACTATGAGAAAACCAAGAGTGCTCCAAGGAACTAGAAAGAGATTAACACTGTTTAACCACAAATGATAAGTACTGGGGAGAGAAGAAGGCCTAAGAGGCGGGATTTTCTGGCGTGTACTGTGTTAAAGTCATACGTTAACTAGGTGCTTTGTTTCTCAAGCACTAAATTCATCTGAGAACACATATATCAGTCCAAAGGCTAAGTGGCTAAAGATCCTTTTCCAATGTGCTTCATCTATCCAGTGTACTCTGTACACAGTCAAATGTTTCTCCTTCCACTGAAGAAAAACAGGAAGCCCAAGTAGCACCATTCCACATACAAGAACACATCTAAATAGCTGCCCCTGAGTTCCCATGGTAACATTAAGCCAGTGCTGGAGTTTTGGGGTAGTAACATCACTTACTAAATTAAATTCTTATCTCCACTTTGTGATCAATATTTGGAAGCACAAAATAGTTTAGGAAACTGTGCTTTCAGGGCTAGTAAGTCTCTGGCTCCAGTAAATAAACTTTAAGCACAGACTTCAAAGTTTGTGAGGGTTCAAGGAGAGAACATGATGCAGGAACCCACTAAGCCAGGAATCACAGGTGAATCATTATAAATGTTTCATTAACTGTACATTCCAAGTAGATGATAAATTTCCAGAATTTGTGGCCACCTGTGTATGTTATGGTTGCTAAGATGCATAAATGGTAGTTGCAGATTAACTGACTGATAGAATTTTCATTTACTAAGTTTGGTTTTTAGCTTTTTCAGCCCCACAATTACTATTCATAAGAGATTATAAGCCAGAATTCTTAATTCTGTTTCATTGATCTGTGTGTCTATACCATCTGGTCTTTACTGAACCATAGAAAAATCTTAAAACTGTAGACTGATTCTTCATTTTAGCTATTCATAGGCCTGTGGCTTTTTCTTCACATAGTTTTTAAAAGGTCAAGTCATCCAGAGGTTCTTTTAGTCTAACATAGATCAGGTGAGTCAAACCATTTGTGTGTAAGGAAAATAACACTCCAGGTGCAGAGTTCTTGCAGCTGACACCAGCCTCTGGACCAAACAGCAGCACAGAACACGAGAACTAGGCCAGGCAGAGAATTGGAGTTTCCTGATGTTCACTAAACAAAATAAAGACCACAGTCAAAATAAAAAGATTTATGGCCCATCAGTTTGCAACTTCTGTTTTCTTGGAACTTTATACATTTATTCCTTGATGTGTTGTTCAGCCAGTGCAGATACTACCTCTTGGAACTCTCCCCTTTGTAAGGGGAGAAGATTACTGGCCCCTTCCCTTTATTTTTTAAAATTTCTCTGCTTTATCATGTGTATGAATGTCTTAATATTGTCATGGTGCTGACATTTACAATCTGTTTTCTATAATTGTTTCAAGATTTATTTCAAAAGTGAAAATCAGTAAACAGTGTTTATGTTATTATAGTTGATTGCCAACCTCACCTACAATCCCTGATCTTGTTTGGGATGTTAAAGTGTCCAACTAAATTCTTATTTTGCAGTCCTTTTTGCAGTGAAGGATGGTCCCACAGTTCTTCCGGGTGATGCAAAAGGACATATCCACTGGGGAGGTCTGGGATAAGTGCCACTGGCCTGGACCTTCTTTTTTTCTGTCTTGAAAGTGGAGCTGATGGCCACAGTGGCAACTTGCCCACATGTGTTTCCAACACCTTACTACACTTTTTTTCTTTCCTTTTTTTTTTTTTTTGGTGGGGGGGGGTACTGGAGATTGAACCCTGGGGTGCTTGATGACTGAGCCACCCCAGCACGTTTTATTCTTTATTTTGAGACAAGTTCTCACTAAGTTGCTTAGGGCTTTACAAAGTTGCTGAGGCTGGCCTCAAACTTGTGATCCACCTGCCTCAGCCTTCTAAACCACTAGGATTACAGGCGTGTGCCACCACACCCATCTTTTATTAATTTCTTTCTAATGCAAACACAGTTCATAATCTAGAAGGTACCATGGGAAACAATTTTCTTCTCACACCATCCTGTAAGTACCCAATTCATTTCCCTAAAAGCAACCACCATTTCTTATGTCTCCTTTCAGAGCTGTCGTTCACAAGCAGATTCGTTTTCACTTTTTATTCTGATGCTGGCGTACTTTTTCTCACATTGCTTTTTTCAGTGCTACATGGTGCCCCCCACATGTAGTGCTAAGTGTAGGAAAACTGCATGACAACTGCACTCAGCTGCTGTGGAGCGTCTGGGAGTTATGTGAAGTTCTGTGCTTCTAGCTAGCCTAAGTCAATTTTCAAATTGTAACCCTATCTTAGACAATTTTGTTATGACAGCAATGCCATATGACTTCGTGTCATGTGAGGGCTTTTTTTTTTTTTTAAGTTCTAGTTGCTAGATGAGGCAGTTTTTCTTTCTCAGTAACTTCCCTCATTTGAGGTCACCCAATAAGAAACACTATTTCAGGGCTGGGGTTGTGGCTCAGCGGCAGAGCGCTCGCCTCGCACGTGCGCGGCCCGGGTTCGATCCTCAGCACCACGTAAACATAAATGCATTGCATTGTGTACAACTAAAGTAAATAAAGAAATATTAAAAAAAAAGAGAAAGAAACACTATTTCAAACATCACCATCTTATCAGAGTTTCTACTTACCCCTTAGAAAGAAAGCTGAAAATCAAAATTAAAAGGTTGTATTTCACAAAGTGTACCTGTTTGTCAAGAGACATATTTATCCAAAAACCTCTACCCCAGACCACCTATCTCCCACCTTCCTGTCCTTTTCCCTCTGAGCTCATGAGTAGGCCATTGGATCAGTTTTGTACCCCAAAACCAAACTATCACATCTATGTCACTTTTGTAGCTCAGGCCTGTTTCTTTTTGTCTAGTGGGCCATATTGTTGTTTTTCTTTTTTGGGGGGTTGCTGGGGATCGAACCCAGGGCCTTGTGCATGTGAGGCAAGTACTCTACCAAATAAATGAGCTACATTCCCAGCCCAGCCATATTGTTTTTTTTTTGTGTGGTACCGGGGATTGAACTCAGGGGCACTCGACCACTGGGTAACATCCCCAGATCTTTTTTTTTTTTTTTGTATTTTTATTTAGAGACAGGGTCTCACTGAGTTGCTAAGTGCCTCGCCATTGCTGAGGCTGGCTTTGAACTCGCAATCCTCCTGCCTCAGCCTCCCAAGTGCTGGGATTACAGGTGTGCACCACCGCGCCGGGCATGCCATATTGTTTTTGATTTAATATTTTACCTGCAGGTGGAATTATAAACTGGGGAAATCACAAAGTACCATTGGGTGAGTTTTAGCTAATGCTTCCTGTGAAATCCATCCTGCATCATGATATGGAATATTACCAACATCCTGATCCTTGTGTTTCCTGGGTTTCCACTTGGTATTGTCTGTCTTTTTCCTTTTAGCTATCCTAGTGGGGGTGTGGTATGCCATTGTAATTTTAATTTATTTTATATTCCCCTGATTACAGTGAAGGTGAGCACTTTCTTATGTGTTTGTCAGCTGTTCATATCTCTTGTATATCTTTTCATTTTGTTGCCAACTTATTATTGAGTTATGTTGCCAATGCTGGTCTTGAACTCCTGGCATCAAGTGATCATTTTGCCTCAGCATCCCAGTAGCTGGGACTGCAGGTGTGCCATGCTGGGATTTTTCTTTGTCTTTTTTTTTTTTTAAACGTTTATTTTTTTAGTGTTAGATGGACATAACATCTTTATTTTACATTTATGTGGTGCTGAGGATCGAACCCAGTGCCTCATGCATGCTAGGCGAGCACTCTACCACTGAGCCACACCCCAGCACATTTCCTTCGTCTTTTGAAGAGAGGTTTTAGGCTTGATTAAGTCAGTTGCTTGCATCTGTGATTATTGCCTCCCATGTCTTGTCCATGTAATACTTTGCCTACCTAAGTGGAGTTTTTGATGAACAGGCTCCTTAATTATAAGCTCTTTTTTATCTTTTTAGCTTTCATCTTATAGTTAGGACCTTTCATGCCATTCTTTTACCTACTTCACAATTAGGGAGATGTTTTCTTCTCAGAACTTGATTGTTTTACCTTTAACATTTGGGTCTAAATCCATCTGTAATTGTTTTTTGTCTATAAAATTAGGTAGGGGTCAATATTCATTTTTTTATGCTTATATGATTGACCTAGCACCATTTATCATGCAGAAAAGAGAGCAACTGGGGCTTGGGCTCATCAATGTATCTATCACTGGAGAGCTATTTATTGCTTACAGTGGGAACAAACATTATCATCTGTGTTCACTTTTTTCTCTGCACTTGTCCTTTTCTGCCTCTCCTGTCATGAACTAATTTAGACCCACCCTTGATGTTTGCTATACAGTGTGTGTACATGTGTATACCATATTGGAAACCTAAACCTTGGGGCCTGGAGTGCTTCTGGATTCAGAATTTTTTTTTAACTTGTCGATGGACCTTTGTTTTCTTTTTTTTTATTTATACGTGGTGCTGAGAATCAAACCCACTGCCTCATACATGCTACACAAGTGCTCTACCACTGGACTACCACCCCAGCCCTGAATGGATTCAGAAGAAAAACATATATCCATATATAACATGAATATATATATATATATATATATATATATATATATATATATATATATATGGTAACATCTCCAGCAAGGTCTAGGGGAGCACCCTGTAAATCAAACATGTTAATATATTTATAGCAGAGTAGTTAAACATGTCTGTTAATTTGGATAAATAAAGCTTACAAACAGCTTCACATTGATTCAAATTAGATTGGACACTAACCTTAAGAAATAACTGAGTTTTCAGAACCTTTTGGATTTTAGGATTGTGGATTACGGACTGAGCATGGGCCTCTGCTGCTTACTTCATGCGCTGCCCTGTTGGTTTAACTTTATAGGCTGTGTCGAACCAGCTGAATGCTGTAACCGAGGACATGTACACCAATGGGTCTGCTGCCCCAGGTAGCCCTGCCCAGGCCAAAGGACAAGAGGTGCGGAAAGTGCGTCTCATACAGTTTGAGAAGGTCACAGAGGAGCCCATGGTAATTTGTTTTCATATTATCACTCATTACTTACTCTCCACTGTGTGTCACTGGGCCACAAGAGTTAATACAGCCAATAAAAATGTGGGAAAAATCCCTCAGAAAAGAAAAAAAAAAGTTATGGCAGAAGGCTGCTCATGAAGTTAGGAAACCAGCCAACTCCACTACTGTGTCTCATTGTCCCCATCTAAAGCTCCTCTCAGAGCAGGCTTTGTGCCCATTCTAGTAGAGGACTGTTCTGTTATAGATGGCATTTTTTTTTTCCTAAAAAATTACCTTAAGCTGTTTTAAAGATAGCATCATAAAGAGCTTAAAATGAAGTTGACGGTGCCATTTCCTATATTTCAGGGGATCACTCTGAAACTGAATGAAAAGCAGTCCTGCACTGTGGCCAGAATCCTTCATGGAGGCATGATTCATAGACAAGGTACTTTGTGGGGGTCCTTGGTCATGTTTTATTCTGGGATTAATCATTTACTCCCTGTTCAGTGGTATGGGACATACATGTAGCCTATAATCTTCAAAAGTGATAGCATTTTTGTGACTGTGCCAAGAAATTTTTTGTGGCTTAATAACTGGCTCTTTAGAAAATCTTAGTATGAATTTTCCAGTGCCACCATTTCTCATCTGAGCCTTCTGATACAACTTTTTATACTGATATTTTCCCAGGTAGTTAACATTTAAGCCATTACTATATGCCACCCATTGTATTATACTTTGAATATACAGCAGTGAAGAAAACAAGTCATCTCTATCCTCCTGGAGTTAACAGTTTAACTGAGAAAGGAGATGTTAAATAAATAATAATTAAGTGTTACGTTTCCTTAAGATTAAAGTGCATTCAATTTTCAGATCCATAATTTAGTAAAACCTATCTTAGGAGCTGATGAAAGAACAGAGGAATGTGTTTCCAGCAGCTAATGATAGCCTGTATCTGGGCATCTGATCCATCCCACACTTTGAATGCTGCCTGGGAGTTTTCCTAGTGTTGGAGTTATGGCTATTCAAATGAGTTTTCCTATCTAACAAGCAATTAGTCTTTTATGTTTAGCTGAGATTTATTTTTTATCCAGAGTGACACCAATATTGGTAACTACTCTTCACATAGACTCTAAACATTAATCAACTTTACAATTTGAGAGTATTTTGGACTTTTAACTAAACAATAACCAAGTTCTTTGCCTTGCTTTGTTATTCTTTCTAGTATATGCATATGTGTCAGGGCCTCCTGGAGTCAGTAGCCATTATAGTTCCAGGAATTTGAGGAAAAGGTGCTTTTATTCAACTCTCAAAAGGCTGAGGTCAAGGAGAATAAGATAGTCTTGAATTGTCAAGCAACTTGATACATCCCTCAGGGATTCAATAGGACATCTCTCATGGTTGGCTGTTTTTAATCCTGAGTATTTTACACAATCTACTTTGAAACATGCTTTAAATAATGATTTCTCTTCTTTTGGTGTCTTAAATTGTATGGACAGCTCTTGTTCGAAACTTTATTCTTCTGTGCATTGATTGTATGTTTCATGGCAGGCTCTCTTCATGTGGGAGATGAGATCCTAGAAATCAATGGCACAAATGTGACTAATCACTCAGTAGATCAGCTGCAAAAGGCAATGGTAGGTATTTTCCATGCTAGATGAAGATTTTTAATTGTCTTCATGAAGTGTTGATATATACTGATATCAGTGCACCTCATTTTCTCTGCCAAAAACTCTGTACCTTATTGAGGAAGCTGTTATCTCTTCCGATCTTTGTTCTGTACAAGAAATAACATTTGTCTGCTACCATTTAATAAAACTCTAAAGCACACAAATAACCCAGAGAATCAATCTGGTGTGATGGAAAGAATATTGCACTAGAATTTAGAGGAAGTCTTTAATGGCATCTCTGAATCCCAACCTTAGGTTTTTCTGGTTCTGTGATGTTGAGCAAGTGAATGAACTTCTCTAAGTCCTCATTTCCTCATCTGCAAAACAAGGAAACAAAGACCTATTATGAAGAGAGAAAGGATTATTATAAATGAAAAGTTGAGAGCTGGGGTTGTGGCTCAGTGGTAGAGCACTCGCCTAGCACATGTGAGGCCCTGGGTTCAATCCTCAGCACCACATAAAAATAACTAAATAAAATAGAGTTATTGTGTCCAAATACAACTAAAAAAAAAACAGTTGAGCCTGATGTTTGTATTCAGCACCTGTTACATGCAGCATTGTGCTTGGTATTTGCTTGCCATCATGTTTGCTCCTCCTGATTCCCTTGCCATCTTTCTCTACTCTGCCTTGGGCCTCTAATGACTACATGAGTTGGACTCCAATGAGCTCAGCAAGAAGTTAGACAATAAGAGAGAAAGGAATATTATAAATGATCAGGCTATTTATATCTTCACCCATTCCCTGTGAGACTATTTTAGTGAAGGCCAGACCCTCTTCTATCCTGTATGTACAGCTTTTGGTAACTACCATTCTACTCTCTACTTCTATGAGATTTTTTTAGGTTTCATATATAAACAAGTTCATGTGTTGTTTACATATATATATTTACATTTTTGATTTTTACAGAACAGAATCCCTTGGCAAAAATATAGAATCAAATAGTATGAACATAATATCTTCCTGGTTCATTCAGAATAGATATTATTATTTGCATCCATTGGGTTATATTAATTTCATTCCCATCAGGAGTATATGAGAGTCCTTTACCCCCAAATTCTTTTATTTATTTATTTATTTGCTTTAGTTGTACACTATTT
Source organism: Tamias sibiricus (assembly GCA_025594165.1). Taxonomy (NCBI): domain Eukaryota; kingdom Metazoa; phylum Chordata; class Mammalia; order Rodentia; family Sciuridae; genus Tamias; species Tamias sibiricus. Next base: position 143,532,336 of record CM046667.1, on the reverse strand, counting down.
TTACATGGTGCTGAGGATCGAACCTGGGCCGTGCATGTGCTAGGAGTGCACTCTACCGCTGAGCCACAACCCCAGCCCCTACCCCCAAATTCTTGCCAGAATTACATATTAACATTTCTTTTTAGTTTTAAATTCTGTCTCCATCACCAGGAGGACATTATGTGGAAGTAGAGAGTAAAAGGATAGTTACCAAAATCTGGGTTTGGAGAAGGTAATGGGGAGATGTTGTTTAAAGAATACAAAATTCCAGGTAGACAGGAAGAATTAATTCAAGAGATATACTGTAGAACATGGTGACTATAGTTAATAAAAATGAGTTTTATTCTTGAAAATTTCTTGGAGAGTAGATTTTAAGTGTTCTCACCCCTCAAAAAAGTGTAAGTGGTAATGTGTGTATTAATTCACCCTAGTCTTTTTACAATCTATACATATTTCAAAATAACATACTGCATGTGATAAGTATGTACATATATTTTTTGTCAAACTGAAAGAAAGTGAGAAAGAAAAAAGTAAGAGATGTTCAACTTCAGTTGTGATAACAACTTATAACTTAAAGAAACCATGAACTACTGTCCATCCATTGGATTGACAAAAACTAAAAAGAAATGTTAATATGTAATTCTGGCAAGAATTTGGGGATAAAGGACTCTCATATATTCCTGGTATGAATTAAATTGTTATAATCTTTTAGGAAAGTAATCTGAGGATAGCTATTAAAACTCAAAATGTTGGGCTGGGGTTGTGGCTTAGTGGTAGAGTGCTCACTTAGCATGTACAAAGCCCTGGGTTTGATCCTCAGCACCACATAAAAATAAATAAATAATATAAAGGTATTGTGTCCAACTACAACTTAAAAACATATTTAAAAAAATAAAAATGGTCATACCATTTGATTCTATATTTCTACCAAGGGATTCTGTTCTGTAAAAATAAAAATATCGATATCTAAGCATATATGTTCAAGAATGTCTGATGCAGTGGATTACATGAGAACGCGGGTAACGATCTGCATGCTCACTGATGGGAGTGAAAACTGCATAAACTGTGATGCATCTCAAATGTGGAATGCTACAGAGCCATGAAAAAGAATGAGTGAGGGCCTTCTGCAGTCACCTAAAAGTATGTTCCTGAAATGATGCCAGAGTAAAACAAGTTATAGAATAATGTGTATAGTATATTCCCATTGTTGTTAAAAACAAAGATATATGTGTGTATGTGTACATATGAATGTAAATATTTGTAATGCTGTCATCACTGGTGTGGGGAAAGGTGTGGATATATGTGTGCCAGGGCTCATTTTAGGAATTTCTAGGGACCCATTGATAGTCAAGAGTGAGAAGATGGAAAGTCATTAGCTTTTTCTTCATTACTGTGTATATGTCTTCATATTGTTATGCTCATTCATGGGGCACATGACACTTTTTTGTTACAGGAGGACTTGTCCTAGAAAATCTCAAAATGTAGTGAAAATATAGCTGTTGGTAGAAAATCCTGGGGCTTTGAGAGGGAAAATAACTTTATAGAACCGTGAATCATGCAAGTCAGTTACCCTTACAATTTTATTTTTTATTTACTTCTTAATAGAAAGAAACCAAAGGAATGATCTCATTAAAAGTAATTCCCAATCAGCAAAGTCGTCTTCCTGCACTACAGGTAGGTGGCACCTTTTTCTCTGTTGACAGTTTGATTGTAAGTAATATGATTTTAAGGTTTTTTTTTTTTTTTTTTTTTTTTTTTTGATACTAGGGATTGAACGCAGGGTGCTTAATCACTTTCCCCAGCCCTTTTTATATTTTATTTTGAGATAAGTTATTTCTGAGTTGCTTAGGTCCTCACTGAAGCTGGCCTGGAAGTCATGATCCTCCTACCTCAGCCTCCCAAGTTGCTGAGATTACAGGTGTGTGCCACCACACCTGGTGTAATTCTAATTTAAAGGTCTAAATATCTCAAAAGTATTGAGCTGCTTGCTCTCTAAACTAAAATACATTTCCTTTTCCTGGAGGCAGAAGACAGTGATGACAGTAGTAGAGTATCAACCAGGCAGTCATATGATCATAGCCCTACTCATGATCCTTTGCTGCCAGTGGTCAGATATGAAAGGAAAGGGTAATCTTATCTATAGATGATCAAGAAACAATACAACTGCAAGAGGAAAATGGGCCAAGAGAATGAAGTGATCATTTATAGGAGGAACACTAAAATACAGTTGAACATGTGAAAAAATAATCATTTTACCTGTCATCAAAGAAATGCAAATTAAAATTTGTGTGATATACCAGGCTTCACCAAGGAAACTGGAACATAAATATTTAAAAAAAATAGTAATCACAAAGCCCAGTGCTTAATAGTAGCAAAGTAAAGGACGAGAGTCTTCTGAGCACTTATAAAAATTTGAGAGTCTACTGTGTACAAATCACTGTGCTGGAACGTGGAGCTGATATGAAGAGAAAATTTCTGACAGTAGATTTTATTTTATTTTAAAATTTTTTATTCGTTCTAATTGGTTATACATGACAGTAGAATGCATTTTAAAAATATTTTTAGTTATGCATGGACACAATATCTTTATTTTGTTTATTTGTATGTGGTGCTGAGGATCAAACCAGGTGCCTCATATATGCGAGGCAAGTGCTCTACTACTGAGCCACAGTCCCAGCCCCCTTCATCGTATACATCATATAAAACCACAATAATGGGATCCTAAATGGAACAAGTTATACTTATTCTATGTATGTATAATATGTCAAAATACATTCCACTGTCATGTATATCTAGAAAGAACAAATTAAAAAAGGCAATTCTAAAATTCCATTACAGATTACATATATTGTGATGGTATAATCATCTTTTTAAAGTCAGTTTATTTATTTTATTTATTCTTTTAAAATTTTTTGTAGTTGTAGATGGACAGCATGCCTTTTTTAAATCTTATTTCTTTATGTGGTGCTGAGGATTGAACCCAGCACCTCACACATGCTAGGCAAGCACTCTGCCACTGAGCTACAACCCCAGCCCTTAAGGCAGTTTATTTTTAATTGAAACTTTGGCATATGTGGGCATTATATAGAACACAGTGCACATATCACAAGTGTAAAACTGGCTGAGCACAAGTTGTGTCAACACCCAGCTCAAGAGACAGAATCTGTCCAGCAGCTACTACACTTCATGCCTATTACCGCAAGGCTAACTACAACTGTGACTTCTTACACCAGAGTCAGGTTTTTCCCCTTTTTCAAATTTATAGAAATTGAACTATATAGTAATAATTATTTTGTGTCTCATTTTTGCACTCAATTTCATGTTTGTGGGGGTCATCTAGGTTGCTTGTAGCAACATATGATTCATCTTCATTCATTCACTGTATGAATATACTACAATTATTCATCCATTGGCGTTTTTGCTCTTATGAAATTCTGCCATGAACCTTCTTTGGCATATGTTATGATGCACACATCTGTGCCTTTCTGTTGGGGTAGAATTGCTGTGTTGTAGGGTACAAGTATGTCCATCTTTAGATGATATTGGCAAGTAGTTGTCCAAAGTTATTGTGACAATTTATATTCACAACTGCACTTGGATGATATTTCTAGTTGTTCCACATCCTCATCAAGACTTAGAATTATCTGGCTTTGTTTGTTTTTTCACCTTGGCCATTCAGGTGGTGGTAGTATCACTTTTGATTTCAATTTGTATTTATCTGATAACTAAGGAGGGTAAGCTCCTTTTTATATGAGGATTTTTTCCACTCACATATCCTCTTTTGTAAGGTACCACTTTAAGTCTTCTTCATACCAATTTGTAGGAGTCCCTTGTTTTTTCCATGTAAGAATCCTGTGTAATATATATCCCAAACATTCCTAACTACCACTTTTTTCTTCTATAATTAGCCCTTTTTCTGTCTTATTTTAAAATATTTTGATTACTACAAGGTCAAGAAGATATTCTCCTATCCTTTCTTCTAAAACCTATCTAGCATTAATTTTTGTGTAGTATGTTATCAGGAAAGAGGTCAAAAGTCCAGTTTTTCCATGTGGATATCAACGGACTTGGAATTATTTATTGAAATATTTGTTCTGTTTCTATTATATGCACCATTACTTTTTTCATAAGTCATATTGTAGGCCTATTTGGAGCTCTGTTATTTTTTTTTCTGTTAGACTGTTTGTTTACCCTTGCATTTAAGCTCTCATACCATCTTGGGGAGAAGACACATTTTCACAATATCCCAATAGAAATGGTAAGAGCAGGCATCCTTGTCTATTTCTCAAGCAAGATATGTTAAAATCTGAACTAAAACCATTAGGAAATCAAATCATAATAAATCACAAGCAATCAAATAGAATTGAATTTCAGGTTGTTAGTCTTATAAATGGGTGAGGAAGAACCATCAGTTTCAATGATTTGTATTTGTATGAGATTACCCTTATTTCTTCAAATACTATTTGAAGAAACTTACCAAAGAAGCCATCAGGTGAGTACGTATATATTTGGGGGCAGTAGAGCAGAATTTTCAATAAAGAATCCGAGTTGAAAAGATAGATTTATGAGTTCATATTTTCAATTTCCTGTTATGTCACTTTTGGGAAATTGTGTTTTGCAAGGAATTTGTCAAATGCATTAGTGTGAAATTGTTCATAATATCCTCTAATAACCTTTTAAATATCTCTAGGATCTCTGCTGGTGAGTTGTATCTTTGGTATTTTCTGGAATTGCATTAATCTTGTTGAATAATCAATTTTGCCACAGTTGATCTTCTCAATGCTATTTTCTATTTAATTTCTTTCTGCTCTTCATTATTTCTTTTCTTCTTTCATTGGGTTAGATCATTTTTGTTTAATTATATTCTCAGTTAACATCATTATCCCCAGCATTTTCCAATAACATTTAATACTCTTCTAAAAATTGATTTTTATAGTTACATGGTAATATATTTAGTAGGTAACCATATTTCACCAGTTCCCTCTTCTGGGAAAATTATGTTATTTCCAATACTTGACTCTTAGAATTCTGTGATGACTGTGCTCATTCACACAGCATTACTGAGAGTGCTGGTTTTTATCAGATAAACACATACCCCTGTGGGCCCATGGGGTATCAACATTTGAAAACTTGGGACACATTCATATTACTAGACTGTCTTCTAGAAATGTTGTTCATTCCCTATTTACATACAGCAGAAATGTCTGCACACATGCTCTGATGCTGGTGTTTCTTGTTTGGTTGCCACCTGCAATTTCCTTTGACTTCTTTTTCAGATGTTCATGAGAGCACAGTTTGACTATGATCCTAAAAAGGACAATCTGATCCCTTGCAAGGAGGCGGGGCTAAAGTTTGTTACAGGGGACATTATCCAGATCATCAACAAGGATGATAGCAACTGGTGGCAGGGACGGGTCGAAGGTTCCTCCAAGGAGTCAGCAGGGTTGATCCCTTCCCCTGAGCTGCAGGAATGGTGAGCCAATTTTGTGCAGGTGGACTTTGCAGATGGAAAGGGCATCTGCCTGCCACAAATAATTGCTTAGATTTAAAAATCTGTTGTGCTGTGTGGAGTTTCTGTTTCTCCTGAGCAGACCTACTAGCTTCCTTGAAATAATGGGTGAAGGGGGATCTACAATGAGCTGAAAGGCTTGACTGACAGGTCATTCATTACAGATAAAGGAGCTCTCTGTGGGCCTGTTTCCTTAAATGATTACCCCACAGTAACAAAATGCTCCCTTGTCTCTTGCCTCCCATGTACCCCTCTGTGTGATTTGTGGGAAGACTTCTGAGTTCTGTAGTAAACAGTATCATTTTACGTATGTGTTGTTTATGTAGATTACTGGTACATAGAAAAAATAATTCCTGTCCCTGAGTCAGATTGCTCACCTAGTGCTAGGTTATACCACACATAGAACAATCCACATCCACTGTCAACCCTCCTTCCGCTTCTCCAAAATAAGCCGAGTATAAAGATTACAATGCTAAGAGGTATTTGTTTCCTATACCAGTCTTTGAGTTTTAAGCCAGAGTTTGGGTTGACCTTGTCTCCAGTGATGATACAGTGGAAGGGAAGTTATAAACGTGACACTGAACCATAGGATGTGCTTTGTAGAAATAAACAGCATTTGAGGAACAGAAGAAATGCAGTGCAAAACCTAGATGATATTTAGTGGTCAAAGCCTGCAGCACGTTGGCTGTGGCTTCTAGGCCATTTTCAGAGCTAATACATCGTAAAGAACATTGCAAGATCAGGAGCAGCAGAAGGCTGAGGAAGACCCAAGAAAATATGAGATGAAACTGTGGGCTAAAACTTATTAATGAGGCATGACATCAATTTAGTGAACTGCAACAAGTATTTCTTTTAAAATGATATTAAATAGAAATATTAGTATATATCACACAGATGGTATTGTTTCATGAAGCTGTTGTTTTGATTGTATAGGTGGTATGTATGCATGTCTACATTTTATTTACAAATGCATGTATGTGAAATATAGGGTTACAGTGGACAGCATATTTCTTAGAGTGGGGCGGGTGCTGGGCCTAAGGCCCCTGCCTCATGCCACCCAGATTAATGCAGGGATGGCCTCCCATGGTTCACATCAGAGGTGGAAAGAGCCCAGCCAAAATGGTGAGCCTGCCTTAAGGGGAGGATGTGACAGGGGTTCATTTCCTCTTGGAAACATTTCCACTAAAAGACTCCAGAGAGGATAGGGAAAGGAGTGGGTGAGCCCTGGGAGGCCATCACTGCATGAAGTTTTTTAGCCAGTACAAAGTAAAGGAGGTGAATCAGTTTGGAAGTTTAGAAAGAAAGGTTGGGGGGTCACTCAGTCCTGAGGCTTTTACACTGAGGGAGGACCCACTGACCTTTGGTCATTTGTTTCTGCCAGGCGAGTGGCAAGTGTGGCTCAATCTGCTCCAAGTGAAGCCCCAAGCTGCAGTCCCTTTGGGAAGAAGAAGAAGTACAAAGACAAGTACCTTGCCAAGCACAGCTCAAGTAAGCTTTCCAAACCGCCTCACTCAATGGTTCTGACTGCACTAGGGTGTTTCCCAGGCAAGAGCTAAAGATAGCCAGCAGAAATAAGGGGAGATGTTGCAGTGTGCAGTGGAACATACATTATATGGAAGTATGCCATTTCTTCTGGTTTTCTCTTACTCAGTTCATCTTCACAAGCTCATTGCAATCAGGGAGACAATGCTAGTAGATATAAAAGAACACTAGTGGTCTGTCCTCACCTGCTCATTCCCTTCCCCCTCAGGTAACCAACTGAACAGATTCCTTGCTTTTCTGTTTGCACTTTACCCATGGCATCAACTCCTTCAGCAATGTCTGAGAACCCTCAGATGTAGCCTGTTTTCCTGAGAACTAATTCTGGCTTTTTTTTTAACCTATCATGGTTGGAAATATAACAAGGTCATCCCTCAGTATTTGTGGGGGATTGGTTCTGGCACCCCCACAGAAACTAAAGTTCTCTGATGCCTTAAGACCCATATATAAAAATGGTGTGTGTTTGCATAGAACCTACACAATCCTCCCATGTACATTAAATTATGTCTAGATTTCTTGTAATACCTAATACAATATAAATGGCATGAAAATAGATGTCTACTATATTGTTAAGGGAATAATCACACGAATTTGTACATGTTCAATGCAGACACATTGCTTCCGGCATTTTCAATCTGCAGTTGGTTGGCTCCAATGATGCACAGCCCATGGAGGACCAACTGCATAGTTAGATGATAAACGGGTTCAAGCAGCTGCCAATAACAAATAAGTAGGAGTTTAACATTTACCTACCATTTATTAAAGGTGTCTATTCTGTGTTACGATACTCCCATCAGAACAATCCATAGAACCTGAAGCAGATATGGCCAGGACCTCAATTCTGGGGAGGTAGAGGGATGGAGAGTTGGAATAAGAGCTTCCTTCTCTCTGAGCTAATCTTTCTAGTTGGCTTTCCTGACCCCTTCTCCAACACAAGATGTGTTCCTCCCCACCAACCTCCTTGGCCTCATCTCTTTCCCTGCTTGTCAGCTATGGAAATGAATCTTGCTTGGTTTTTTGTCTCTAGTCTTTGACCAGTTGGATGTTGTTTCCTATGAGGAAGTTGTTCGGCTCCCCGCCTTCAAGAGGAAGACCCTGGTGCTGATCGGTATCTTCTCATTGCCCTGCACTGCTTTGCTTGTTCAGGAGCACATTTCTCTTATTTCCCTGCCTACTTTATGTACCCACCCCAAAAAAGGCAGTGAGGAAGAAGTGGAGTGAGGTCTCTTGGGTTCTCCATATAGGGCAGGTATAAAGAACTTTTCGGGTCCTTAAAAATACTCCATCTGGGTCCACCTCACAAGTGAAAGTAAACCTTACAAGTTGGCTTATATTCATTTGTTTTTACTATTTAGCAACTGATTCTTTTAGACTGGGTTTGCTCCTAAACTTCTTTGTCTATCAATCTGGCTGGCAGTAGTGGTGCACCAGTGATACACTTTTTTGTTTAAGTACATGGTATAGCACTTTAATAGCATAGTGGGGGCCCTGAAATGTCCTCTGAGGTGTGTAGTTATCCACATAAGCCCTGGAAGCTCCCTTGTCTCAAGTGACTCTGACTCAAAACAGAATGAGCCCTTACTCCAAACCCAGGTATAGGGGGCTTGGTGGCTCACCTTCCTGTTCTTACAGTTGAAACATTAGTGGATTAGAGGATCTGTGCTAGGTTTCTGGTGAAATTTTCAGTAAAACCACTGGCTTAAAGTCCATTCCATTAATTTTGGAAACCTCAGGAAAGTAAATGTCTAGAAAAACTCACATTAGTTGGTTCCTCTGTGGAACCATGTTCTGAGTCCGCCCTCAAATGACCTGAAATCCCTTCATGGTCTCAAATCTTCTAACAGCTCAAAGACCCCGAGCCCAGCCCACATGCAGCATCAACTTGTTTTTCACCTGTTGACAATTTATTTTTTGGTGGGGGAAGGGTACTGGGGATTGAACCCAGGGGCACTTAGTCACTGAGCTCCATCCCCAGCCCTTTTCATTTTTTATTTTGAAAGAGTGTTTCACTTAGTTGCTTAAAGCCTTGATAACTTGCTGAGGCTGGCCTCCTACTTGCCATCCCCCTGCCTCAGCCTCCCAAGTTGCTGGGATTACAGGTGTGCACCACTGTACCTAGCACCTGTTGGCAAGTTTGAGCACTGAGAGATGAAAATCCATGTCCCATACTCACTCTCATCCCTGCTTTTGTCTTTGGGGGAAGTTGATGGAAGCCTTTCTTCTTTCTCCATGCAGGAGCCAGTGGGGTAGGTCGCAGCCACATTAAGAATGCCCTGCTAAGCCAGAATCCAGAGAAGTTTGTGTACCCTGCCCCATGTAAGTAGCTCTTGGGCATCTTGGAGGGGAAGCGAAAGCCTGAAGTGCATATTATCATATTTAACACTGCTCTCTAAAATGCCTTGCAGCCATTTGTGTTATTTTTTGATTGTAAAAACTAAAAATTTGGAAAGACAAACTGGGCATGGTGGTGCAAGCCTGTAATCCTAGCATTTGGGAGGCCGAGGCAGGAGGATTGCAAGTTCAAAGCCAGCCTCATCAATGGTGAGGCACTTAACAATTCAAGTGAGACCCTGTCTCTAAATAAAATACAAAAAATGGCTGGGGATGTGACCCAGTGGTCAAGTGCCCCTGAGTTCAATCCCTGGTACCACAAAAAAAAAAAAAAAAAAAAAAAAAAAAAAAAAAAAAAATTGGAAAGACAAAAACTTGTACCCACAACTGCTGTAGCTCACAGACATAATTTGTTTTCTTATTATTCTATTTTACATAACAGAAGCTGAGGTCAACATTTTTATTCTGCTTTAAGAAATTAAGGAAGAATGAAAATTTATATGTATTACTTTTTTCATTTTACTATATTAACAATTTCTCGTGGATCAAGGACCTAGGAATTAAATCAGAGACCCTGTGCCTAATAGAAGAAAAAGCAGGCCCAAATCTCCATGTTGGATTAGGACCCAACTTCCTTAATAAGACCCCTATAGCACAAGAATTAAAACCAAAAATCAGTGAAGGGGATGGATTCAAACTAAAAAGTTTCTTCTCAGCAAAAGAAACAATCAGTGAGGTGAATAAAGAACCTACAGAATGGCAGCAAAATCTTTACCACATGCACATCAGATAGAGCACTAATCTCAAGGATGTGCACAGAACTAAAAAATTTAACACCAAAAAACAAACAAAAAAACAATAAATGGGCCAAGGTACTTAACAGACACTTCTCAGAAGATGATATACAATCAGTCAACAAATATATGAAAAAATATTCAACATCTCTAGCAATTAGAGAAATGCAAATCAAAACTACTCTAAGATTTCATCTCACACCAGTCAGAATGGCAGCTATCAAAAACACAAACAACACTAAGTGTTGGCGAGGATGTGGGGAAAAGGCACACTCTTACATTGCTTGTGGGACTGCAAAATGGTGCAGCCAATATGGAAAGCAGTATGGCGATTCCTTGGAAAACTTGTAATGTAACCACCATTTGACCCAGCTATCTCACTTATCGGTTTATACCCAAAGGACTTAAAAACAGCATACTACAGGGACATAGCTGTATCAATGTTTATAGCTACACAATTCACAATAGCTAAATTGTGGAACCCACCCTGATGCCCATCAGCTGATGAATGGATAGGGGAAATTTTGGTATATATACACAATGGAACACTACTCAGCAATAAAAGAGAATAAAATCATGGCATTTGCAGGCAAATGGATGGAGTTGGATAAAATAATGCTAAGTAAGCCAATCCCCAAAAATCCAAAGGCCGAATGAGTTCTTTGATATGAGGATACTGACTCATAGTGGTGATTGGGGTCAGGAAGCTTGGGAGAAATGGAGGAACTTTTGATAGGGCTAAGGGGAGGGAGAGGAAGGGAGGCAGGGGTTAGGAAAGACAGTGGAATGAGATGTACATTATTACCTCCAAGTACTTGTATGAAGACACAAATGGTGTGAAAATTTGTGTAGAACCAGTGACTTGAAAAATTGGGCTCTATATATGTAATATGAAATGAATTGCATTCTGCAAGCATGTATAACAAATTAGAATTTAAAAAAGAAGTGAATCTACACACAGTTGTATATATTCCCAGAAAGAGATACTAAGTAAAATAGAAAACATGGGCTGGGATTGTGGCTCAGCGGTATTGCGCTCGCCTAGCACCTGCGCGCCGCGGGTTCAATCCTCAGCACCACGTACAAATAAAAACACATTGTGTACAACTAAACCAAATAAATAAATATTTTAAAAAAAATAGAAAACAATATTGTGAACCTGATGTTGTTTTTCTCCATCGTTTGTCTCCCTTTTTCCTTTTTTCTTATGAACCAATGAGTTGTCCAGAGGGAGACTCATTCTGGTGGCATATTCAGAACAGAAAACAGATGGCCCTGGGTCAAGGTGTGAGTGGGACTAGTCTAGAGGTAGAAATAATCATATGGGCTCCTTATTTTGTTAAGTTTGAGTGACAAGGGAGTTAGAAAATGAAGATAATGTCACCATACATTAATGTCACAATATGTGAAGATAATGTTAGGTCAAAGAGTTATTTTGCTAAATGGAAAGAGCTTCAAATAAGTTGTGGGTTGAGAGGAAGGAGCCAGTTGAGAAAGGGGGATGCTGTGGAAGGCAAAGATATTCAATGGAAGATGGAAAGGAGTGCTTGGGAGGTTGTTTTACTTATTAGACAATTTATATGTGTATATATATATATATATATATATATATATATATACACATACACATATATATGTGTGTATATCTATCTATCTATCTTAATCACACTTTAACTTTTTAACAATGTGAGTTTAAACCAAACTGAAGTGCTCTTCTTTCAGGTCATAAAAAGTATATTTCCAGTAAATCCTGACCAGAGCCCATAGATCCATATTTAAAATATTTTCATTTGCCATCTCTTCATTTCCAAGTTTCAGCATCCTTGGATTTGGTAGTTTGAGATACGTCTCTTCAGGGCTGGGGCTATGGCTCAGTGGTAGAGTGCTTGCTTCACATGTGTGAGGCCCTGGGTACCATCCTCAGTACCACATAAATAAAATTATTTTTTGTCTACCTACAGCTAAAAAAATATTTTAAAAAAGAGATATGTAACTTCATATAGGTAAAATGAAAGAAAACTTTTACATTAGGATTTGCCTCTTAAAAATTAAATATGCTCTAGGCAGGTGGGGTGATTTCCTGGTCTGCAATGCCTTCTACCATCAGCCCTTCATGGGAGAAACCCCTCTACAATACTCTCTGCAGGCAATTTCCATACATATATGATGGGCCAAGCCATTAAGAGATGGCGAGGACCCAGAACTCATCAGGGATTTTGGGTCCTCGCACACAGATACAACACGGCCACCAAGGAAGAGTGAGGAAGATGGAAAAGAGTACCACTTCATTTCAACAGAGGAGATGACAAGGAACATATCTGCCAATGAGTTCTTGGAGTTTGGCAGCTATCAGGGCAACATGTTTGGAACCAAATTTGAAACAGTGCACCAGATTCATAAGCAGGACAAGATTGCCATTCTTGACATTGAGCCCCAGGTAGGTGGCCACAGAAACTCAGTCATGGAAGGGATGGAGAAGGGGATGATGTAGAGCAGTGTTCCTGGGAATCTTCTGGGAGCTGACTTGATTCATATATTCTAACTGGGGTCAGCCTGGAACAAGAACAGTAGTACTGGAAATGACAGAAAATAGTATTGGGGTTGCTTATGAAAAGGAATCCACTTTGACAGCTTTTTTTCCCATTCCTTTTCCTCCTTCCTAGACCCTGAAGATTGTTCGAACAGCAGAACTTTCACCTTTCATTGTGTTCATTGCACCTACTGACCAGGGTGCTCAGGTGGGAAGGGGCTGTTCAATACTGGTGGGGTTCATTCAAGTCTGGGTACTTCTATTCATTTCAAGATGATTACTAAACCACTAGCTAGGCTACAACTCAGGTGACAGGGACAAATCAGACAGTCATTGTTGTTGAAGTACATGGATCCAGTGGCAGGTCCTGACATTGGTGTGGCATGAGCTTTGGCAGGGCAAGCAGAGGGACCCGTGAAGAACTTAAGTGGCAATGAACCTACCCTGGGGTACAGTATGGCCATGGGGAAAGGGGTATGTGAGCATTTGTTTCCCTTTGCTTATAGAATTTTGTCAAACTTTTCATTTTTTGCCAAATAGAGGTAAAATTGTATTTCACACTTTTATCTGGCCACATCCTTAGCTCATTTTCCCATTGGATTATTGGCCTTTTTCTTACCATTTCCAGGAACTCTATATTAGGGTTATTGGTCCTTTGTGATACCAGTTGCAATAGTCTCACCAGTTGTGCAGGCATTTGGCCTGTGATTTTAGGCCACATTAATCTTTGCCCTGAGATTACAACTCTAGTTGTTGCTGAAATGGCTCTGCAGTACATTAAAAGGCATTAACCGGGAGATGCCGATCAAGACTATGTTACGTAATAGCTACTACTGGTCTTTTACAGGGCTTTATTTATAATCAAGTTTACCTCAAGATACTGAGATTTGCAGTGTTCTTAATTGATTGCTTCTCAGGCAACTAATATCTTCTGAGTTTGAGCCTTCATATACGTGGACAGGGAGAACTGGGACTGTAGCTCACTGGTAAAGTACTTGCCTAGCATGTACAAAATCCTGGGTTCAACCCCCACCACCATGCCAGAAACCAAACAAAAACAGGAGATAGGAATTGGATAATTCTAACAGCAATCAATGCCTGCTTAAAACCTGGTGCTTCAGCCATTGCTCTTTGTTCTTTACAGACGGAAGCCCTCCAGCAGCTACAGAAGGATTCTGAGGCCATCCGCAGCCAGTATGCTCACTACTTTGACCTCTCATTGGTCAATAATGATGTTGATGAAACCCTTAAGAAACTGCAAGAAGCCTTTGACCAGGCATGCAGTTCTCCACAGTGGGTGCCTGTCTCCTGGGTTTACTAAACTTGCAGAACAGGGGGAACCCACGGCATGCCTCTCCCCTGCGTCTAGGGCTCCCATTCCCCTCGCTTTAAGACAAACAGGGCTGCTTCAACTAGTTCTACGTTCGCTTTCAGCTCTCTGCAACTGTCCTAAATATGCCAATAGGATCCAGTTCTCTTGCTCAGGTTGCTGAAGGGCTAGGGTTTGACCTTCCTGATAGATGGGACCCATTGATCTGGATTTCAAAAGCATCTCTGGAAATTGGGAGTTAGAAGTATCATCAAAATGCAACTGCTAAGCAAAGATGACACACAAAATAGCAATGGACCCTATCCTCTGAAGTCTGAGCTCCTTTACCTTCAACTACACTAGGCATATTTTCTTTTCACTTTGGAGAAGACATCTTCTGCAACTATTTCTAAAATGCCAAAAATGAAAGAGCTGTACAAAACAATGTCTGCTCTAGGAGAACCCTCAAAAGCAATAAAAATATTGCTGTTAAAATGGCAATCATCTCTCGGGTTTTCCATCTGCATTGCAAACCTCTTATAAAGGGAACTATCTCAGGCTTCATTTAAACTCCTAGGCAATTTTATCAACATAAATGCCTCTCAGGTCCAGAAGCAGCTCAAGATTATAAACAGAAGTTAAGTTCCCTGCCAGAAAACAATGCCTGCACCAACAGGTCTCCAGGGTCTAGTATCCACATAAAGCACCTTAAAGCTCTTAACTGAGTGGGGTCCCATTTAAAGCTTCCTGCTATAGGGAGAAAAACCTACAATGGGGCCCCAGCTATGCAGCTTCGGGAAGCAGAGGCCCGGATGAGCTGGTGCCAGGGTATGTTGTTCATATCTGGTTACAGCTCAGGGGCTCTCCTTTTTGCATCCTAAAACTCTCCCACAAACTGCTGCTTGTATTTTCTTGGTTTTGGGAACCAAACTGGAAGCAATCCTAGACCTTGACAGAGTCTTATGTTCCCAAGGCCTTCAGGTTCCTGCCCACTCATCAGCACTAGAACTGACAATGCTAGCAGGCTCCAACCAGCCAGTTGGGAGTCCAGATGCATCTGCAGGTACATATAGCACCCCCAGAACACGGTTCCACCCCAAGGACACTATGTAACACATCTACTTTCTCCTCTGTTCTTTTGAACAAAACATTGGATTTAAGACCCCTGCTCAAGAGTATTTTATCCTATATGATAGGCCTCAAGGTAAATGTTCTAAAACACAATCAGAAACGTAAAAACTAACAGAACAAAGGAAAAGCAAATTTCATACAGGACATTAAAGTCCCCAGATTTTTAATCAAAACATTTTTATATTTTTCTGTTCTGCCAGTTTGAGATCATTAACAATTAGAAAATCCAACAGGAATACTTTTAAAACATCATGAGTCAACTTCAATACGTAAAAATCACAACACTTTTCTCCCAGCAATAAGCAAGTCCATTCTTCAAATGTAAATGTGGGTTATAACATAAGGGTACAGGAAAAGTTGTTTCTGCCAGAAACACAAGTAGCCAGATGGACTTGGGTAAATGCTGCTGTACACACAAGCATTGGAGGAGTACACGAAGGACTGACAGCTATGCCAGAAACAAGATGGACACTACGGGGCCTGTGAGGCCCATACCCAACACCAGAATAGACCACCGTCCTCAAAGGACATTGGAGACAAGATTTCCCCAGTGAACAGCTTGGTTCAGTTACTCTTTCATGTATCAAGGGGTCTACACTATTTCATTGAGCAGACTTAATTTTTACAAACATTTTGAACAGAGGTGGTTAAAAAAAAAAAAACAAAGTAGGAGAGAACTATGATGGTAAAAATGGCCATTAGTAAACAGCTCCAGTCAGTTACTGGGCAGTTCTAGGTCTGAAGGTGAGGCTTCCCAACTCAAGCACAGAAGTCAGTGCCATACAATCTGCCTTTTATCCACCCACATCCTTAAAACAGGACAAGATGGGATGACCACAACAGGTAGTATCACTGAGGTTTCAAGTAGCAGCTAAAATGTGCCAGAACTCTCCACCCTGTCCAGGACCTTTGTTCTACTCCCTCAACAACAAAAGAAACTGTTTTCTCAATAAGGCTTTCATCTCTCCTGCCAGCTGGACACAAGGCTTAAAGTAGCCTTCCCTACTCAGATCACTTCCACCACTTTTGCTTTCTTCTTTTTCTTCTTCTTCTTTGTGGTGTCACTGTCCTGGAGAGAAGAGAAAGCAAGCTTACAGCATCCATTAAGCAAAACAATCATGACTCCTCACAAAGAAAATTTGATAAATTCCACACAGTTTTGTAAGCCTTTTTAGGACTTGTAAGGATGTTCTGGGATAAATTTTGCACATGACTAGAATGTCTGAGACATTTTAGTGGTCTATTTTTGTAAGGTGGAAATTCAGATGATTAAGGTATACATCCTTCTTACCCACTGTCAACAGAATTTTTGAACTGGGCCTACTAACATGGTAGGTCCCCATATTCATCCCATGAGGGTGGACAGTGCACTTCAGAACACAAGGAAACACTAAAGGTAAGGATCAAGGTAGCATCCCACCCTTGGGTTATAGGTTCAAGAGTAATGAAGCCAGCACCACCTAAAATTCTTTCCCTAGCCCAGGACTAAGCTAGCCCAAGGAATCCAACTGTTTATACATACCCCATCTCCAGGCTCACCCCCACTCTCTAATGCAGCTTTGGCCTTTTTGTCTTTCTTATTCTTCTTCTTTTCCTTCTTGATCAACTGGGTAGCTGCTGGAGGTCTCTCATCACTTTCACTCTCACTTTCTCGCTTCCGCTGAGATGAAAATGATTGGTTGAAAGTTATATCTTGGGTAGTTACAGACAAGAAAAGTTTAGTACATCAAAAAGTCTTAAGAACCTAACTAGACCCAACAGTAAGTTGAAGTTGTGGGACACAACAGGAGTACCACAGTAGGAGCATGGGGTTTAGGGACTAGAAGGCCCTGAGAAGCCATTTCTCTCACAGGTGGACTATAGGACCTAAGAGCGGTCCCTAAGTTCTCACCAATGTAGGCAAAGTCAGAATTCACATCTGACAAGTGAGAAGTTCAGCCTGCAGTTCATAAGTCACTCAGTATCACCCAAGTTGCCACCATATACTTTATTTTGACCCTCTGAACACTGGACTGGTTCTGGCTAGTCTCCTTCTCCTCCCGCAGACACACAGGGAACATGAATCAGAAAAGGTCACAGAGCCCAAACAAGCATCCCAAGGCAAGTATTGGATATTATCTGTGTGTGCACTACCGCCAGGATGAGGGTGAGAAGCTGCACTAAGCCGAAGACTGGTGCTTACAATCATCTCCTGAAGCACATTTCAAACAGATCATGGCTCGCCACTCACCTTTGGAACTTTTACAGCTTCAGAAACTACCTGCGGGGCTTTTACCACTTCAGCAACCTCAGGTGTGGTTTTTAATACTTCAGCAACCACCTCTCTCTTGCCAGAATCACTGAAACAGAAGGAGCAGTAATAAGCTAAATAGGCTGAGTAGCTTTCCACAGCAGTTCGGCTATATTCTGAGTTATTCAGGAATACTCAGCAAGCCCAAAGCTACCACCAACATCCTAACTCTGGACAGAACTCACCAGTTACTAACTATCATAGACTTATTCCCTCCAGAGTCAAACGGCCAGATTAGAAAGAGAAAACTGTGCTACACAAGCCTGAGCCCTTACCTGGCCCAGGCAGCCAAGGTCTCATAGAACCCAGTAAAGAGAATTGAACTGCAGCACTGGGTCCTATTCGTTGGGCACTTAGCACATTTGCTCAAAATAAAACTCAACCTCTACCAGGACTCTGCAACCTCTTGTCCTCACCTGTCATCAATGTCCAAATGGCAAGTTTCCTGTCTCTACCCAGTCCCTGAAACATCTTACCCTCACCTGTAGTCAACATACTCCTGCTTCCAGGTGGCAGGGGTGTTATCTGTGGGTTTGCCATGCTTGTCCAGAAGCCCTTGCTTGATCATTAGCTTCTTCTGACTTGCCTGGTAATACATTGGGGTTTCAACATTAGAATGATATATCAATGCAGAAAATAGACATTGTGACTGCACACTGTACCCTTAAACATACCCTGCCTGCACAGAATGGCATACATTTCTCCTCTGCAGAACTGTCCTGAATTGTTCCCTCCCCTCTTCACCTCATCCATACATAATCCACCAACCCTTCACACTGCCTTAAAATAAAATTCCTTGCCCAGATTCCCTGACCCAGATAAACTCCTCACTGTGGATTCCCCAGGGCTAGGGACCTCTCTGACCTTTTTTTTTTTTTTTTGGATACCAGGGATTGAACTCAGGGGCATTCGACCACTGAGCCACATCCCCATGACTATTTTGTATTTTATTCAGAGGCAGGGTCTCACTGAGTTGCTTTGTTGCTGAGGCTGGCTTCGAACTCATGATCCTCCTGTCCCAGCCTCTGGAGCTGCTGGGATTACAGGTGTGTGCCACCATGCCTGGCCTCTCTACACTTCTAACAGCCATTAACTTGGCTAAAATTCATCATACTACTATGTATTTATTTAAGAAATGCCCAACAGTTTTGCCCCATAAGTCTGCAAATCTTTGAGGTCTACGATGCAGCCTGTCTCTGTTCACTGTCAACAATCCAACACAATGCAAGGCTACAGTAATAAGGACACACCAAGAATTGTAAGAGCAGGTACTCATAGTAACACAAAGCAAAATAACCCAGCAAGGCCTAAAACCTAGTCCTACTTACTTTTGGGCCTAAACCCCACTTCCGAGGGTAGGTATCTCTCTCCATGATCACTCTCTTGATCTTTGCTACTATACCATGGTCACAAGTAGAGATTACTGCTGTGGTCATTAATGCAATAGCTGTAGGCATTGGAAAGAAAAGAATGATTTAAAGGGTAAAAAAGACTTTATAACTGATGAATCACAATTCTATTGTTCCATGCCTTTTAAAACCCCACTTACAGCCCTGAGATCTACTATCTTAACTGGGGTTTCCTTTGCTTAGAATGTGGAGAAAAATCCTCCATATTCATATAGGAAAGAAGTTTCTGAAATGATGCTAACTTTACCAATTTAAAGACACCTAACCAAAGCAAGTAGATACACATGGCAGGTTTGTGGCTTAGGACCTGTGTAGGCTTGGCACACATGTCCCCTCAGGGCCAAGGAATGTTTAAAGTTTCAAGGATCCATTTTCTTCTATCTGTGGGATTGGAGCCTCACTTGTTCACAGAGTTGAGCAAGCTGACGTACTTTGCTTTACTTCTGGTATAAATTAGGACTGTTAAATGAATAGTCTGACTTATTAAGAGGGGCAGAGGGCATTTAAAGTTGTAATGGGTGATCCAATAGTAGCTAAACTTTCACAAATTGAACAAAATAAAGGCTCTTTATTTTGATTACCACAGACAAACAACCACAACCATTCATCACCAGTGATTTCCTATACTTTCTCTGGAGAGCCAAAAATCTACTCATGTGAAAGGAAAACCCCACTTAGCTCCTCCTCACCTCCACCTGACTGACCTCTCCCTTTGCTATGACTATCTGTAGACCTTAGGAGACACCATGAATAGATCAACTCGAGGAGTCAGGATGTGGGGACTGGCTCTCAGCAAGCATAGCTATGACGGTGCAGAACGGAGCCCCATCTCCAGAACTGATGAGGGTGACAGCCCTCCTTACCCATGCAGATTGCTTCGCCCTTGGTAGTGATGACCACAATCTCCTGGTTGACCTCAATGCCATCTTCGTATCGGAGAACACCTGGAAGCATGATCTTGGCCCCATAGCAGATTGCATTTACCTACAGGGATAGTATCACACGTGAGGCCCCTAGCCACTGTTTTCCATCCCACTCCTACACTAGAACAGGAGAGGTGGCCTGAGAGCAGGAAAAGTGGCTAATGGCATAGATAGTTCAATAAGACATCAAGGGTCACAGAATAGTAGCAGCTACCTACTACATGCTAGGCACTGCTCTAAGAACTTTACACATCTCATTATTCCCATGAATCTCTAGCTGCTGAAGAACACATCCCTCTTTCTTCACTAAGTTACATAATCAGATATTTAGGTTCTACTTTTCCCCTAGGACATACAGGTGCTGTCATTTTAAACAAACCTGCCTTAGTTTTCATGAATTGCCCCCTACACTAACCTTTACCAGGAGAAAGAACAATACATTTACTGCCTGCATCTCCAGGCAGAATCCCAAAGTAACTTGCAAAAAAAGTTAAGTAGGCCCATTGAAATCACACAAGTTTTGGCGTAGAACTTATAAGCCAATGGTTACCTCCCTAGGAATTTGATGGCATCCAATGCATCCATGTATCTCATTAAATCTTGTCTTCATTTGACTAGATCTCACTGACCATATTCCACCCTCTCCTTAAATTCACCCAGAAGTTAACAGTCTGATTCCAGAACATCACATTTACACTGTTCACTCTTTATATGATTTTTAGTTGTTAATAGTCATATTTTAGTATATCTCTTTAATCTTTTAACCTTTTATTATAGACTATGACATAAAAATGCACCAAATTATCAACACACAATTTTAATAACTGAATACAAATAATTATCAACCTCAAATTATTATGTGGAAATATCCCTCAAGTTAGAAAAAATTTTATGGCTACATAGTATTCAACAAAAATTGATTATGCACCAAGCCACAAAATATCTTAATTTATAAAAGAGCTACATCATATAATCATTACAACTAGAAATAAAAAAGGCTATTTAAAAAATTCCAAACTACTTGGAAAGTAAGAAACTCACCCTTACATCACCTTAATGTTAAAAAAAGAAAGGGTCAAGCTAAAATAACTGCATTTTATTTGCATTATTAAGAGGACTACTCTTTTTTTGTTGTTGTTTTTTGGTACCAGAGATTGAGATTGGATCCCAGAGCACTTAACCATAGAGCTACTTCTCTAGTACCCATCCCCCTTGCTTGTTGCTGAGGCTGGCCTTGAACTTGTGCTCTTGCCTCAGCCTCCATAGTGGCTTGGAATACAGGCATGTGCCACTGCACGCAGATAAATACTTCTCTTAATTATAAGGCTACATAGTAAATCTGCTAAGAAAAGGGCTTGTTAATAAGCTCAGTGGGATCTAGATTTTATTGCCTCAAACTATAGTTTATTTAAACAGAACAAGAGTTTTTTTATTAAAATTCCCACAAGGTAAAAAGGGTTGTTATAGCTCTGAAACTTTAGTCTCAAAATTTCCCCATCAAAACATCTTTTTCTGGGCTGGGGTTGTGGCTCAGTGGCAGAGTGCTCGCCTCGCACGTGCATGGCCCGGGTTCAATCCTCAGCACCATGTAAACATAAATGCATTGCATTGTGTACAACTAAAGTAAATAAATATTAAAAAAACATCTTTTTCTAACAATAATTTAAATAAAGTCAAGGTTTCTTAGGCACACACAGAATAAGTCATAGGAGGTCAATTTTTTTGTACCACAAAGTCTACCACCTGAACCAAGTTATTTAGAACTGTTAAAAAAGTCAATATTTAATTTGCTCTATTTTGAAGTAGGAGTTAGCATTAAACCTTTAAAGTAACATATATATGGTATTGAGTTAATAAGAATTTAGTCATAAATGTTTCCACTATTAACAGCAGAGAATTTAGCATCTAATCTATGCCAATGGGTGGGGGAATTGGACCCCAAGGAAAATGATAAATGTAAGATCACAGTTCTAATGTTTCTTTTGAAAAAAAACAGAACAGTTTCAGAATATGGACCATGTCTCATCTTTGGAGTACATCCTATCCAAAAGTGGGCTCTTAATCCAGAACTTACTGCACTATCTTTCATAACCAGTCGTTTATGAGATGTCAACAGCTTTTCCAAAGGGTAAACAACTCGTCGCAAGTAACTCTCATCCTTGTGGTTATCATATAGCCACTGAGCATCGAGCACATCATGCATTGTCACCATATGGTCCTGAAAAGCAGCCACAGATGAAAGTAATTCAATGTGTTCATATCTCAAATATCCACCAGAACCCAAACTTCTTAAAATTAAAGTTAACTACTTGTGAACTTGTCTGCTGGTCTAAGATCATTAGGAATCTTTGGTCTCTTTAGAATTGTCTCTTCTGGATATTTTAACTGTTGCTAAATTAGATCTAAGCAGGCATTTTTGTAGGTCAGGAAGTAAATTAATAGATTAATATTTTCTATCTGATCATTTCCTCTAGCCAATATAATGTTCCAAAGTTGAATCAACAGAACAGGTAGCTGCCCTGAATTGAACTCATTAATTAAACACTTTGGAAATTATCTTTCCCAGGATATAAAGCATGTAAGGTTCCGTCAAGAGCTGGAAGATATTAAGAAGCAGTTCTAAAACCTCTAGCTCCACAATGGCTTACCTTTTCACTCATGACTCCAGAACGAACCCTCCGAAGTTCCTGCATCTGACCGCCAACTCCCAACAACAAACCAAGGTGTACACAGAGTGTCCGAATGTAGGTGCCAGCCTCACAACTCACCCAAAAGATTCCTGAGACACATATACAAAAAAGGTAGCACCTATTTTCCAGAGTAAACACATACCTGGTTGTAAACCTAAGTTATTCTCCAACTAAGCCATCAGGACTAGAGAAGACAGATGTAGGACAAGAACATACAATGTGCTACTTTTAACAACAGAATGGAATGCTCAAAAATGCATTCCTACTCACTTGCAGTCTGCAGCAATTCAGTTCCTCACAGGTCTAAAGACTCACCTAGTCTTCTTTCAGGATCGTATTCAATCATTTTGCTCTCATAGATAGTCCTTACTCGGAGTTGCCTCTTTACTGCAGCAATAAGTGGGGGTCGCTGGAATAGGGCACCTGTCAGAGTTTCTAGAGCCTAGGAATAAGCACAAACCAAAGCAGTTTCATAACATAGGTTCTTATATAAGATTAAAGGGAATATTTGGAGAATGTTTAACACAATTGAAACACAGGTTTATTTCAATTATTTAAGATCTAAAATGCCCTTTTGTAAACATCTTTTAAATTTTTTTTTGGTACATGGACACAATACCTTTATTTATATATGGTGCTGAGGATTGAACCCAGTGCCTCACACATACCAGGAAAGCACTCTACCCACTGAGCTACAATCCCAGCCTGAAAATGCCCTTTCTTTAACCATTCAAGGAAGGGTTAGTCCCCACCTCAGGCTAGCTAGGGAAGCCCACTGAAAAGGGCACATGTGATGCTAAGCTAGGAAAGCTGATCTGTCTCCAGATGGTTAGGGGCTCAGAAACCAAGCAGTCAAAGGTGCCCTCCATATCGTTGCAGACTTACCCTAGAAAGCTGAGTCCCCCCTTCAATAGCATTGTGCAGCCGGACAATTCCCACATACTCTTTGCCTGAAAAATGACAAAAGAGTAGTCAGGTGTGGCCACTTAGTTTTCTATACTTCTTTTTTTTTTTTCCTTTTTTCTTACTTGTAGGTGGACACAATACCTTTATTTTATTTATGTGGTGCTGAGGATCGAACCCAGAGCCTCACACATGTGAGACGAGCACTGTACGGCTGAGCCATAGCCCCAGCCCCAGTTTTCTATACTTCTAATATGCCCAATCACTGACATTTTGCATAGCAGAAAAAAACAGATAATTTCACATCATATTTATGTAAAACTTTTATTAAAAGACAGATTTCATGGTGCTAATGGGGAAAAGAAATGAAGTTATTTTCTCTCACTTGGAGGTCAGTGGGACTGAAAAGGACAGCTGGATACCCAGTACAGAGCCCAACTGGAAAATATAGTGCCAAGGTAAGTAGAATTTTCTCAGGTGAAAATGAGAAAAAGAGCACTTTAGGCAGCAAATGAGGAGCCTGGAATGACAAGCCCAGACCTGCACAGAATTCTGCCCCAGTGTTAGAAACGAATTAGTTGACTCAATGTGCACATGCCCAGTATCTGAAACTCCAAAAGAGGAGACAGACCTGGGTCTGGCAAAGGACAGAAAGGCAATAAAAACCAAAAGAATATCCCTGCTTCAGGAATTTCTTTCTCCTAATTAAGAAATTTCCAAGAGCCAAAATGTACAAGGGAAGCAAATGCAGAGTGCCTTCCAATCTCTTAAGTAGCCAGCCCTTTGTTCAGTCTTTCACATACCTGCACTCTGTTGTGATTTCACCAAACGTGTTGCACGTTCTATGCACACGATCAAACAGCCAGTCACCTTTGGATCCAGGGTGCCACTGTGTCCTGTCTTCTCTACCCGAAGTATTCGTCGGATCCAGGCTACCACCTCATGGGAAGAGGGGTTAGAGGGCTTGTCAAGATTAATAAAACCTGTCCTAGAATGGAGAAAAAAAAATGTACCACCTGCTCTTGGGCTCTTCAACCAACTAAAAACAACAACAAGCACCACCTACAATTTTTTGAAGAGTTATCCATTACAGATATAGATTATATATCCAGGGCAAAGTCATTCTAAGGTGCCACTACCTCTCTGAATTTGAACAATGTGAAAGCATTATTTTGAAAATAACTTATTTGAACAATACTTGATCCCAACACACTTACCTGATATAGTCCCCAATCTCCCTCTTCAGAGGATTTGAACCACAAGGAAGAGGTGTATAGTGTGTTGTCCTTACATTTAGTTTATCAAAATTCTACAAAACAACACAAAATAAACTTAATGAACCACTGACACATCTAAAACAAGAGTTAGCACCACCATCAACCATGATATAGCAACCCTTCAAATTCATCAATCTAGATTTTTGTTCCTACATTACCATAAGTTGCTGTGACAGACTGTTAAACCTCTTTAAATACTGGAAAATTTCCCAATATTAGAACAAGACAGATTTGAGAACTTACTTATAGATTCAAGTCATTGCTCTAGAAAAAGTGACTTATGGGGTACTACAAACACATAGTAGGCTTCACTGTGCAGTATTTGAACAAAACATGGAATAGCTTTGATTTTCTCAGCAACAAAAGAGCCAAACTGAAGATGACTGGCAATGTTTCTGAACATGGCCAGCTTGTTACTGTTCCAGATGCCCCACACCTCTACTCCTTTGTAATCTCCTGAGACTTGATCACTAGTTTGTTAAAAATTCACCAACTCAAGTCTATCTTTTGTCATCAGTTTAGCTTCTCCATGGTACTCACTAAAACAGCAATAATGTTTTAACTATCTATCTCCCATCCCTGGTACTTTGGGTCCTTACCTACCCTGTTTATTGGCATATTTCCAGGCCAACAACAGGAAAGAGATATTGCCTAAATGACAGTGATTATCTGGCCAAGCAGAAACTCAAATTGATTAAATGATATAAATCCCATTCTTTCATCATCCCCTACACAATGATTTCTATTAAAACTGTCAGGGGAAGCCGGGCGGGGTGGCGCACGCCTGTAATCCCAGCACTTTGGGAGGCTGAGGCAGGAGGATCGCAAGTTCAAAGCCAGCCTCAGCAATGGCGAGGCACTTCGTAACTCAGTGAGACCCTGTCTCTAATAAAATACAAAAAAGGGCTGGGGATGTGGCCCAGTGGTCAAGTGCCCCTGAGTTCAATCCCCAGTACCAAAAAAAAAAAAAAAAAAAAAAAAAAACTGTCAGGGAATATCTTACTAACTTTTTCTCTAAGAGTCATAGCGGTTACACATTTTAATTGTGATAATTATGAAAACAGTGTAATTTAACCCTATTACTCAGGTATCCAATTTAAACCCCAAAGGAATAGGCAATGCTATATGTCAGGAACTGTGCCTAAATATGTTTCACAGAACACTTCTCTAACCCTCAGCACATCTTCCTAAGTAAAGATATTATGAGCAAACTGCCTCAGAAAGTTTAAAACAACTGGTCCAAGATCACACAAAATGTGACTCAAAATGGGTTGGGCCTAAAATCCCAGCAATAAAGCAGTCCAAGCCTGGCCTACAAAGTGGTGCAGGTTTACAAGATGGAGTAAGTTAAGAAGCTGACGTGTTTACAAATTGATAGTAATTTAACATTGAGATAACATTTATACTGTACAACATGTATGCACTGGAATTTTTTTTTTTGGTGGTGCTGGGGATTGAACCCAGGTCCTTGTGCATGTGAGGCAAGCACTCTACCAACTGAGCTACATCCCCAGCCCACACTGGAAATTTTAAAATAACCTGGTCCTTCATCTCAGACACTTGGAATATCACTGTTTTAGACTGTCATTTATTAAAGTGGCATTTGTTAAAGTCAAAGATACTATTAGTAAATATTCTTAATGAACTGTTTAACAATTAGAAATAGTGTCAAAGCCAGACATCGACCTGATGCACACAGCAAGCACATACCTTTAGCAACAAGGGCCACTGAGATGTGTCCAACTGAGCCACTTTGGATTCTGGTTTGATAAGAAATTCTTCAGCATGTTGTATTTCCTTCAACAGGACAGATACATGACCTATTAGATCTTTCCACCTGTTTTGAACAATTCTATTACTACCACAGAGGCATATGCCTTTAAATGGCAAATAAGGCACTGTATGCCTTTTCAACAGGACCTCCACAGGGAAAAAATGAACCAGAAGCTCATTAGGTGAAGAGCTATTAAGATGGATGCAAAAACATTAAAAATAAAAGGAAGTGGTCGGTCTGCTGTACAAGAAAGAGAAATTCAGGAAGAACAGTTGGTGTTGCCAACATCATTTAGTAAACTGTGTATAATTAGAAACTTAGGTTGTCTGCCCAGCCCATTCCTTGAGAATATTTAACACTTTTTTTTTTTATTTGAACATGTTAAGTACAATCTTTGTTTTTAGTCAAAGCAAAGTAAAACACATTCTTACTTACAGCTACATCTTCTTCTTGTAAAGACTTCCGGTCCTTTTTCTTCTTATGTTTCTTTGGTAAAATAACTACTAAAAAAAAAACCACGAGATTCGGGAATTTTTCCCGAAAACAAATGAATCAAAATTGAAAGTCAAGGCAGGTAGAAAAAGGATTTTAATGTAGCATTGGCGCAGAAATCTTATGTGTGAGGCCTGGTAATGACTGCAAGCTGTTGCACGTGCTGGCTTCCCTTCCAATTCACCACGTGGCTGTGGCAGGGCTCAAACACCCCACATAAGCGCTCACCCACAGGCCAGAAAATTCCACAGGCGGCCACTCAACTGTTCATGTGGGCTTGTGTTCGCTAGGACTTTTTGAGCTCGGAGTTATCCCAGTTCCACGACCACTCGGCCTTTTCCCCACCCCTTCTTAGTACCTTTGCTCCCCTCATCCCATGGCACTAATGGCGACCCGGGCCCTAGGTGTACTCTTAGAGGTGGGAGGCCCGAAACCCGTGGAGTAAAGTTGCCGCGAGAGCTTCTGCTCTCGACACTCCTCCGCGCAGTCAGGGCCAAGAGACAAGGTCGGCCTAAGGCCCGGCGACTACGCGGTAGACCCACCGGTGAGAGCAGGCAGCAAGCGCGGGCCCTGATGCTAACTCCCCACCCTGGCTCCTCAAGACTTCAAAGGGCCGCCTTGGTCTCACTACCAAGGCGCCTGCAACCCTTACCTTCCTCGTCCGCCATGTTGCACCGCACCGCGCGCGTGCCAGGCAGGCCACCCCCAAGGAAACTACCGCAGAATCCCGCCGCTAGGGTCCGTCAGGCCGCGCCGCCAGGACCCGCCCACCCGCGCACCGCCCGTGCGTGCCGCGCCGCAGGGCGGGAAGGGGAGGGACTTCACTGGGGGTGGAGCCTCGGACGCGCGCGGGCCATCTGCTCAATGTCATTGGCTGCCTCAGCCCATTTGCCGGGCATCACTGCGCATGTGCTTGGGGACTCTCTCAGCCTCTGATGTTTCCGGCTGGAAGCACAAGCACCGCCTGCCTCCCGGGGCTGGAGCGTGTGGGCGTGGCCCCGGCAGTCGCCTGCTAGTTCTCAACTTAGACTTCCCACACTCAGAGCTTAGCGCTCTGTATATAGAAATTCACAGCCTTCTCAGGCCTACCCATTCAAGTTGGTGTCAGAACAATTACGTTGAAAAAATAAAATGTTGAGGCACAGAAAGGACGAAAGCCCTTTGCTGCTTGGAATTTACATCCAGTTAGGGCCACGCTGACCAATAGCAATAGAGTAAGAGCCACGTGTGGACTTTCACATTTTCCAGCATTCACACGAAAGAAAAATAAAATAAAAGGATGAAAATTTGTTTAGTAATAAATTTTATTTTGCCCTGCATACTTGAGATATTATCATTTCACCATGTAAGCAATACAAAACGTTATGGATATTTTACGTAGGTTTTTTGTTGTTGTTTGGTACCAGGGATTGAACTCAGGGGCACTGGGCCACATCCCCAGCCCTTTTTTGTATTTTATTAGAGACAGGGTCTCACTGAGTTGCTAAGTGCCTCGCCATTGCTGAGGCCGGCTTTGAACTCGTGATCCTCCTGCCTCAGCCTCCCAAGTGCTGGGATTACAGGCCCGCGCCACCGCACCTGGCTATTTTACATTTTTTAGTACTGAACCTTCCCAGTGTATGTTTTATACACCAAACTGCACACCTCATTCTGAAAAGTTCTTGGTGGCCAAAGTTTGATAGTGGCTGCAATATGGGACGACCAGGAAGAAGTACCTCCTGGTTCGAACCTTCTACTCTTCTATCTTTGGTAGACCCAATTGAGAAGGAGTTATTGATTCTTAGTTATCTAATTCTCTATTGCAATTGTAATTAAGATCTTCCACCGTTATGTTTTCTCATGAGTTGCTGCAAAGTGACTATTTTTTACTGTTCCTTTTTTTTTTTTGCAATAAAAAGATTGTAATATTTTTCAGTTTTATCTTACTATGGCTTAAATAGATTCATGATTTTCCTCTATCTAGAATTTATTTCAGGTCAAGGTAACAACTAATAATTTGAATTGACTTTTTATAGATAACCACATTCCCTCCATATTGACTCATCCATGAGTAATTAATTACTTCCCCATTATTTTACAATATTTCAGTGGTACATAGTTGGCTGAGCAAATTTGACACGTTCATGTTTCTCCAATAGGCTTTTTCTCTCTCACATGCCTATCTGAAATCTGTTAGCAAAACCACTAGGCTTGGCATTCAAAAGACATCCAGAATCTGGCGGCTTTTCTCCACCCTGCTGCTGTTACCATCATTAGGACTATTCTAGATTTTTCCAGTGGCCTCCTGCAGGTGCATCTGTTTATACATTTGCCAGTCTTTTCTCATTACAGTAGCCTGAAAAAGCCATTTAATGAAGTTAGGTCCTGTCCCTTCTCTGCTCAGAATCTTTTAAGGCTTCCCATTGTAGTGGGTTGAAGAGTGGTCTCCCCAAAGCTATGTCCACAACCTAGTCTTCAGACCCCGTGAATACAACATTATTTGCAAAAGGGTCAGTGCATAAGTAATGAAATTAAGGATCTTGAACTCATCCTGGATTATCTGAGTTGGCCCTAAAACCAATGGCAAGGTCCTTATAAGAGAAGGGAAAAACAGAAGAGGAAATTTCAAATGAAGATGAAGGCAGAGATTGGCATATTTTCAGATTTCTAGTCTCTATAATTGTGAAAGAGTAAATTTCTGTGGGTTTTAAGTCACTGGTTTGGAGATAATTTGTTATAATAGTTCTAGGAATCTAATACACCATCTCACTAAAGAATAAAAGCCAAAGTTCTTACAATGGCCATGAGAATTTGCCTCCAGTTCTTTTTCTGAGTTCATGTCCTTCCAATCATGCCCTTTACTACTTTCCTCCTGCCATGATGGCTCTTGGGTGTTCCTGAGTGTTATAGGGGCATTCCTCCATCTCAGGGCTTTCGCACCTGCTCTTCCTTCATTGTCTGCTTCACTACTAGAATGTTATAGATTTATCAAGGCAGGAAATTTTTGTCTATTTCATTCACTTCTATATACCAACTCCTATAGGCTACAAACTGGAACCAAATTGGATTTTCTCCAAGGATATTCATAGCAGAACTATTCACAACAGCCAAAGGGTGGAAACAACTCAAATGGTCATCAGCAGTTGAATATGTAAACAAAAAGTGGTCTATTCATACAATGGAATATTATTTGCCCATAAGGAAGAAATTAAATATAATACTAATACATGTTATAACATAGATGAACCTCGAAAGCACTATGCTGAGTGAAAGAATCCAAAGAGAAAAGCCCACATATTATATGATACCACTTACATGAACTGGTCAGTATAGGCAAATCTAGACAGAGACAGATTAGTGGTGTCCTAGAGCTATAGGAGGTTTAGGATAACATTGGGAATGACTACTAATGAGTCATTAGCAGAAACAGGGTTTCCTTTTTTAAATTTTTTTTTATTTTTTTAAACTATTTTTATTTATTTACTTTAGTTGTACACAATGCAATGCATTTATGTTTACGTGGTGCTGAGGATTGAACCCGGGCCGCACACGTGCGAGGCGAGTGCTCTGCCACTGAGCCACAACCCCAGCCCCCCAGGGTTTCCTTTTAAAGTGGCAAAATGTTATAACATTATATTGTGGTTATAGTTACACAAAAATTTAAGAATTATGGAATAAGATGACCACTCATTAGTGCTCTGAATAGTTTTAAATGACAATCAAATTCCTTGAACTTTTTGTTCAGCCTATGGACAAAATTTCTATAACCATGCTGAAGGAATCACTATTATAGCACAAGAAAAAGGTGACCAAAATGCAAATTTTTATATTTTGATCTAATACCATTCCAAATTATAAAACTCAGTGAATTTGCAGCCTTGTCAGTTCTCTAAGTAAAAGTTGGTGCAGCGCTGGGGTTGTAGCTCAGTGGAAAAGCACTTGCCTAGCATATGTGAGACATTAGATTTGAGCCTCAGCACCTCATAAAATAAATAAGTAAAATACAGGTATTGTGTTCATCTACAACTAATATATATATGTGTATATATATATATATATATATATATATATATATATATATATATATAAAGTTGGTGCAATGATTAGAAAAGAATAGAAAACTGAGCTTTGAAATGGGAATAAAAAAGAGAACAGGAAGGATTGGGAGTAGGAAGAATCCCGAACTCCTACTGACATTGCATTATTTGAGTAGATAACTCCTATATTCTTTGTGCGATTGTACATTACTCCCTCTCCTGAGGGAAAGAGGAGGGGAGTAAAAGCTCAGTCCTCTAAGGCACAACTTTCCCTCCCCACCACCCCCATTGAATCTAGACCTCTAAATACAGATAACCTGTACATTGCCTCAAAGGGAAAATTTACAAAATTGAATGCAACAGAAGAAAGCTTACACATTAAAACAACAGTAGGAGTTAGCAAATATGTATCAGTGAAGAGGCAATATTTATATAATTGAAATTTGAAGGTTCTTTTATTTTGGTACTGGGGATTGAAATCAGGGCCTCCCAACCACTGAGCAATATCCCCAGCCCAATTTTGTATTTTATTTACAGACAGGGTCTCACTGAGTTGCTTAGTGCCTTGCTAAGTATCTTAGGCTGGCTTTGAACTTGGGATCCTCCCATCTCAGCCTTCTGAGCCACTGGGATTATAGGCATGCACACTGCACCTGGCTTTGAAGGTTCTTGACAACATGTTTAAGAACATAATTTAAATCAAATTTAAATATTAGTATAGATATTGTTTCATGTGAGGATCATGTCTGGACCAAGAATCCTATCCTAGAGTTTTAACTGCAGTGGACAATGGAGTTTGGGTGAGAATAGGCAATGATTTAAGTAGCTTCTTTGTTGATAGATGATGACAGTTATTAGAGTCTCATCCCAGATTATTTTCACCACATTGTCTTCACCACTTCTGGCCAGATAACCAAAAGAAGGTTATCTGAGATTTCACTACAGACTTTGCTTCTGATACCAAATTCTGTACCAATTGGAAATACAGCCATACATCATCACTTAAAATGGGAAAAGTTCTAGTCGGGCGCGGTGGTGCA
The DNA here is from genome assembly GCA_025594165.1 of Tamias sibiricus. Lineage (NCBI taxonomy): Eukaryota > Metazoa > Chordata > Mammalia > Rodentia > Sciuridae > Tamias > Tamias sibiricus. The sequence continues at coordinate 143,500,400 of CM046667.1, read as the reverse complement.
CGCCTGTAATCCCAGCACTTTGGGAGGCTGAGGCAGGAGGATCGCGAGTTCAAAGCCAGCCTCAGCAATGGCGAGGCACTTAGCAACTCAGTGAGACCCTGTCTCTAATAAAATACAAAAAAGGGCTGGGGATGTGGCCCAGTGGTCGAGTGCCCCTGAGTTCAATCCCCGGTACCAAAAAAAAAAAAAAAAAAAAAAAGTTCTAATGACTTCACTGTCAGGCAGATATCACAGAGTGCATGTGTACAAACCTGGAGAACACAGTTCAATCACTCAGCGCGGCCTCTTGATGCACTCATAACATGCATGAGGCATCTGCCAACATAACGCCGCATACTGGCTCACAATAAACTATTCTTTAGATGTAGAAGAGTACACACTAAAATAATGATAAAAACTGTAATACAGTAAATACATAAACCAATAATAGTTTATCATCAAGTATTATGTTCTGTACATAATTTTATGTCAATACTGTGAGCAGTGTTGTGGGTTTATTTATGCCAGCATCATCACAAAGACATGAGTAATGCATTGCTCTGTGGGATCACTAGGCGATACAAAGTTTTTGGATCCATTATATAATCTTTTGGAACCACTGTTATATATGTGTTATGTGGCATATGGCTGTATTTTGTTTGCAAGTAAAAGAAACTGACTCTTGGACTTTTAACCAAACATGAAATTCATCGTAAGGGTGAAATGTGCTCATGGACTCAATAAAAGACAGGCTTATACAAATAGTTAGCCCTCCCAATCCGTTTATTCCACATCTGAGGTTTTAACCAACCACAGACCAAAAAATATTCAGAAAAAAAATGGCATCAGTACTGAACATGTAAAGTCTTTATTATTATTATTTATGTTTTTTAGTTGTAGGTGGATACAATACCTTTATTTTATTTATGTGGTGTTGAGAATCGAACCCAGGGCCTCACACATGTGAGACAAGTGCTCTACCACTGAGCCATAGCCTCAGCCCCTATTATTATAATTATTGTTGTTGTTGTTGGTGGTGGTGGTGGTGGTATAGGGGATTGGACTCAGGGACACTCAATCACTGCATCACACCACCCCCAGCCTTTTTATTTTTTATTTTGAGGCAATTTTTTACTTGAGGCCCTGAGTTGCTTAGGGCCTCTCTAGGTTGCTGAGGCTGACTTTGAGCTTGCAATCCTCCTGCCTCAGCTTCCTGAGCCACTGGGGTTACAGACGTGTACCACTGTGCCCAGCTCTCATCATTATTTCCTAAGCAACATAGTTTAGCAACAATTTACATATTACAGTTGGTATTAAAAGTCACGTAGTAATCAGCTAAAATATATTGGAAGATGTACACTGATTGTATCCAAATATGTCTTATTTTGTCATTCAGTATAAGTGACTTGAGCATCCATAGATTTTGGTACCTGAAGAGGTCCCAGAATCAATCTCCTATGGATACAGAAAGACAACTGTACAGAGATATCTAAATAAATATAGATATAGACACTCTACTATAAATGAATGAGAATGAGAACAAATGTGTGTGCAGAATGAGTGCTAAAGTTAGGCCTCAAAATTATTTATATCTCATCTCTCACTTCCATAGTATGGCACTACACAAAGTTATACAATTATATTAGACTTGAGTAAAGGGTTGTAGAGATAAAAACAGAAAAATCACATTTCAAAAAAAGGAATTTAAAATAATAGGTCTGAATATGACTTTTCTTATACTTCAAGAGAAAATCTAACAACATAAACACTTCACATTGTGTCTCCTTGTAGATGCTCTTTAATTACTAACCTGCTTTTCTGCCTTCAGGTTCTATAGGGTAATAATTGATTGGTTTTAAAATGTTTCACTAGTCATATGTAGTAAATGCTATTAGTTGGTTACTATTACCCAATAGCTCATTTAAAGTGTACAGTTCAATGGTTTGTAGTATATTCACAGATATGTACCACCATCACCACAGTCCATTGTAGAATACTTCTTTTTATGTACTGTGGATGGAACCCAGTGGTGCTTTACCTCTGAGCTACACCCCAGTCATATTTATTTATTTTGACACAGGTTCTTGCTGTGTTGTGCAGGCTGGCCTCGAATTTGGGATCCTCCTGCCTCAGCCTCCCAAATCACAGGGAATATAGGCATGCACCACTGTACCCAGCGCTATAATCTTAACAATGTATTTTTGGAGTAAAGTTCTGTATATTAATGAAATCTAGTTTATCACTTTTCTTTTATAATTCATACTTATAGTGCCATGTCTAAGAATTCATCACCAGGTCCTAGGTCCCAAAGATTTTCTCCTATTATCTCCTAAAAGCTTTACACTTAACATTTAAATCTAGGGTTAATTTTGAGTTCATTTTAATATAAGCTGTGAGGTTTGGCTTAAGGTTTTTGTTCACTTTTATTTTTGGTTATTTTTGCCTATTGTTCTGGTACTGTTTCGTGAAAAGGAAAACAGTTCCTCCATTGAACTGTTTTTGCACCATTGTCAAAAACCAATTGGACCTAAGTAGGGCTGAGGGGGAAAGGTAACTTGAGTGGCAAAAATATTTTCAATTATTTCCTAACATAACTGTAAATATCCATTTTGTCACCAAATATCAAATTACATATTTTCCCTTTAGAAAAATGTTAAGCCATAACCAAATAATAAAATAAAATTATTGTACAAGAAAAAATTGGAAAATTTGTGTGGGTCTATTTCTAGGTTCTCAATTCTATTTCATATATCTATATATCTATCTCTCTGCCAATACCACACAGTCTTGATTATTGAAGCTTTATAAAAATCTTTGAAATTGTATGAAGAGATTTATGTGTTGGTTTTGTATCCTAAAACCTTGCAAAATTCACATACTAATTATGGGGGTTGTTATATATTCATTAAGATTTTCTGTGAAGACAATTATGTCATGTGCTATTTCATTCTTTCAAATCTGTATTCTTTTTGTTTCTTTTTAAAAATCTTATTTCACTGGCTAGAACTTCTGTCACAGAAGGAGAGGTGTCTCCAGAGAAGGGTGTGAGGAGTTCCCAGAGAGAAGGGGGAACGCAACTCAAGATCGCCAGGGTTCTTGGCTTATGTGATGGAAAAGAATTTCAACATACACTGATCAGAGGCATAAACAGTTTATTTAGGAAAGCTGATACACACTCAAGGAAGACTGTGGGCTGCCTCAAGAGAGATAACACCTTTGAGGGTAAAACAAGGAATACACACTCAAGGGAGAATATGGGCCATCTTAGGAGGGAGAAACATGTTTTGGGGGTTCCTGTCTCTTTTTCAAAAGAAATTTGGTGAGGGTGGGTATGAGAAGGTAGAATGATATCAGTCTGGTGATCTCAATGATTTATGATGGTCTAGTCAGTCTCAGGATCCTTAGCTTGACATCATCTTCGTTATCTGATCTACGGATACTCCTGGAAAGTCCCATAAATTATAGGTTCCTCAAGATACCATCTTCCTCTTTAATCTGTTTATTTGGTGGGTTAATTAACAGTGCACAGGTAGAATTACAGATTTTCGATGACTTTGGGAATGAGAAGCCTGGGAGGATGTGGAATTTTTGAATTAAAATTTTATTTCCTGTTCTTTCCTTTATGTCTCCTTTCTACCTATTTTTAATTTCTTCTACTCTACCTCATTTCCAGTACTGTGTTGAATAAGAGAGTAAGAGTGAGCCGGGCACAGTGACACACACCTGTAATCCTAGCAGCTGCGGAAGCTGAGGCAGGAGGATTGTGAGTTCAAAGACAGCCTCAGCAATTTACTGAGGCCCTAAGCAACTTAGCGAGACCCTGCCTGTAAATAAAATATAAAAAGGACTGGGAATGTGGGTTAGTGGTACAACAACAACAAAAAAAGTGGATATCCTCTCCAGGTTCACAATCTTAATGGAACAGTGTGCAATTTCTCACCATTAAATATTATGTTAGCTATAGGTCTCCTGTAGATGTTCTTTAATGGTTTGTTGAAATTATTTTTTGTCATGAATAGGTGTTGGTTTCTGTCAAATGTTTGTTCTACATTAAATGATATAATAAAAGAAGACTTTTCTTTGAACTAGTGACTTGCATTGATTGGATTTCAAATACTGAATGACCTTCACATGTCTGAAATAAACCCCACTTGGATATGGTATACAATTCTTTTTATATATTTTTGAATTCCATTTGCTAGTATTTTGCTAAGATTTTTTGTGTCGTAGTCATGAGGCATACCAGTTTTAGTTTTCATTTCAGTTTTTTTTAAAACTGTCTTTTTTTCTGGTTTGGGTATCAGAGTGATACTGGCTTCACAGAATGAGTTGAAAAGTATTTGATTGGGCTTGTGACAACAGTTTCATGTGATTTAAAATATAACAATAGTGGGCGGGGGTTGTGGCTCAGCGGCAGAGAGCGCTCGCCTCACACGTGCGCGGCCCGGGTTCGCTCCTCAGCACCACGTAAACATAAATGCATTACATTGTGTACAACTAAAGTAAATAAATAAATATATTTAAAAAAATATAACAATAGTGGATGGATGGGGATGTGGCTCAGGGGTTAAGTGCCCTCTGGGCTCAATCCCTGGTGTGAGTGTTTTATGTGTGTTTGTGTGTGTGTGTAACAATAGTAGATATGATGTCAGCATTTTCTCGTAAGATGTGAGAAATACTATCATCCACAATAATAAAGCCAAATGCCACACTTCAGATGGAAACTAGGTGGCTTTCATTCTCAGGGAGATATTTTATAGATGTCTGAATAGAAGAAAGACAATTCCCCTTTCTGAACTTTTACCATGACACTTCAGGCTTTGTAGATTTATTAGAACAAGAGGTGGATACCAAGTGGGAGATAAAGAAAGCACAGGACTCTAATCATTATTGAATCCCACACACACAAGTATAGCTGTCTCCTTATATCTGTCCATGATCCAGAATTTTCTTTTCAATTTTTTTCTGAAAGAAACATTTCCATGTCTTTTGTCTTTTTAAGTTTCTTTTCTTTTTGTAGCCATTAATTTAGATGCATACTTCATGTCCATCATGGTATTGTTGAAATAGAAACTCTTCTGTAAGAGTGAACATATAGACTCTCAACCCAGGCTGCTAATGGCTGGTCTAACCAGACTGAACAGGAGGACCTGATGGTAAAAGTAGTCTGAGGGCTTCCTGTGGGAGGTGCGCTGAAGTGGCTCCTTGGCTTGGACTGCAAAAACCAAGCTCCTTGAGCTTAGTTGTACCATAAAATTGGTTACTACTCATGTAGAGCATTTTCTTTTAAAAAAAAATATATATTTATTTGTTTTCGTTGTACACATGCCTTTATTCTTACGTGATGCTGAGGATCTAACCCGGGCCGCGCATGTGCCAGGCGAGTGCTCTACTGCTGAGCCACAACCCCAGCCCCTATAGAGCATTTTCACCAGTTAATGATCTAGTGCACCTTACTTGGCAAATGGAGGCCATTGCTGCTGCCTCTGATTCCACTGCTGCCAGCCTCAGATCACCTGGAGGTCGTCTTTCTGGGTTCTGCTACCACAGAAGAAACTGCTGCCCTGGATGCAACTGAAGCTGACACTGCTGCTGACCCCCAGAGATCGTCTGGTGACCCTGCCCCCACAGCTGCAAACCACGCAGCTGCTGACCCGCTGCCTGCTGCCAACAACCACCACCACTACCACTGCTACCAGGCCTAGAGGACTGCTTCGGGTGAGACTCCGGGTTTGGTTGCATGTGGCTGCACCCATTTTGGGACACCAAACAAGGCCTGGGGCCTGGGTGCTAGCAGGCTCACCACCACAAGAGCCTCTGTCTGGGGACTCCAGCTGGGACCTACAGGTACAGTGTGGGGGAACCTGCAAGTTCAGAGGAACCTGGGGTCTTCCTGCTGAGAGTGCTGGTGGCCCTTTTCTTGCTGCTGCATCTCGGGGTTACTCCTTTGCATGAGGGTATCCTTGGTGGTCTCTGCAAGTAGGAGCAGCACTGAGATCTTGAGACTGCAGTGCGGCTGAGACTGAGGTATCTGAAGCCCAGATTGGTGAGTCAGAGACTGGGATTCCAAGGGTTGATCTGGGTTTGGTGATCCTGAAAAATGTCAGAGACGGGGCTGAGAAACTGTTGATCACTGACAGAGACAGTTCGACTTTCCAGCAAGATTTATTTTATTTTATATTTTGATTCACTACTCTCTACCATATTTGGAACAGGATGTTTTTAATGCATCAGTATGTGGAGGGCAATGATATATGAATGGTGTTTTGCATTTTTATTGGATTTGATTCTTATGTCTTTAATTTTTTTCTCTTTGTTCGTATTCTTCCTCTCTCTCATCTATTTTCTTGGATTTTCTTTCCAACTTTTCTCCAACCAACAGCCAATCTCTTTCAGCTCCTCTTCCACTCTTCCTGTGAATTTTTACATCGAGCTTCTCTATTCCTTCCTCATGAATATTGCATACTACACTACCTCTGTCCTCTCATCCACCATTTGAAATTGTAAGTAGTTTTTAACAAATATTCTGTTTGTACTAGAGATAGTTATTGAACTCATCATTTTGTTTAATACAACAAAAGCAATAGATGACTTAGTGGGAGCTGCTAGGTTTAAGACTATATATTGTGTACACTGGGTGCTGTTGATATTGGTCTCACCAGTAAAGGTGAAGTGCTGGAAACCTTCAGGGACACTATAGGTCTACAGGGTAGAAATTATCCTGCCTTAGATCCATACTTGTAGATGGGAAAACACACTAACAACATGAAAAAACAGGGGAATAAAGTGGCCCAAGCACAGCAAGATGCTTCAACAACAGAAACTACTGATAACACAGTGGAAGAAATGTCTAAGAAGGAGTTCAGATTGTCTATAGTTAAATTTATATGTGAAGTAAAGGATAGTATAAGGAGTGAAATAAAAAAAATAGAAAGTGAAAGACCACTTCAATAGTTAGAGATCATGAAAAAAAATAGAACTCCTCGAAATGAAGTAATCAGTAAACCAAATAATAAATTCAATAGAAAGCATCACCAACAGACTAGACCACTTGGAAGACAGAACCTCAGACAATGAAGACAAACTATATAATCTTGAAAGTAGAGTTGAATATGTGGAGAAAATGGTAAGAAACCATGAACAGAACATCCAAGAATTGTTGGATAACATGAAAAGACCAAATATAAGAATTATCAGAACAGATGAAATAGCAGAGATACAAACCAAAGGAATGCACAATCTTTTCTATGATATAATAGCAGAAAATTTCCCAAACCTAAAGAATGGAATGGAAAATCAAACACAAGAGATTTACAGGACCCCAAATGTACAAAATTACAGTAGACCCACACCAAGACACATTATAATGAGAATGATCAACACACAGAATAAAGATAAAATCTTAAGGATTGTGAGAGAAAAAAATCAAATTACATATAGGGGGAAACCAATTTGGATCTCAACTGACTTCTCAACCCAGACCCTCAAAGCTAGGAGGTCATGGAATAATATATTTCAAGCTCTAAAAGAAAATGGATGCCAACCAAGAATTTTATATCCAGCAAAATTAAGTTTCAGATTTGAAGGTGAAATTAAAACATTCCACGATAAACAAAAATTAAAAGAATTCACAACTAAAAACCCTAGACTACAGAGCATTCTCAACAGAATATTCCATGAGGATGAAGTGAAAAAAAAAAAAAAAAGTGAAAACCAGCAAAGGGAGGATCTACATTAAAGGGATATTCAACTAAATGAGAAAATTAAGACAAATCAAAAACCAGAAATAAATCAAAATGACAGGGAGTACAAATCATATCTCCATAATAACCGTGAATGTTAATGGCCTAAACTCATCAATAAAAAGACACAGACTGACAGATTGGATTAAAAAGCAAGACCCAACAGTATGCTGTCTTCAAGAGACTCACCTCATGGGCAAAGACATCCACAGGCTGAAGGTGAAAGGATGGGGAAAAATTATCACTCATATGGATTGTGTAAACAAGCAGGGGTTTCCATTCTCGTTTCAGATAAAATAGACTTCAAACCAAAGTTAATCAGAAGAGACAAAGAAGGACATTTCATATTTCTTAAGGGAAGTATACATAAGCAGGACATAACAATTATAAATATTTATGCCCCAAACAATGGAGCACCTATGTACATAAAAAAAAAAAAAAAAAAACCCTTCTCAATTTCAAGAGTCAAATAGTCCACAATACAATAGTACTGGGTGACTTTAACACACCTCTCTCACTACTGGACAGATCTTCCAAACAAAAACTAAATAAAGAAACTATAGAATTAATTAATATAATCAATAATTTAGACTTAACAGACATGTATATACAGAATATTCCATCCATCAATGAGCAAATATAATTTCTTGTCAACAGCACATGGATCCTTCTCTAAAATAGACCATATCTTATGCCACAAAGCAACTCTTAGTAAATATGAAAAAACAGAGATAATACCCTGCATTCTATCAGACCACAGTGGAATGAAATTAGAAATTAATTATAAGATAAAAAATAGAAGCTAGTGTAACAAATAGAGACTAAATAATACACAATTGGATGATGAATGGATAGTAGAAGAAATCAAGGATGAAATAAAAAAATTCTTAGAGGTAAATGAGAACACTGAAACAACATATCAAAATCTTTGGGACACTATGAAGGCAGTACTAAGAGGAAAGTTTATTGCATTGAGTGAATTTATTAAAAGAATAAAAAGTCAACAAATAAATGACCTAACACTACATCTCAAATCCCTAAAAAAAGAAGAATAAGTCAACACCAAAAGCAGCAGAAGACAGGAAATAATTAAAATCAGAGCTGAAATTAATGAAATTGAAACAAAAGAAACTATTGAAAAAATTATCAAAACAAAACGCTGGTTCTTTGAAAAAAATAAATAAAATAGATAAACCCCTGGCCATGCTAATAAAGAGAAAAAGAGAGAGAACTCACATTAATAAAATATAAGATAAAGAAGGAGACATCACAAGGGACACATCTGAAATACATAAGATAATTAGAAACTATTTTGAAAATTTATACTCTAATAAAATAGAAAACATGAAAGACATCAGCAAATTTCTAGAGACATATGACCTACTCAAACTGAAAGAGGAGGTCATACATGATTTAAACAGATAAATTTCAAGTAATGAAATAGAAAGCACCATCAAAAGCCTACCAACCAAGAAAAGCCCAGGACCATATAGCAGAGTTCTATAAGACTTTCAAAGAAAAATTAACACCCATACTCCTCATAGTATTCCACAAAATAGAAAAGGAGGGAACCCTTCCAAAGTCATTCTGTGCAGCTAATATTACCCTGATGCGAAAACCATACAAGGACACATCAAGGAAAGAAAACTTCAGACCAATATCCCTGATGAACATAGATGCAAAAATTTTCAATAAAATTCTGGCAAATCACATACAAAAAACACATTAAAAAGATAGTGCACCATGATCAAGTGGGATTCATCCTAGAGATGCAGGGTTGGTTCAACATACAGAAGTCAATAAACGTAATTCATCATATTAATAGTCTTAAAAACAAGAATCATATGATCTTCTCAATAGATGCAGAAAATGGATTTGACATAATACAGCACCCCTTCATGTTCAAAACACTAGAAAAACTAGGGATAGTAGGAACATACCTTAACATTGTAAAAGCTATATACGCTAAACCCAAGGCCAGCATCATTCTAAATGGAAAAAAATTGAATGCATTCCCTCTAAAAAACTGGAACAAGACAAGGATGTCCTCTTTCACCACTTCTATTCAACATCATCCTTGAACTCTAGCCAGAGCAATTAGACAAAAGAAAGAAATTAAAGGGATACAAATAGGTAAAGAAGAACTCAAACTATCACTATTTGCTGATGACATGATTTTATATCTAGAAGATCCAAAAAAATTCCACCAGAAAATTTCTAGAACTAATAAATGAATTCAGCAAAGTAGCAGGATATAAAATCAACACCCATAAATCAAATGCATTCCTATACATCAGTGATAAATCCACTGAAAGAGAAATTAGGAAAATTACTCCATTCACAATAGCCTCAAAAAAAATATCTGGGAACCAATCTAACAAAAGAGGTGAAAGACCTCCACAATGAAAACTACAGAACACTAAAGCAAGAAATTGAAGAAAACCTCAGAAGATGGAAAGATCTCCCATGCTCCTGGATAGGCAGAATCAATATTGTCAAAATGGCCATACTACCAAAAGCGTTATACAGATTTAATGCAATTCCTATTAAAATCCCAATGACATTCTTCATAGAAATAGAAAAAGCAATCATGAAATTCATTTGTAAAAAAAGAGACCCAGAATAGCTAAAGCAATCCTTAGCAAGAAAAGTGAAGCAGGAGGCATCACAATATCTTACCTTAAACAATACTAAAGAGCTACAGTAACAAAATAGCATGGTACTGGCACCGAAATATACTTATAGACCAATGGTACAGAATAGAGGACACAGAGACAAACCCACATAAATACAGTTATCTCATACTAGACAAGGGTGCCAAAAACATTCACTGGAGAAAAGATAGCCTCTTCAACAAATGGTGCTGGCAAAACTGGAAATCCATATGTAGCAAAAATGAAACTAAACCTCTGTCTCTCACCCTGCACAAAAAATCATCTCAAAGTGGATCAAAGACTTTGGCACTAGAACAGAGACTATGTGCCTAATAGAAGAAAAAATAGGCCCAAATCTGCACCACATCAGCCTAGGATCTGACTTCCTTAACAAGACTCCTAAAGTGCAAGAAGTAAAATCAAAGGTCAATAAATGGGATGGATTCAAATTAAAAAGCTTCTTTTCATCAAAGGAAACAATTAATAATGTGAGGAGAGAGCCTACAAATTGGGACAAAATCTTTACCACATACACCTCTGATAAAGCATTAATCTCTAGGATATATAAAGGACTGAAAAAACTTAACACCAAAAAAAAAAAAACCCAATTAATAAATGGGCTAAGGAACTGAACAGACACTTCACAGAAGAAGAAATACAATTGATCAACAAATTTATGGAAAACTGTTCGACATCTCAAGCAATTAGAGAAATGCAAATAAAAACTACTCTAAAATTTCATCTCACTCCTGTCAGAATGGCAATCATCAAGAATACAGTCAACAATAAATGTTGGTGAGGATGTGGGGGAAAAGGTACACTCATACATTGCTGGTGGGACTGCAAATTGGTGCAACCACTATGGAAAGCAGTATGGAGATTCCTCAGAAAACTGGGAATGGAACCAACATTTGACCCAATTGTTCCACTCCTCAGCTTATACCCATAGGACTTAAAATCAGCATACTACAGGGACACAGACACATCAAATGTTTATAGCAGCTCAATTCACAATAGCTAGACTATGGAACCAACCTAGGTGTCCCTCAATAGATGAATGGATAAAAAATATGGTATATATACTCAATGGAATATTACTCAGCTTTAAAGAAGGGTGAAATTATGGCATTGCAAGTAAATGGTTGGACTTGGAGAATATGATGCTAAGTGAAAGAAGCCAATCCCACAAAACCAAAGGCCGAATGTTTCCTCTAATATGTGGATACTGAGTCACAATAAGGCAGGGAGCACTAAGGGAAAACAGTGTTATGTTAAATTAGGTAGAGGGAAGTGATGGGAGGGGAGGGAGGGGATGTGGGGATGGGAACGATAGTGGAATGAAACAGACATTATTACTGTATGTATATATGTGACTACATGACCAACATGATTCTGCAACATGTACACTCAGAAAAATGAGAAATCATACCCCATCTATGTATATCACAGTGCATAAATGCATTCTACTGTCATGTATAACTAATTAAAACAAATAAAAAATTTAAAAAGGAGTGAACATATATTTCCACAAATCCTTTTAGTTATAAGATTTACAGTACTAAATGAACTGCCAAACAAAACCCTTTCTTTCTTTCTTTCTTTCTTCCTTCCTTCCTTCCTTCCTTCTTTCTTTCTTTCTTTCTTTCTTCAGTTCTGGAGATCAAACCAGATAATTATACATGTTTAAGCAAGAACTCTACTACTGGGCTACATCCCCAGCCTCACTAATCTATTTTAAGTAAACAATAAATGAGGGGGCCACAAAGGGAACCCAAGTTCCAAAACCATTTACTACTTCAAATTCTCTCCTCTTCCCAGGCTGGAGTACCCCCCACCCCCCGTTTTTCCCCAAGGGTGTGAGCAAGGCTGCCAATCAGTAATGACCAGTGAAGGTCCCAAGGACCTACTACATTTGACATGGCTACAGCTACTTCTAAGAGCTCAACCTGCCCAAAGCTGAGACCAACAAAGAGTCCCCATATGGCAACATTCTCTGGAGGGACCATCCAGGCACCTGGTGGCAGACTGATGAAATCCATCTAGAAGGAGCAGCATTTTTTTCTCAAATAGGCGTTTATTTTGTTCATGGATTTTTTGAACCCACATCTCTGCTTATTTTCACCCATGGACTTCCTGAACCCCTATTCATATGTGCAATATCTCACATAACAGTGCTTCTGACCAAGGAAACCACACGAAGGAGAAAGACCCATGCCAGAGTGCTCATGTTCACCTGCCAAACTGGTGTTACGATGCATCTCGTTCCCCTGGAGCACCCGTGCTGCAACACTGGTTTTATCCCACAGCAGGTTGCTTGAGACTGCCGCCCAATCATATGGAATTCCCTTCTTTCTTTCTTTCTTTTGGCAGTATTAGTGATTGAACCGAGGGTGTTTGCGAGCTAGGCAAGTGCTCTACCAATGAGCAACAATCCCTAGCCCACAGCCCCCATCTAGCATTCTTTATGCCACAGAACCAACTGGCAAACCATAGGTCCTACTGAATTGGCTCAGATGTTTGATCTTGATTATCAAGTGGAAATAGGGTTAATGTTAAATAATGCGGTCAAGTAGTCTGTGTTTTGAATTCAGGGGATCCTCTGTAACATTTACTAATACTTCCATGACTAAGCAGCACCACTGAAGATCCAGACTTAACAGGAATACCGGTTTGGGTCACACACTAAGCAAAGACTTCTGACCTCTTGAGGAGAGTAATGGGAGAATATTGCAAGAGGGAAGTTATAAATACCAATTATGATCTCATGACCAGTCACAGAAATGAGAATTGTAGTAGCCCCTCCCCACAGAACTTTCCCATCTTCCTCTTTATATTTTATATGTATGAAATAAAGGTTTAAGCCTGGCGTGGTGGCGCATGCGTATAATCCCAGCACTTGGGAGGCTGAGGCAGGAGGATCGCGAGTTCAAAGCCAGCCTCAGCCATGGCGAGGCCCTTAGCAACTCAGTGAGACCCTGTCTCTAATAAAATACAAAAAAGAGCTGGGGATGTGGCCCAGTGGTCAAGTGCCCTGAGTTCAATCCCTGGTACCAAATAAATAAATAAATAAAGGTTGATAGAGGTTAGCTTTATAATTTTTCTTTAGGTTATAAGATACTGATGTAGGGTGGTACCTAAACTAGGAGGGGAACAACTATCTTCTCGAGACTGGTATAACCTTTTTGCCTTGTGCACAAGTCTGTGTGGATATTGAGTAGCTAGGGAGGTGGTGGTCTGTGTGTCTCAAGTTCCATTTTACACTCATTGTATTTGAGAGGTGGAAAAGCTAAAAAAGGTGTTTGATCCTCATTCTAATCTAGATTCTGGATGTGGATTAGGTTTGGATGGTTAGATTAGCTGGCGTGAGACTTAGAGTGCAGAGAGGACGCAGATGGTTGTGGTGGTGGTGAGAATATAGGTGGGCTCGGAGATGTGAGTGTTGGCAGCAGCTGGAGCCAGCTTTGTGTCAGAAACTGTTTCCCAGCCTCTGCTTTGCAGCTCCTGTGGTGTGCCTTCAAGCCCAAACTCTGATGCACCCCCTGATCTCATTGCTCCTGCACTGCCAATGATTTTCTAAGTACCTACTCTGTAAAATAAATCCCCTCCTGCTTGAAACATCTAAATTCTCCTCCCTCTATTAAACCTGACTGATTATAGAAGCAAAATGAACCCTGCCATACAAAATAGTCATCTCTCGGGGGCTGGGCTTGTGGCCCAGTGGTAGAGCACCTGCCTCACACATGTGAGGCACTGGGTTCAATCCTCAACACCACAAGAAAATCAACAAAAGAAAGGTATTAATTTTTTTTTTAAAAAAATATAGACATGTCTCCCTGAAAATTCTGATTATATGTAGGGTAGCAGGCTAAGAATTCTCTTTGTAATTCATTTGTTTCTTCCAAGTGTCACTTTCAAGTGAGAAGCATTGTACCCAGTGAAAAGAGAATTGTAGAACAGGGAGCTGGCCAGATACCAGCAAACATCACAGAGATGGTGACCACATCGTGGATACTGGTCCTAACTTTGATATGGCGCTTTTCAGTTTGTAAAGTATGTTCCCAAAGAGTGGAGAGTGGTGCTTGGCAGGAGGCTCTTGAGTAGGACAGCTCTGACTACCTATGAATGATTTCTCAGTTGTGTGGCTCTGAACAAATGATATTATTACCCTATTTCTCGTTTGACTTACCTGAAAAATTGAGATAGCAACATGACCCATTGGATAAAATGTTTGTGCAGACCCATTGAGGTGATGGCACAGTGTTAGCTTGGCACTGACAAACGCCACAATAAGTATTAGGTGTTTTTCTTTTTATCATTATTATTTAGATTGCTCAGCATACTTCCTAGCACAATTGACTTTAGATTCATGTTTTCAAATCTTAAAGTCAAAGAGATTGCTAATATCACTCACTAACTTTTGAATTTGGATCATTTGGTTTCATTAAGACATTTAAACTGTTTTGCCAGATGAGGTTATCATCGAACACTCTGACCTTTAGGAGCGGCATAAAAACCACAGTACTCTGCAAATAATCAAGTGGACAGGGAAGTCAAAGAGGAGTCTTTTTGTTTTCTTCCTCTCTGAACTATATGCATGGCAGAAGTGGGTCATAGGTTTCTGCCCTGGTGCCCCAAGAGGCCCAGAGACCAGCTTTTGTTGACGTGTTGATTGGGGATGCGGATAAAGGCACTAAGTTCCACACGCCGTGCTCCCGTTGGGTCACAGAGCTCCTTCCGTGGGCGCTCTTTGGTGGCCCTTGCTTGGGCTCTGCCATTAGCACAGTCCTATGGGCTCCTGAGTGACAGCGCCAGGACGCCCTGCCCGGGGTCCCCGGTCACAGCACTTGCTCCAAGGAGCTTTCTCGACTTCGACTTCGCTGCTTGCTTTTTCCCGCCGTCTAAGGCTGTGCACAACTGCGCCTGTCCCTTCCCTGGGGGCCGTGGCAGAGGTGGGGGTCGCAGCGGCCGCTTGGAGCAGCGCTGGGCGGGCGGGCTTTGGGC
This sequence comes from Tamias sibiricus, assembly GCA_025594165.1. Taxonomy (NCBI): domain Eukaryota; kingdom Metazoa; phylum Chordata; class Mammalia; order Rodentia; family Sciuridae; genus Tamias; species Tamias sibiricus. Next base: position 143,485,024 of record CM046667.1, on the reverse strand, counting down.
CCGCCCCGCCAGCATCCCTGGCCCGACTTCCTCCTGCTGCAGGCGGCCGGCCCAGCTGGAGGAAGCAGCGGCAGGAGCGGCCACGATGAGCACGGGCGACGCCGTGTGCACCGGCTGGCTGGTCAAGTCGCCCCCCGAGAGGAAGCTGCAGCGCTACGTGAGTAGGGGCGCTATGCACCCCTGGCCTTCGTGTCCTGCTGCCCCTGCCCGTGCAGTGGCCGCGCCAAGGCCGCGGGGAGCCCCAGGGCTCTGGGCGCGCCAAATGCAGCCGCTCCCAGAGCCCCGGCTGCAGGCGAGGCCAATCGACGGAAAGCGAAATCTCACGTCGAGCCAGCGTCGCGGCTCTGCCCTGCAGCGGGTCAGATCCTGGTGGCTCTTGTTCGCGGGTTTCAGCGGCTCCGGACAGCTGCTGATCTCGGCAGAGGGAGGCGGGTTGGGGCTGAAACCCCAGGCACAAGTCCGGGTGCTGGAGAGACCAGGGAGACATCTCCATGAGTGCCCCTGTCTCTGGCGGGAAGTGGATTTGATTCCCATTGCCCAGCGAGGGGAACAGGGCAAGGGACAGGGAAGTGGACAGCAAGAGGAAACCTGCCTGGATCCGGCAGGCAGGGAGGGTCCTGCATTGCCCTTGGACTCTAAGGAGTGATCTCTCACTTAGTTATCACACAGTATGACCTAATTTCTCTTCGTGTCACTTCTCAGCTTTTTCTTTATGCTGACACCGCACTTTTGTTGTCCAGCAGGAATGACTGCCTTTTACTATTATGAAATAGGGAACTCTTGGAAGAGCACATCTTCGCACACATCCTACTCCCGTCTTTAATTATGCTACTAACAGCTCAAATGTTCTCAGCATAAGGTCTTAAAAATATTCTGCTTAAGGACCTGATTGGTACTGAGTTTGTTCTTCAGCAACTAGGAAGAACCACTTCAGTCCCCTGGGAGTAGCATATAAATAGATATTAGGGCTTTTAAAAAGATTTTGGTTGGGAGTAGCCTGATGGATCCATCTTATTCATAATTTCTAATTTCTCTGCAACTCTAGAGCACTGGGGTGGAAACAAATCCACCCATGCCACCCCCCCCACCCGGTGTGAGACAGCTGGTGCCAAACGCCTGTTCAGCCTGGTGCTCTTGTCTATAGCTCTGAAACTGCTGTGCCTTACTTCAGCAATATTTTTCATTCCCACATTTCAGAGCACACATTGTATGGAAATTCAAGAGATAAGATTACGAAGACAACTTTAGTGATGTATGAATACTTATAGAATTTGTGACAGGATCTTTTCCTGAAGTACAATTCTTCACAGCCTCTTTCTCCATTCACCCTGGGAAAGACTCCTCACTCCTAGGTGTCTTTGAAAAGATATTTGTTGTTTGCTCCTATGAGCAACATTGTAGGAGAATGTTGTTCTACTTAGCAGATAGATAACGGAGATGGATAAGCAGCAACATCTCTCTGATTAGCTACCGGTATGTCCCTGCATCCAAGGGTCCATAAGTGCAAGGTTTGTATCTCCCTGCTTTACCTCATCCAGCTGCTTCCCTAACTGTGCAGTTGTTTCGCGTCTCATTAACACTCAAAGGGAACAAGAGAAGAAAACCTACTCCTTCTCCTATGCTCTGCTTTTTCGATGTAGGGCATGGATCTCTGAGACACACCTCAAAAAGAAAAGTCCGGTTCCTCTCATCATTAAGGTCTGCAGGAACGCTTTTAGCCACTAGATGTCGATGGTGTGTCACCTCCACCGGGCGCGGGCAGAGCTGTCATTCACTAAGGCTTTAATTCAGCTCCTGTCACAAGTAGTTTCTCCTTCCTCCCATTAACTGGGCACCAACTCTAAACTAGGTCCTGTGTTTTGTGCTGGGAAGACAGAGAAATAAGACTTGATCCTAGTCCTCAAGAAGTTTATAACCTAACATGTTTAACACAATACCAACCAAAGCTAGTGACACAACCAGGACAATAATTCAGTTCTTTGCATTGGCAGGTCAGCAAGCAGCACTGCATCAGTACCAAAAATGGAAGCTCAGTCTGTGTTTAGGCAAAATGTTTAGTCCAATCTAAGCTTGTACTTCATCCACTTGATTCCATGAGTCAAGGCAACCTCGAAGTTATTTTTGATTAGTGATCTTTTAAAAGATACTTGACTTTTGTAATTTTTGTTTCACAAATAATAGAGAAATTTATTCTTACAGTAAAAATTCAAACAATATAGGAATAAGTACAAAGAGAAAGTCCCCTCTTCCCTCCATCCTATCTTCCCTTTGCATCCCTTCTTACTCCACTCCCGTCCCCAGGGATAACAGCTGTTAGCAGTGTTGCATCATTCTAGAAAATTTTCCAGAAAATATGTAACTATTTTTGCACAAAAGGGATCATTTTATAGTAACTGTCCTGCAGTTTGCTTTCTTCACAACAATTCTGGATATTTTTCCAGGTTAGCACATATAGGTTTACTTTGGTTTTCTTTCAAACCATTGCCTCGTATTCCTTGTGATACACGTATCATCATAATTTAACAATTTCTCAATTGACAAACATTTAGTTTACTTCTATTTTCTCGGTTTTAAAGAATTCTATGATAACAATCATAACAAAGTTATAATAATTTACACTTATTGACTATTTATACCTGCTGGGTGCTATGCTAACGGCTTTACTTGTATTGTCTCTGGATACAAAGTTATTTGTTGGGTATGCAATTCAAAAATATTTTCGACTACTCTGTAGTCTTTTCGTGTTCCTTACAGTGTATTTGGTAAAACTGGAATTTAAAAATTTTATGGAATAAAAACACCATTTTTCTTTTATGGATCATACTCTCAGTATCAAATCTAAGAACTTTTCACCTCCCTAAGATTCTGAAATTTTTCTCTTGTTTTTCCTAAAATTTTTATAATTTTACATTTTATATTTACATGCATGGCTTATTTGAAATTAATCTGTAAAAGTTGTGAGATATATTTCATGGTTTGCTTTCCTGCATATAGATTCCATTTGCTCTTTTTTTTTTTAATTTTCCATTTGCGCTTATGCCACTTACTGAGTTGAATGTTTTTATTCCATTGATTTGTTTTTGCAACTTTGTAAAAAAAAATCAATTGATCACATTTATGTAGGTCTGGTTCTTGATTCTCTAGTCTATTCCATTGAACTATTTGTTCATTTTTATGCCAACATCATGTGATTTGATGACCATAGGTTTATAATAATTCTTGAAATAAGATAGTTTAGCCCACCAACTTTGGCTTTCTTTGACAGGGTTATGTTACCAGGTCCTTTGCTTAGGTCAGTTTTAGAATTAGTTTGACATTTGATTTTGTTGCTCTTGTATCCTGTAGCCTTGCTAAAAACCACTGATTATTTCTAGTAGTCTTGTTTGTTCTTGGAACCTGCAGCATGGTAAATGTTGCATAGAAATTATAAAAGCAGACATCCTTTACTGTTTCTTGATCTTAGTATGTCATCTGTAGGGTTTTTGTAGGTGCCCTTTACAAAGCTGAGGAAATGTCCCTGTATTTCTAATTTTCTCAAAATTTCTTTTAAAAATCATGAATTGAATTTTGTTCAATGATTTTCCTGCATCTGTAATAATAATAATAATAAAAATAATAAGCTTTTTTCTTTACAGCATGTTACTATGGTAAATTATATTGATTCATTTTTAAATGTTGAACCAGACTTAAACTCCTAAGATAAACTTTACCTGGTTGTAATGTCTTATTCTTTTCATGTATTACTGGATTTGCTTTTCTAATATTTTGCTGAAGATATTTGTGTCTCTGTTAATGGGGGATATGGGCTTCAGTTTTCCTTTTTTTGTATTATCTTTGTTAGGTTTTGATATTAGCATAATGCTGGCTTCATAAAATAAAATGGGAAGTGTTCCCTCCTCTTTTTTTTCTGAAAGATACTGTACTAAATTTGTATTCCTTCTTCCTTAAATTATTGTTAGAATCCACCATTGAAACCATTTGGGACTGGACTTTTCTTTGTAAGAAGGTTATCTATGATCTATCAATTCTAGTTGTTTAACAGATACAGTGCTAAACAGATTATTCATATCTTGAATGAGCTTCAGTATTTTGTGACTTTCAAGGATTTTTTTTTCTATTTCATCTGCATTCTTGAATTTATTGGCATTAAGTTGGTCATTTTTCCTTATTAGTATTTGCAATGATGTCTCCTTTTTCATTTGTGATGCTGTAATTTATGTCTTCTTTATTTTTTCCCTAATGAATTTTGTCTCTTTTCTAAGAACCAGTTTTAAGTTTCATTGATCTCTGCTTGTTTCTCTGCTTTTGATTTCATTGATTTATCCACCTATTTTCATAATCACCTTCCTTCTAATCATTTTGGGTTTAATTTTGTCACTTCTTTATCTAGTTTATTAAAGCAGAAATTAAATTAATGATATGAGATCTTTCTTATTTTCTAATATAAGCATTTAATGCTACAAACTTCTCTCTAAGCATGGTTTTAAGTGCATCCCACAAAATTGGAATTGTTGTATTTTCACTCATTTCAAAACATTATTTAATTTCTTTCTGAGGTTTCCTTCTTGACTTAAGGATTGTCTAGAATTTTTTGTTTAATTTCCAAATGTTGGAGGATTTTCTAAATATCATTGTTACTAATTTATAGCTAAATTTCACTGTGATTTAAGAATAAACTATATCATTTCTATTCTTTAAATTTTATTATGTTATATTATGGCTCACAACATAATTTCACTTATTGAATATTATGTGTGCACTTGAAGAAAATGGGTTTTCTCTTATTTGGTGAAATGTTCTAGAAATGTTAATCAGGCCACCTTGGTTGACAGTGTTGTTCAGTTCTTCCATATCCTTACTGATTTTCTGCTTACTTTTACCATCAGTTACTAAGAGAGGTGTATAAAAACTTCTATCTGTAGTTGTGAATTTGTCCAGCCCATTTCTATTTTTATGTCATATATTTTGATGCTCATTTGTTACATACATTTAGAATTATTATGTTTTCTTGGGTAACAGAAATCATTTTGTTTATTTATGTCTATAACAGTGATGTTATTCCTTGTTTTGAAGTCTTGCTTTTTTATTCATTCGTACCTTCTTTTTTTTCTTTTTTTTTTTTTTTTTTTGGCCTTCTCTTGAGTTGAATAAGCATTTTTATTATTCCACTTGTCTCCATTACTAACTTACTATTCATAACTTTTTACAAATTTTTAGTAGTTGCCTAAGCATAAAAAGACATTTTTAATTAATTGGAGGCTTCTTTTAAGTAACCACTTCTTGAGCAGTGTAAGGCCTTTAAAGCAGAATAGTGCCATGTCATGTGTTGTAAATGCTAGAAACATGATACAGTGCTTCTAATTTTGCTTTACCCAATCAGTTATTTTTCAAGCAATTAAAAGGAGAAAAAAATGAATTTTACTCATTTCATTTCCAACACACTTCACTTTAGGCAAGTTCACTGTTCTGTCTGTTGTGTTGTTGCTCAGTGAGACTTCGTTTCTTGCAGCACCCCCTGCAGTATTTCACTGTTGGTTTTACTCCGTGCACTTCATAGGATTTGTGGAGGAAAAGCCGCTGAGTGCAAACCTCTTCTACCTGTGGTCCTTAAGGCCTTCACATTTTCTTGCTAGACCACAATCAGCGTCTACCAGTTCATCAACTATGCTAAGTGAATTCTTCCTACTGGTATTTGGTGGTCTCTGACCCAGATAAGCATGAATTTGGTTCTAATCTCTCCCTGAAAGTTCCTGTGTCTCCCCAGATTTAACATGTATAGGTTGCCCTGCACCCTCAGGTCATTTAAGTTTATGTTTCTTTGCTCGATTGATCTCTTTATTATTATGAAGTGACTTCTTGATATTCTTTGCTCTGAAATCTGCATTGTTTGATACTAATACAGCCACTCTAGCTTTCGTTTTTATTAATGATGTGATTTTATCATTTTACTTTTAATTTTTTCAGCGTTTACACTTAAAGTGGTTTTCTTTTTTCTTTTTCTTTTTATTATTATTATTATTATTATTATTATTTTGTTTGGTACTGGGGATTGAACTCAGGGGCACTTGACCACTGGGCCGCATCCCCAGCCCTTTTTTGTATTTTATTAGAGACAGGGTCTCACTGAGTTGCTAAGTGCCTTGCCATTGCCGAGGCTGGCTTTGAACTCGCGATCCTCCTGCATCAGCCTCCCAAGTGCTGGGATTACAGGCATGTGCCACCTTGCCCGGCTAAAAGTGGTTTTCTCATAGGTAGCTATAGTCAGTCTTGCTTTTTAAATCCAATCTGACAATCCTTTCCTTTTATTTAGACCACTGCATTTAGTGTGACTATTAATATCATTGATTTTCAATCTCTTATCTTGCTACTTGTCTCATTTATTCTTTGTTTCCTTTTTTTCTCTTTTGTGCTTTGTTTCAGATCAATTATTTTTATGATTCCATTTTATCTTCTTTGTTAGCTTTGCGTTTTTGTGTTTGAAATTATAATTTGAAATTATAGTGGTGGCTTCAGAGTTTTAGTATACACTTTAACTGATCATAGTCTGCCTCAAAGTAATATTATATCACTTCTTGTATTGTGTAAAAACTTACAAGAGTATACTTCAATTTTCCTTCTCCCAGGCTTTGTGCTTCTGCTGTTATAAATTTTACTTCTACATATGTTATAAACCACACGATAAGTTGCTTTTTTGCTTTAACCAGCCAATTATCTTTTTTTGTTTTGTTTTGTTTTGTTTTGGTACTGGAGATTGAAACCAGGGGCACTAAGTCATACCTCCAGCCCTTTTTTATTTTTTATTTAGTGACATGGTCTTACTAAGTTGCATAGTGCCTCACTAAGTTGCTGAGGCTGGCCTTGAATTTGCAATCCTCCTACCTTAGCCTCCCAAATCACTGGGACTACAGGCATGTGCCATCATGCCCAGCAAAACAGCCAGTTATCTTTTAAACAGATTTTTCAAAGAAGAAAAATATATTTACCCACATATTTACAAGATCTGAGATTCTTTCTATTCATCCATATTTCCCGCTTTGAGTCATTTTGCTTCTGCTCTGTATCTCTGCTGGTGAAGAAGCCTTTAAGCCTTTGTACATCTGAAGAAGATCTTTATTCTACCTCAGTTTTTAAATTAAATTTTTGCTAAGTAAAGGAGTCTTGCTTGATTTTTTCCTTTGAGCATTGTATGCATGTTATTCACTGTCTCCTTGTGTGTATTATTCCTTTGCACACAATGTGCCTTTTCTCTTGAGCACTGTTAGTACCAGTTTGGGGTTCATTGAGCTTATTGGATGCACAGATCTGTAGTTCCTTCTTGGCAATAATTATGTTTTAAATATTTATTCTCTCTCCCATCTCTTTCCTGTAACTTGGAGATTCCAATTACATCTATAATAGGCTGCTTGAAATTGTTCATTTATCTTTTTTTCTGCAGTGTCTACAATCTGCTGTTAATTTTATACAGTGTATCTTTCACCTGAGACCTTTTATTTTTCATATTGTGCATTTTAATCTTTCATGTCTCCTTAATATTTTCATGATTTTCTCTACCTTCTTGAATATGTAATTACAATCTGTCAGTGTTCTTGTCTACAAACAAAATGTGCAGCAACTTCTTTATAGAGACTAGCCTGTTCCATGTCATTAGAAATTTATCTTAGGGACCAGGTTCTTGATATATGTAGAGTTCAGTACACATTGTCTGGCATGCAATATTGTTTCAGTCAGTTTTGCATAGCTTTGACCATATTCACCTAGAAGAGGCAAAGTTTATTTTGGCTCACAGTTCAGAGACTCAATCCACGGCTGGCTGAGTTCATTACTGTGGGCTCAAGTTGAGGCAGGACATCATGGCAGCAGGATGTGGCAGAGGAAAGCTGCTCAGCTCATGGCTGGCCAGGAAGCAGAGAAAAGGGGAAGGAGCCACAGGGAAGATGCACCCTTCCAGGGCATGCCCCAAGTGACCCACCTTCTCCAGCCATGTGCTACCTGTCTACAGTTACCACCCAGTCCATTCAAACTAGGAAGGACTGGTTAGATTATGCCTCTCACAATCCAATCATTTTACCTCTGAATATTCCTGCAGAAACACGGGAGCATTTAGGGACACCTCATATCCAAGCCATAACAAAAATCTTACTAATCTAAGGTCTTCTCTACTTTGTGCTCAACAAGTCTAATCAGCACGATGTCATTAGCATAGTGATTGAAAGTGTGATGGTCTGTGAGACATCTAAAGATCAGTGTAGTATATTTGCCATATTCAAGGAAGAGCTTTTAGAATTTAATTTGGTATTCTTCAAACGTTTGATGATTCTTGGGTGTCTTCTCATATTTGTATTTGATGGTATAAATCAGTGGCTCTCAGTGGAGGAGATATTTTGCCCCCAGTCATGATGGCAATATTTAGCAAAATAAATAAATAAATAATGAAACTATAAGACATCCACTTAAATTTACATTTTAGGTAATAAAACAGTTTTGGAGTGTAAGCAAGTTTAGTATAAGTCAACATTTTGGAATAGGGGAACATTTGGAAATCTCGGGAGACATTTTGATGTTAAAACTAGGGGTGAGGATGCATTTGGCACTTCACAAGTAGACACCACATATGCCACTAAATATCCTATATCACAAAGAGTTCAGGCCAAAATGTCAGTAGTGCCAAGCATGAGAAATTTTGTTCTATATTGAACAGTGACTATCTTCAGGTTAAATGACAATCCTTGTGACAAATATCCTGTTTCCTGATCTGGTGAAAAGGAAAGTCAAGGACCTGGGTTGGACATACTGGTGGCTTATTTCTTGGGTTGTGTGTCCCACAGTAACTGGAAGTATCTATACTCAGGATCAACCCCTAGGGTAGCTCTTCTTCAGGTTTCCCAGCTACCCTGAGAGAGCTGGTGACCACAGTTCTCTCATCAGCTCAGGGGAAAAAAAATCTGTGTTTTGTCTAGGTTTTTGTCTGAAGAGGGAGGGAAGTTATTTGCAACTTTTTAAATCCTGGGTGTTTCTAGCTTCGTGCTACTATAAACAATACTGTGGTGAATATCCTGTGGTCATGTGCAATGATACTTGTAAAAAAATTTAGAATTGCTGAATCAAAGTACACGTGAATGTAAAATGCCAATAGTGCATGAAAATGCTTGTGCCTTGGTTACCCCTCAAATATAGTGCATTATTAATGTTTAACCTTTGCAAAGTTAATAGATGATAAATACTATCTTTTTTTTTAAATATTTATTTATTTACTTTAGTTGTACACAATGCAATGCATTTATGTTTACGTGGTGCTGAGGAGCGAACCCGGGCCGCGCACGTGCGAGGCGAGCGCTCTGCCACTGAGCCACAACCCCAGCCCCCGATAAATACTATCTTGTTTTAATTGATTTTTTGTATGAGTGAGGTTGAACATGTTTTCATATATAAAATCCATTTGTATTTCTGTTTCTATTAAATCAACTTAAATGCAACCTAAATCTTAAATCCTTCCTTAAGGTCTGTTTTGGGGGAAGTTTTGTTAATCTTCCTTGTCAATTCATATACCTCTGTCGAAATTTTAAAATTGTTGTCAAAGAGGTAATACATTAATTCATACATTTCAAAATTTTTTTATAAGGACATTTGCAGGTTTTTATTCTCCCCTATCCTACATGAAAGAGCTTGCTCTATACACTATTCAGTACCTTAATCTGCCTCATTAAAATTTGCCCTAGAATTCTTTCCATGTCAGTAACCAGAGATCATCATTTTCGACAGCTGTAGATTATTGGGTTGTGTGGCTATACCACAGTATATCCAACCAGTTCCCTATTTGGACACCTGGGGATTCTATTCTATTTTATTTTTAATTTTTTTATTTGTTCTTTTTGGTTATACATGACAGTAGAATCTATTTTGACATATTTGCACAAACATGGAGTGTATCTTATTCTAATTAGGACCCAGTCTTGTGGATACACACAATGGTAAGATTCACTGGGGTGTATTCATATATGTATATAGGAAAGTTATGTCAGATTCATTCCACTGTCTTTCCTATTCCTATCTCCCTTCCCTTCCCTTAATTCCCCTTTGTATAATCCACTGAACTTCAACCCCCACCCCACACTTACCATGCATTAGCTTCCATATCTCAGCAAAAACATTCAACCTTTGGCTTTTGGGAACTGGCTTATTTTATTTATCATGTTAGTCTCCGATCCATCTTTTCTTTTGATATTACAACCAATGTCACAATGAATAACATTTTATGTTTGATATTTTGTGTTGCCAAATTTCAAGATTCTTGACAAAAACAAGTAGGCAAGAAGTGGTATTTTTGTGGAGGTTTAATGTAGTTCTTTTATTCAGAAGGAGGTTGAGCATTTCTTCATATGTTTCTTTTCTGTGACCTGCCTACTCTTCCTCCATTGTTCTTTTTATTCTCAATTTTTGAGATAAAGAGAAGAGTTGTGCATAGTTTTTCCTAGTTTGTCATTTGTACTTTGACTTTGCTTAAGTCGTTTTGTGTGTGTGTGTGTGTGTGTGTGTGTGTGTGCGCGCACGCGCGCGCCAAACATATTATATCCAGTAAATGTTGTCAATATTTTCTTTTATAGTTTCTGGATTTTAAGTCATGGAGGAAGAAACTACTCCATGATTATAAAGGAATCTGCTTGTGCCTCTTTCTAGTGCTTGTGTGGTTTTACTTTATTGTATTTTCTTTAGATTTATGATCAATTTGGACTTTTTCTTAATGCAGACATAAAAGATGGATCCAATTTTATTTTGTTTTCCTAATGGCTATACAGTTGTCCTAAAATTATTTATTACAAAGTTCACCTACACATGTTTTCTTCACACTGGCATTTATACATTTCTTTTAAGTTTATGCCTAGAATTTTTCAGTTTTGTTATTTGTATCTGAGGATTTTCCTCCATTATGTCTACTGGTTGTTGTTTGAATATACAAAGCTATTGTCTGTGTCTTTGTCTGGGTTCCTTAGAAAACAGATCTTGATCCAAAGCTTACTTGCAATGTGTTGTTGGGATCATAATTCAAGTGCAGTAAGAGTGATAGAAAAGGGACAAAGGGAAAGAAAATGCAAAATAATTTTACCAAATTGACCATAGCCTCACAAGAAAAGAGCTAGTTGGGTATGAAGGACGTATTTGAACAGGTTCTATGGGCCACTGTACCTCAAAATTGTCTTTAGCTTCAAGGAAAGAAAATTTATCTACCAGTTCCTTCATGACTCTTGTCTCTTATTGTCCCTCTGTGTAGCCGCTGGGAAAACGAAACTCCCTATTCTGCTTATCTGAATCTAGAAGTAGTGAAAGGAGCAAAGCTTCTGAGGGTTATTGTGGTTTGTATCTGGAACGTTCCCCCAAAGCTCATGTGTAGAAAGCATAGACCCCAATGCAGCAAGTTCAGAGGTGGGGCTTTTAGAAATGATTAGACCATAAGGGCTCTGACCTCATTTAGTGGATTAACTCATTTAATGGATTAATCCATTCATAGCTGAATGGACTACTGCAAGGCGGGATCTATATGGGAGAAGTAAATCACTAGGGTATACCCTGGAAGGTTTAACATGTGCCCAGCGCCTTCTTCTCACCTGCTCTGTTTCCCACATACCATGAGCTGAGCAGCTACCCTCCATCACACCATTCCATCATTGTGTCCTGCCTCACCTCAGGCCCAGAGCAATGGAGTCAGCCAACCATGGACTGAACCTCTGAAACCATGAGTCAAAGTAAACTTGTCTTCCTCTAAGTTGTTATTGTTATGTATTTTCATGACAGTGATGAAAAAGCTAACTAACACAAGGATTCAGTTGGGATAGGCCTGGACATAGGAACTTCTGTGCTTCTACCATGGCAGATAGGATAGAAGGTATTATCTGTAGGGAGGCTAAAGTAGCCAGGATAGGAGGGGCTATCAGCAGAGGCCATTGCTCCCCATTAAGTGAGCAGCCAAGACCTGGAGTGCAGGTAGAACCAAATTCAGCTAAAGGTGCACAAAATTGTGTCCAATGTAATTTCCACATATTAACACTATACCCTCTTACTTTGGAATTTTCTTGCTGTTTGTAGTAGTTCTTCACTTGATTCTTTTGGGTTTTCCACATATACAATCATTTCATCCGAAGAGAACTAGTTTCACCACATTTTTTTTCAAATTTGATTTCTTTTATTTTTTCCCCTTGTCTAAATATGTTGAATAATACTCCTATGTGAAACAGTATTATTGATAATGGGCTTTCGTTTTTTGATTATATATATATATATATATATATATATATATATATATCATATTAGTGATCATCTAAAGATGATCATCTGATTTTTTTATTGAATTTAGTAAATCAGGGCCTTGGGTTGTGGCTCAGTGGTAGAGTGCTTGCCTGTCATATGTGAGACATTGGGTTCAATCCCCGGTAATACATAAAATAAAGAAATAAAATAAATATATGTGTCCATCTACAGCTAAAAAAAATTTAAAATAGAATTTAGTAAAGCAATGACTTCTGTTAATAGTTATCAAATATTGAACTACATTTACACTTCTGGAGTAAATTACAGTTGATTGGGTTATTTATAGTTGTGTTATTGAATTATTCATGTTAATATTTTATATTTCATTTTTGCATCAATATTTGTAAGCACAACTGGTATTTGGCTTTATTTTCTGCACAAACTTTAGCTGATTTTTCACATATCTGTTATATTTGGTTTATATAAAACTTTGGGTTTTGTGTATTTAGATCTTTGTCAACTTTCTCCATTTTTCTATGGAAATTGATCTGATTAGTCTATCTCTCCCAGAGTCAATTTCGGTAAATTACACTTGTCTGGAAAAATATCCCTATCATCCTGGCTATTCTAGTTCTTCCACATATAATTTTACAAAATGATTCCTATGATTTTTTTTTTTTTTTTTTTTTTTTTTTTTTTTTTTTTTTTTTTTTTTTGGTACCAGGGATTGAACTAGGGGCACTCGACCACTGGGCCACATCCCCAGCCCTTTTTTGTATTTTATTTAGAGACAGGGTCTCACTGAGTTGCTAAGTGCCTCGCCATGGCTGAGGCTGGCTTTGAACTCGCGATCCTCCTGCCTCAGCCTCCCAAAGTGCTGGGATTACAGGCGTGCGCCACCGCACCCGGCGATTCCTATGATTTTTATTTTTTGCTCTTTCCTCCCCCAACCCATTAATTAGGTTTGTCAGTAGTTTTTCTATTTTTTTTAATTTTTGCTTTTATTAGTAAACAGCTTTGTGTTTATTAACTAGCTCTATTTAAATGTTTTTGAACTCTTTAATATCTTCTCTTATATTTATTAATTCTTTCCCTCTAGTTTGGTATATTTTAGAGATGAGGAAACTCAAACTGATTACACATTCTATGTAGATGTTGTACTAGTCAAGGTTTTAAATGGCAAGCAAGCTGACCCTAAGTGGTTTAAGCAGAAAAGGTGCTTATCAAAATGATATTGGGTAGCTCACAGAAATGTTCAGAGGACGGGAGAACCAGCTTTGAGGTTAAACAGCCAGGAAAAAACACCCCAAACCACAAGTCAGAACTAGTGCTGGTGAGAAATCCGCTGCCACGACTGCCTACTTCTTCCTTCCCTTGTGTGTCAAAGGGAGTAGGTCTGTCTGAGCAATGGCCCTTGACTCTAGCATTGTCAGAAGCCTACCTAAGAGTCTGTAAGTCTGTGAATTAAATTTAAAAACTTACTGCCTCCAACACATCCTAGAGAAAATAGTACAGGAAGGAAAGAAAAAGATGGTCACAAAGTGTCAGAGCAGCGCATTGCAAATGATCCATGTTCTCCTTTTGCTTAGCCAGTACCTCAGCTGGTCAGGACCACATTTCGCCCAGCCATTTGTTATTTGGACAATTCCAGGGACAGGAAAGTGGTTCCCAAATAATTGTTCAATAGCCTTGGTTGTGAGAAATTGGTCCCAGTGTCACCTCTTTAGAAAAAAAACAGAACACATATAACTCTTTTTCAGTTTTGGAGCCCTACAACTATTCACTCCAAATGTTAGCAGTTTGTTCAGCCATTCGTTAGGACAGATCAGGATTCTGAGTTTCCTCACTGTCTTGTCTATCTCGTCTGAATTGAATGGGTATCAGAACTGAATAGTACCAGTTCTCTGACTAGACAGTCCAGGGCTAAGCAGAGCAGGATGCTCACTCCTCATCTGGCTGCTGTGCTTCTGAGAAGGCAGCTGGAGATTCCATTAGCTTTGTTCTGGCAGCCACACCACACCGTTGACTCACACTGAGCTTCCTGTCAAGTGAACTTAGTTTTCCTCTGTGCTTTTGCTAAGCTATCTATTCTCCAGTCTGTTTTTGTGCACTGGTGTTTTGGATAAGTCCAGGAAGAGTAGCTTATTACTGTTAAATTTCTTTCTTTCTTTCTTTTTTTTTTTTTTTTTTTTTTGGCAATTGGTTCTTCTTGTCAGTCTATCAAAATCTTTTGGAATAAAAGACCTAGTTGGGGGCACATAATTAAGACTAGTACATTCAGACCAGGGCCTGCTTTTGCCAGCCAACTTCCAGTCACCCCTCCTTCTCAGAGTTTTGACCAGTAGGGAAATCACAAGAAGCACAAGACAAGGCAGATGGAGGCAAAACAGCTGTTGCACCACTGGGGGGAAAAAAGCTGAATTGGAGAAAGCCACTTGGGCCTAAAGCCAAAGCGGGGCTTCCTACTCTTTCTGGTGAAGTCGATCCCTAGTATTAGTAGTTTAGGACTGAGTGGATGGTGAGGCAGTGAGAAGCGTGGCAGGGAGAGTGCGAGACGTTAGCTGAACGTCAAAGAGTGAAAGCAAAAGGGAAGGAGGCATTTTATTCATTTGCAATTACAGTAACTAGAAAGTCAGTGACTTAGGTGACCAGACTGAGGCCTGATAGAGAAAGAAATATAGCCAAGTCATGAGTAGGAATCAAACAATTTCCAAAGACACAGCTATATCTTCAGGCTCTGTACCATGTATTTTTTAAAATATGTTTTTAGTTGTAGGTGGACACAATACCTTTATGTGTTTATTTATATGTGGTGCTGAGGATTGAACCCAGGGCCCCTCCTGTACTAGGTGAGCGCTCTACTACTGAGCTACAGCCCCAGCCTGCACCATGGGTTTTAGATGAGTCCCACTCATAGATGTTTGTCAGAGTGAGGATAGAACCTTAATGGAAAAACCTCTTGAATAAGCCTCTCTGTGGGAGCATAGGAGGAGTAGAGGAACACTAGAAAGGCCAATGGGGAGAGAGGGGCAAAAGGGTGAAGAAAAAAAAAGATGGTAGAATGAGATGGACATCATTACCCTAAGTGCATGTATGAAGACACGAATGGTGTGAATATACTTTGTATACAACCAGAGATATGTAAAAATGTGCTCTATATGTGTATTATGAATTGTAATGCATTCTACTGTCATATACATATATATATACATATAATGGCTTAGAATAAAAGAGGAAAAAAAAAGAAAAGCCTCTCCATAGTTCTTGTTCAGAACCTGGAACACGAGTGGAGGAATATAGCAGATCTAGTTCTCTGTAGGCAAAGCTCTCTAAAAGGTGTTCATAAGTTGTTCAATAAAGGTGACCAATTAGTATTTTATTACTAGTACTGCAGAAAGATACCAGACACATGCTCCCGTCTCCCACCTTCCAACAGTTCTCACCTGAGGCTCCTATTGGAGGGATCGCTTTTGGCCTTCGAGAGACCTTTGTGCTTGTACTTGAGAGAGCTAAAACTGTCTGAGAATTTGCATTATTCAACTCCTTAATTAGGTGACGGAATGGACAATGTTCCAAGGGTGGTGGGTTTGACTGAAGCCCAAGGAGAGAGAGATGGAGTAGACGTGAGGAGAGGGGTGATGGCAGCGGGTGAGAAACTAATGTAGGGCCTTGTAGGCTAAAGTAAGGCCTTTAGCTTTTCCTCTGAGTGACAGAGGAAGACTTTGGGGGTTTCTAAACACAGAAATGACATTATTTGATATGAATTGCAACAGAACCACTCTGATAGCTGCACGGAATATAGGAACTATGGCAGAAGCAGGGAGACCAGGTCAGGAACTACTCCATTTATTGATCCAGGTGAGAGGCAGTGATGGCTCCCAGCAGGGAGGGAGTGGCAGAGGTGGATATATCCCGAAGGTAGAGCCAGCAGGGTTATTTGATGGATTGGTTATTCTGTGTGAAAGAAATGAGTCAAGAATTCCTGTGTGTTTTGCCTGAGCAAATATACCTCATTTTAAATTAGCATACTGCATGTATATATGCAGGAGCATTATTATTATTATTATGTCAAAATACACTCTTGTCATTTATACCTAAAAAGAAGCAATAGAAAAGAATTAGCAATTTCTGGATATATGATTTGAAGCCATTTCTGATTCTTTTTGTATAATATGCTTATTTATATATTTTGCCCTTTTTATCTTAGTGTTTCATAGAATCTCTTTATTTGTTTTATTTATTAACTATACAGTTCCCTACATATTGATAATATCAACTTTGCTTACCATGTATATATATGTTTTTTTACTTTTTGTAAGTAAATCTGTTCCTTTATAGTTTTTTTGTGATTTGTTTGGCATTTCACAACTATATTCATATATTAATTAAACATAAAAGGTTTAAATATTTTATCATATTGGAATGGGGAAGGCCGCCAAACTTGTGTGTGGGCGTCTCTCCCCACTTCAGATAAGCTGGCGTGGCCTGAAGCATGCTGGGAAACCCTGCCTGGGGTAGCTCCAGATCTGCTGCCTCCATAGCTAAGGGCTGGTGTTAGAGTGGAAACAGGGATCAAAGTTGGTTTCCTTCCCTTGTGGAGCACCCCATCTTGTTTACTTGTCTCCCTCCCTGAGCTGTTAGCACAGGAATTGTTGGTGGGCTTGCTCAGCACCATCACTCCCAGTGGCTTGGAGTGGGAGACATCAAAGTCAGGGTTCCTTCCCCTGTGGGTCATGCACAGTGCCTGAAAACACACTTTCTGCCAAGTAGAGCCTCATAAGAACATCCCATTGACCTGCAAAGTGCAGGGGAGAAAAGCCTTCCTGGCTTCCCTCTCTGGCCCTGGATTTCCTTCTGTTACAACATCCATCATGCTGTATGGTGATTATTTGTTTGACTTGCTCATATCTGTAGCCCCAGTACTTAGAAAAGCATTTTACTGGAGACTTTCTATCCAAGTAATTCAACCCTTCTTGTCTTCTCTGTGGATAAGAATTTGAACTTGCCTCATGCCAAGATAAAGGTCTTGCAATTACTTACTAAATGGCAGCAGCAGCAAAATGACAGCAAAGCTGTTTTCTTATCCCCTCACATACCTCTTTTTCTGTACTTATTTCAGTTCATTGCCACTGGGTCACGACTTCCTATTTCACAATAAGTGAGTCTGTTATGTTGTGGCTTTCAGCACTGACAAGAAATCTGTGGTTTGGGGTCTTCAACCATGAGAATGGTATAATTACAAATTAAACCAGGTTCAAATAGTAATTTAACCCCACCCAAATATTCATACCAAATGAGAATTCTAGCATCACCTTGCCAAAAGAAAAGGTACACTCTTCAGTCTTCACCCCTAAAACTTATCCTGATCAATATTATAAAATACAAATGAGATGAACATTATTGTCAAATAAAACTGCAAGGGGCTGGGGTTGTGGCTCGCCTAGTGCATGCGCAGGCCAGGTTCAATCCTCAGCACCAGGTGTGAAATGAAGGCATTGTGTACAACTAGAACAAATGGGCGGATATTTTAAAAAAAATAAAACTGCAAGACATATACTTGACTCAAAGTTTTTATGTCTGAGTTCTTTTGAACTTTAAAGAACACATTACTCTGGGCTGGGGTTGTGGCTCAGTGGTAGAGCACTTGCCTAGCATGTGTGAGGCCTTGGGTTCGATTCTCAGCACTTCATATAAATAAATAAAATAAAGGTCCATTGACAACTAAAAAAATAGTTTCTAAAAAGATAACAGATTACTGCCATGCTCTTTTTTTTTAAGAGGAGAAAGACTTAAGCACTTTATTTATTTATTTATTCATGATAATGGAGATTGAAGCCAGGAGTGCTTTACCATTGAACTACATTCCCAGCTCTTTTTAAATTTTTTTAAAATTTTGAGGCAATGTCTTGCTAAGTTACTGAGGCTGGCCTTGAACTTGTAATCCTCCTGCCTCAACCTCCTGAGTGTCTGGGATGATAGGCATGCTCTATGGTGCCTGACCCATCCTCTTAAAACTACTTAGAGTAAGATGCAAACTTCTTTCATTCATTGTATGTTAGTATGACATTGGGTAAGGAGATTAAAGTACACAGAAGAAAACTATAGACCAATGACACTTAATATATATATATTAAAAATGAATTCCAGATGAATCATATTTAAATGTCAAGAAAATGAAATGATATAATCTATAAGAGAATGTTGTTGAATACCAATGTGGTCATGAGACGAGAAAAATTGTCTAAAAATGAGTGTCAAAGAAAAACTACAAAGGAAGAAACTGAGATATGTGCTATATAGAAATAAAATACTTTTGGGGCTGGGGCTGTGGCTCAGTGGTAGAGCACTTACCTAGCACATGTGAGGCACTGGATTCAATCCTCAGCATCATATAAAAATAAATAAATAAAATAAAGGTATTGTGACCATCTGCAACTAAAAAAAGATAGAAATAAAACACTTTTGTTCATTCATTTACTCAACACATATTTAGTGAGCATCTCCTTTGTGCAGAGTGCTATTTTAGTTATAATATAAACATAATATCATGACAAAGTATGAAAGTTTTTATTGTATGTGGCAATCAAAGAGTTCATAACCTTGTATGAATAATCTTTTTCAGTTTTTAGGAAAAGATCAACATCACAATTGAAAATTGTCAAAGTATACTAGCAGCAATTTACAGAAGAACTATAAAGCGCTGGCCACCAAGATACAGATCTGCAATGCCAGTGACTGAGGAGGCTGAGGCAGGAGGATTGCAAGTTCAAGGCCAGCCTCAGAACTTAGCAAGACCCTGTCTCAAAAAATAAAAAGGGCCAGGGATGTACCTCAGTGGTAGGACAGGGACAGGAGATAGGGACCAGGGCATGTCTTGCACTGAGGCAAACCTGAAGTTAATGCTCATACAGTAAATTATAAGTATGACTGGTTACTGTTGTTGTGTCCAAGCTTGTTGATGTTTTGGACCAGCGCTCATGGATTCATTCAACAGATATTTTCTGAACCTTGACTTGCACATGTGTTCTTGGAAGGGAAGAAAGAGCATTTGGGTCATCAGTGAAGAGGCCAAAGGGAATTTGCCTGAAACTGTAAATAATAAAATTCTACTTTCTAGCAGATGTGCTTAGAGCCAAAAACTAATGAAACCAAATTGAAATTGAGAATGTTCTTTCTCTGAAATTGAGAATTTGCTCCAGGTACCAAAGTATAAGTCAGCTGAAAGATGCCCTCTGGGGTCTTAACTTTGCCTTTACTGAGGCAGGAGCTTAAGTAGACGTTGGTGTCCTGTGGTCTTCTGGGTGGAGTGGTTTCTGTTGATTCATGGTTATGTGTTGGTCTGAAGCTTGGAGGTTTTGTCAACTTCCTCTAGCTAGAGGAGGACGTAGAGTTGATGAACCTCCCTGTAAGAATCCACCGGGGCCTTAGCCAACTACTGAACTTTCCACTAACTATGGGTGCTGAGACCCCTTTCAGGATTGCCCACATCATCCTTTGTCATCTCTTCGCACCCTCCCAGCCTCCCATACTCACACTCACACGGAACACTTAGGTGTTTCAAGCATGAGTTTTAATTGAAAATACACTCTGTCCCTCCGTTTCAGCTGATTCAATACATTCCTTTCTTCCTGGGGATCTCAGTTCCTCTTAAATACCTCACCCACGGCCTGTCTTCTGGCATGCTAAGCCCTTTGTCCCAGTCAGTGGATGATAGCTTCTCATCATGGCACACAGTGTGGTTAGAAACAAGGCTAAAATAGATGATCTCAGTTCACATATTAGCTTTTACCTCTAGGAAAGTTAATTAGCCACTCTGCACCCCAGTTTTTGCATATGTATTTAATAGCATAAAAACAATTTGTACTTCACGTGGGGTCCACGTCAGGAGCAACTGATGTGATTTACTCCATCTAAAACACTTAGAACAATTTTGGATCATATTGTTAGCTTTTGTTATTCCTACTGCATATTTTGAGGATCTTTCCTTGGTTTTGGTTACTCTGGTTGTGACATCTTCTCTTGGGTGGAAGGATTATATTTTTCATTGTGGTAAAATATGCATAACATAGTGTTAACCATTTTAACCATTTGCCATTGTACAGTTCAATGCCATTAAATACCTTTACGATATTGTACAACTGTCACTGCTATTTATGCCTAATACTTTGGTGTGAGGCTACTTTTGTAAAGGGTATTCTCATGCTTTCATGTCTTTTTACAAGTACCTCTGTTTAGAGGCGCCTCCTCTCTGCCATCTTGGTTTGGTGAGCTCAGCTCCATCATCACTTCCTCTGTATTGAAGCTTCCTTGGATCTTCATCCAAATTTGATTACCCCTTTTATGTTTCCATTGCTGTTTAGGCTCAGTCTATCACAGAATTTGCCAGAGTTTAATATAACTGTTTATTCCTGAGTTGACTATAGCTCATTGTTTCAACCCACTTCTTTGTATCCTGATCCTGTACCTAATGTATTGGTGAACGACCCAGGTTTGTAACACCTGCAAATTTGATTAGCTGCTGTTAATGACCTCTAAGGTTCTGCCACACAAGGAAAAATGAGAAATCACCAGGATATGCAGTGGCACTTAGTTTGACAATACATGAGGAAGGTCAAGTTCATGTCATGTAGTGGGGCTGTGCTTGAACATAGCTCTCTTGTTACACTTATCTCTGCTGAACATTTCTCCTCAGGATTCCTCCTCCCAATGCCCCCCACAGCACAGAGATACAGGAATTTTCTGCCTCTGTTGACAAGCCATGGAAATAGATCATGTGGGCCAGGCCATCTTCAGGACAATCACAGGAAGTTATTCCATGTCTGGGACAAGTCCCAACTCTCTCTGGCAGGGAGCAGAAGGTTACAGGCCATGAGGCTGAAGGGTCACCAGCAATTCCAGGGCCAGTGGCACTGAGCCAGGACAGAGAAGAGCAATGTAACCTGTCCTGGAAATTCCCAACCCACTGCCCATGGATTCCATGCCCTTTGTGGTCTCCCTTGGCAAGGAAGTGGAAGGCAGAGGGAGAGGGCCCTCTTGAGTAAAGCTCAGCAGAAAATAGAAGGTTAACAAGAATTTGCTTTCTTCAGTTTTTACCTTTTTCAACTCATAAATACAGCCCAAACTTCCTGAGTGCATTCAAGGTGTAGCCAGTGGAAAGAGAATGGGCTCTCAGCTTAGAACAGCAAGTTTGGGGAAGTAACCAAAAATCTCCAAGTTGTTACCAAATGTTTTCTTTCATTTCATGTCCTGGGATACATCCAAGATTCTTGGAGGCCTTACAAATTGCTGTTCATAATTGAGTTGTTAGGTTTCCTAAACACTAACTAACTAGCTTTTACTAAGTATGTGTCATTAGCAACATGAGAACAAGAGAAACACAGTAGGGGAAACTTGTTCACGGAGGAACAGGGATGAGGAAGGATGTAAGAGGAAATGAAAAGTCAGTAAATCAGACAAGAGCAAGTTGTTTTCCTCTTTCCCTTTTTCCTCTCTGTCTTCTGGCCTCCAAAGAGTAATGTTTGTATGTGAAGAGACAGAAGTATTCTACTTTGAGGAAACAGCTTAATAGTTCTATGTGAAAGTGCTGTAACATGTGACTTTGAGAGCAACTTACTCTGTCACTCTTGCTTTCCTCCAAATACCCCCCAGTAAGCTGCAAATATGGCAGGAGCAGGCAGCTTGAAGAACTACCCAGGAAAGTTTTAAGGTATCTTGAAGGGTCACCCCTCAACTTCGCTGGATATGTACCCTCTTGACCACTGAATGGGGATTCATGAGACTTGGGTTTCAGATTTACTGTCATTCAATGAGCAAGCCATTTCATTTGTCTGAGTGCTAGTCTTTTTTTTTGTGGAAAAGTTGTATAGTGGCTACATTGATCCCTTCAAAAGTTCATGACTATAAGTTGATAAACGTAGAAAAAAAATGTTATCAATGAAAGTTCATATGCCCTTGTTCCATGCAAGGGACTCTGAGTCCTTGATAACATGTTACATGATATTATTTGCCAATTGCAAAGCAGAAACTTGTGATTCAGCTTGTAACCCTTCTCCCTCACGGCCCACATGCAGTTGGTAACTTAGTCCTATTAATTCTGTCCCTAACTTGACTTGTGTCGTCTAGCCACTGCCACCTCTATAGCTTCAAACTTACCCTCTTACCCTCCTGACAGGCATGAATTTGTGCATGTGGAATACTTCACGATGGCATTTGCCTAGCTCTTGGATCCAGTGGCACACATCCCAGGCCTTGACCCCCTGTGGGAATTCAATAAGCATCTTCTTACTAGAGCATCAGATCCATTTACATTTAGAGGGATCATAGATATATTATGGTTTTTATATGTCCCACCTCTTCTAGGTTTCTTTTTCTGTACTTTTAAAATCTCTTTTGGATTTAGTATATTTTTAAATTATTATTTTGAAATAATTTGATTTGGATGATTTTTGTAAAGAGACACTCAGGAAGCCAACACATCCACTCCCCTCAGTGGCAGCATCAAGAGCTACAGTAGATGTGAAGCACAGTGGCGCCTGCTTGTAATCCTAGTGGCTCGGGAGGCTGAGGCAGGAGGATCGAGAGTTCAAAGCCAGCCTCAGCCATGGTGAGGCACTTAGCAACTCAGTGAGACCCTGTCTAATAAAATACAAAGTAGGGCTGGGGATGTGGCCCAGTGGTCGAGTGACCCTGAGGTCAATCCCCGGTACCAAAAAAAGCTAAGGTAGGTTTCATCTGTTGTATGTGTCCTCATGTTTCCATGTGTACATATGTTCAAGACTGCTAAAGATACATTAGGTACTTTAGGGACTAAGACACGTGTCATTCCTATTGTCTCAGAGCACACAGTTTATATCAGAACAGGCTGTTTCCAGGAAGAGTTGGAGATTAGTAAATGTTCATTGGCTGCGGCTTGGTTTCTAGGGTTATATTCTGCCTCTAATTTCAGATGTTCCCAAAGTAGTCCACTTCCAACTTTGCACCTCTTTTCATATAAGAAAGTGAGAAAATCCTGTATTAGGCCAGTTCACACAACCAGGAAGCCACTGAAAATGCAACACTGAGGGAGACCATCACCTATAAGCAATCTGAACAATCAGACTCTGAGCAATGAAATCCTGGATCCCTAGACACCTTTAGGCAGGACAGCACAGAGCAAATCGATGGGTCGGGAGTGGGAGAGGCTCCTTTTGCTAAGTTAGGAAAAACCGCCATTGCTGAAATGACAGTTTTGAAGGATCAAAACCTATAGCTCCAAATGCAGATGGCTGTCAGTTTGCTCCCTCAGCCCAAGTTGGCCAGGGAGGCAGGTTGCTGACCCATCCTGTGCACATGCAAAGGAAATGATTTCATAGCTTAGGGATTTCAGCACTGCAGAGGGGGCAAGAGGCCAATTCTGTTGAAACAAAGGGACAGTAATCACTCTTGCCAGAAAAGCAGTTTAAATCAGAGGTGTCGCTTTACAGCCTCAGAGGCTTTCAGGATGTTTCTCTGTTCATTTCAGTGTCTTTTGACAATGGATACAATCCAGATGGACCACTTCGATTTTATTGCAGTGAATTCTGGAGCCAAAAAAGTGAAACTTGCTATAACCCAGCCAGGTTTATTTTACTGTGCAAGAATAAGTTGAGTACAAGAATAAAGTGCTCAACTTCAGGCTTTATAGCCCATCCTACTAATTGATAAATGATCATTTTGGGTAAAATCTGGGAAGTCATTACCCCATCATTTTCACACTGCAGTTTAGTCCCAAGCAACATGCCACAATGTCTGCATAGAGCATTTGCTGGTTTTGAGTTAAAAGCCTCGGTACTAAGCTCCCTCCTCCATGTGGATCCCCTTTCCTTCCTGCTTAGTTTTATCCAGTCTACTTTACCTTAGCTACCATTTATTTGGTGATGATTTACAAAATTAAGTTTCCAATCTGGATCTTTCCAGTGAATTTCTGACCCATATAAACAACCATCTAACTGACATCTCTACTTACAAATCTAAGAATTCCCTCAAACTTAACACAGCCATAACAAAGCTTTTGATTTCAAGCCTCTCAGACTCACTCCTCTGCCAGCTTTCCAATGTCTCAGAAACCTTAGAGTGATTCTTACTTCCACTCTTTCCATGCAAACCATTAACAAGTTCTTTTTTTTTTTTTTTTTTTTTTTTTTTTTTTTTTTGTACCGGGTATTGAACTCAGGGGCACTCGACCACTGGGCCACATCCCCAGCCCTTTTTATTTTTAGACAGGGTCTCCCTAAGTTACTCAGGGCCTTGTTATATTGCTGAGGCTGGCTTTGTATTTGAGATCCTCTCGCTTCAGTCTCCCAAGCTGATGGCCCGAGTTATTTTATTTTTTAAAGCTGATCTTATTATTACTTTTTTTTTTTTGGTACTGGGGATTGAATTCAGGGGCACTTGACCACTGGGCCACATCCCCAGCCCTTTTCTGTATTTTATTAGAGACAGGATCTCACTGAGTTGCTAAGTGCCTCGCCATTGCTGAGGCTGGCTTTGAACTCGCGATCCTCCTGCCTCAGCCTCCCAAGTGCTGGGATTACAGGCGTGCGCCATCACGCCCGGCTACCATTAGCAAGTTCTGTCACCTTTACTTCAAAGGATTTTCTGGTCAATCCACTTCTCTCTATGCACCTCTCCCCTCAATAATTGCAGTCTCTCATCTTCCCGTATCCACTCTCAACTCCCTGCATAAATTTGTTATCAATAAAGAAGGCAATGACCTTTTAAAACCACAAATCAGATCATGCTGCTCCCTTGGTTAGCATTCTCCAAAGGTATATGATGAGATTCTCATCACCCACATATCACTTCCTTAGACCTAATGTTGTTCTTCCTGTGCTTCAGGTTCACTGACCACTTCTTCAGTGTCTGAGATGGTGTTATGCTCGTCTAGTGAATTTTTACCCCACAACTTCATTTTTTCTTGTCTACATCTTCCATTTCTCTCATTATGTATATATTTCCTTTAAGCCTTAAACAATAATAGCTATTTAAAAGTTGGTTTTTGTTTATTGTATCATCTCTGTCATTTTTAGGTCTCTTTCTAATGACTGATTGTTCTCTTGGTTATGGATATTTTTCTGCTTCTTTGCACTTTTAGTAATACTTTAGGAAGCTGTACATTGCAAATGTTATATTGTTGAGTGGAATTTGTTGTCTTCCCTTAAAAGTGCTGAACTATGTTTTAGAAGGTAGTTCAGTAATTTGCACACCAGCTTGGTCATTCTAATGCTACTTTTTAAGCATTTTAGGGCAGGTCTAGAATAACCTATACCCTAGGACTAGTTCAGCACTATCCTACTTCTAAGACAGCCTTTCTAGAGTCTCTACTGAATGTTCCAGGCCTCTCCCTTCTGGCTGATCAGAACTCAGATGTCTCCTAGCTCTATATGAGCTTTGGTGGTTGCTCACTTTGTGAGTCCCCAGTAGTTGCTTTATTTCATTCTACCCACATACATGTTAATGTTCTAACAATGCCAAAGTCTCCTGAGGGAACCCCTATCCAGATATCTGTAGTTCTTTATCTACATAGTTCTCTCTTATTTAGTCCTGTTTCTTGAAAATTCTAGCCACTGCAACCACCCAGAATTCTAATCTCTATTTTCTCAACTCCACCAGATTGTTGTGGTCTGTAAAGTGCCTACAGGCTAAAAGCCAAAGTGGTCATAGGGTTCACCTCTTTTGCTTCCCTTCCCATAGAGATCACAGACCTGAACTGACGCTCTTCCAATGTCTGAAAGTGATTGTTTCATATATTTATTTGGGCTAGTTTCTAGTTTATTTTATGGGTAGG
Organism: Tamias sibiricus; assembly: GCA_025594165.1. NCBI lineage: Eukaryota > Metazoa > Chordata > Mammalia > Rodentia > Sciuridae > Tamias > Tamias sibiricus. The sequence goes on along the minus strand of CM046667.1, from coordinate 143,458,980 downwards.
AGGCAAGATCAGTGCCAGGTTCAGCAATATGGCTGGAAGTGCAAGTTCTCCTACATAATTCAGACATACACTAAAACTTGGGGAATGTATGAGTTTCTTAGGGTTGCTGTAACCAAGTCCCAAAGATTAAGTGGCTTCTACAACAGAATTGTATTGTCCCACAATGTCTTCTCTCTGTGCATCTGTGTGTCCTAATTTCCCTTTTTTAAAAGAATATTAGTTATATTTTTATTAAGACTCATGCCAATGACCTTACTTTAACTTGGTAAAGACCCTATTTCCCAATACCGTCATATTGTGAGATACTGAGGGGTAGGATCTCAGCATATGTATTAGGGCGGGGGGACATAATTCAACCCATAGAAGCAAACTTTAGATTGACTCTCAGTCTTTCTTCCCTGGACAGGATGTCCTTTCATCTACTTGCCATGCACAAGACGCACTTCAGCTTCATGGGCATTTGCATCTTTGTTTACTCTGATGTGTGTCTTTCAATTGAGACACAAAGGAGTAAGTATTTGTAAACTGTGAAATTAGAAATTTGGGTTGTTTCTAGAGGAGTACAGTGTATAGTGTTTCCCCTCAGAGATGGGAGTCAATTATTTCTCTAACAATTCCATAAAAAACTAATAGACCCATGACCTAGACACACCTTCCTAAAGGAGTTTGGTTTAACCTCCATCCGATTCTAGAAGTGAGCACAAACACTTTTCCACAAGGTACAGGATGTGACAGGTTTTTGTTGTTGGAGATGATACTAGTGGGGTGGTAATGAGTCAGCTCGGTGGCTGTGACAGGAAAGGCTGATGGGAAACAGACCTTTTGCTGGTCAGAGCTGGAGAAGCCCTCAGAGCACATTATTGACGCTGGTGGGATACGGGCTCCAGAAGGGCAGACATAGCCAAGGGTAAGTGGTGCTATGGCCAAAAGTCACATTGCCATTGTATAAGTTACTTTCAAGTTGATAATATTCTGCCATTCATTTCTCATTGGTTCACCACAATAAAACCATTGAAATTGTTATTATGTACACTTATTACAGATGATAGGACTGAGGTTTTCAGAAGTCAAATTGCTTGTGCAAACACAGAAAATCAAAAGCAGATTCAAAATTCAAATGCAGGTCTCTAGACTTTCAATTCAGCACCATCTGTCTTTTTGCTCCTCTGAGTTTTAGTTGTGGGTACTTGTTTGCGTAGTCATTCTGCTTTCTAGAGCCACTTGACCTAGGTTCTTCTTCACTTCTCTTCTAAACTGTAGAACTCACCCTTTTCCAACTTGGCTTGCCAAGTCACTTATGACCTGCCCAACAGAGGGGTTTTGAGGGGAGAAGGTGGAGTGCAGTACTCCTGCATTTATAAAATATGAACATTTCCCTAGGAAGAAGAGTGGGCAACCCTCACATCCTCACGTTCTCAAACCTTCCGTTCTAAATCACTTACCTGTATCCTTTGCTCTCTATAACTCCTGACCCATCTCTGAACTTCTTGGATCTAGACTTGTCTCTTATTTACACCTTGATACCCCTCCTCACGCCCAGCGCTTTATGCTGGACCATAAGCTCAGACAACTTCCTGCCTTCCTCAGTCTATGAGCTAACCAACTTCCTAAAAACCATGGCATCTCTTTTCTTTTACATGCGTAGTACCTGCCACACAGTTGGCACTCAGTAAATATTTACTGAATGACTCTATGAATATTCCCTGTCTTTGGGAGTTGTTTAAAAATCATTTTTTACTCGTAAAAGAAAGCACAAATATTGCAAAATAGAAATATAAATATTGCAAATAATAACTGAATAAGCCAAAGAATTATTATTATGGGTGAATCTTGTTGTAACCACAAACCAGAAGCTACTGTCCTGACCTGTGCAGAAATCTCTTCTTTGCATTTTTTGTTTTTATTACTCTCATGAGCATTTCCTAGACACATCCTTAATAATTTGATCTCTTTGAAATCTCATTTAAACTGTAGATTGTCCCTCTGTTCTGTTACTTTTCTTTCTTTTTTAAAATAAATTTTATTGTGTATATTGATGTTTACAGCATGGTGCTAGGGTAGCAAAATGGTTACCTTAGAGAGGCACGTTACCATATCTATCATCTCATATCATTATTTTTCTTTGTGGCAAGAACAGCTAAATTCCACTTATTTAACAAAAATCCTTAATACAATAAAATTTTAAGGTAGAGTCCTCATTTTATACATTAAATCTGTAGACTTGTTCATTCTATCTGGTAGTTTGTATCCTCTGACCTGCATCTCCCCATTTCCTCCTAAACCTATTAATTGTTTCATTATCTCCATGTATTTAGCATTTTAAAAAACGGATTCCACATATAAGTGATCTCATACCATATTTTTCCTTTTGTGTCTGGCTTATTTCACCTGGTATAATATTCTCCACGTCCATCCAGGTTGTAGCAAATGCTATGATCTTCCTTTTTAAGGCTGAATAGTATTCCACTGCATGTACATGCCACATTTTATTTATCCATTCACCTGTTTATGTACATTTCAGTTGTTTCCATACCTTGGCTATTGTGTATAATGCTAAAATGAACACATAGTGCAAATACCTTTAGAAAAGTGCTGATTTCTTCTCCTTTGGCAATTTGTATGTCTTCTTTGTAGAAATTTCTGTTTAGTTCTTTCATCCATCTGTTAATTGTATTATTTGTTTTTGTGCTAATGAGTTCTAAGAATTCTTTATAAGTTTCACATATCAAACCCTTATCAGACATGTGGTTTGCAAATATTTTTCACAGCTCATAGGTGGCCATCTAATTTGTTGATTAATTCCTTTGCTGTGCAGAAGTTTTTTCGTATAATTTATCTATTGAAGAGCTTGGGCCTTTGACCTGCTAGCAAAGAGCTCCAAGGACACATTTTTTTCTATTTTGGTATAATCATAGCTCTTACACAGAGAAGTTAAAACCTAAAGGGGGCCAGATGGTGATTTTGCATGATTTAACATCAAGGTTGCATGACATCCTATTTGAGTTCCTGTGTGATTATTCTTTTTCCTTTCTGCCCACACACCTGCCATCCAGCTGTGCTGAACTACTCCCACAAAGCTTTTCCATCTTGAGACCTTTGCACAAGCTCCTTCCTCTGCCCTGCTTCAGTCTCAGCTTTAGCTACCACTTCTTCCTGGAAGCCTCACTAGACCACTGATCTCACAGAGATGTCTCTCTTATTTGTTCTCATAGCATCTTGGTTTCCCCTATCATAGCACTTATCTCACTGACTCAAATTGCTTATCCATCTGCCTGCTTCCCCTGCTCAAGACTGAGCCGCAGGGCCTGTGGCTTGCTCAGCTTGGCTTCCCCAGTATCTGTCTGCACAGTGTCCTGCATATTAGTAGGCTATTGATAGTTTCACTGTTGACTGAATGACACAAAAACTTATCTGTCATTCTCCCTCTTGTACTGAGAGCAGTTAACATGAAATTCGTTTCTGTGCTTGGTTCAACATCCTCTTTTGGAACCATTTTTTGGTAAGTGCAACAGAGTTCCTCTTCACGTTTCCCCACCAGAGTGGCCTTTGGAAAGTTTGGTGTACCTAAGCCTCCTCATGGAAGCTTTTCTCATCAGGCACATGACTTACTCCAACTCCTCGTTGCACTAGTTGATTTCAAAAGCCCAAGTTTCCCACCTTTTGTGTTCCTAACCGCAGAGCAATAGAAATTTATTAAGTCATTCGTTTTTCTTTCCCTTTTGGGTCATCTCCATGAACATACAAACATACTATTATTTCTTCTGTCTTAAAAACATAGACTTAATCACACTGCCTTTTCCATCCCTTGAAGGCCAACCCCCTTCTCAGAGCTTTCTATGCCTGTAAAGGCAGAACCAAGCCAGGGTTCACCTGCCCTAACCAACACAGAGTGGCTGACCTCGTTCTGTTCACTGCCCCTTGCCATGACCTCAAAAGGAATTTTTGTTCTGAGGCCTACTTGTGGGTCCTTTGAGACAGCTGACCTTTGCTTTCACTTTTCATTGCTTCTTTGGATTCTCTGCCACCTCAGATCTCATGTTATCTGAGCAGGGAGGAAGTTGAGAACACTCCAACTGTCTTTCTCTTTTTCCTGGGCCTCTTGGTAAGAGCTGGTGGGCTTATAAAAGTGTCAGGCATAAATGAATCTAGAGATACAAAAGACTTCCTGTCCCATTGGTCACCATGCCTTCTGGCAGAACCCTGTACTTCCTGCTGTCACACATGCCACTGCATGGGAGAGAAAACCACAGACCTACAAATCTCTCCCCTGGCATTGGCCAACTGCAAAATTGAATTTCCAGCTGAAGAAAGCCTTGCTGTTGGTCTGTTACCCTTCTCTATGCCCAATTCCCACTTGAAGCTACAGCAGACAGCATGATCCATGCAGGCTGGTCCAGTGGCATATAATGAGAAAAGGGTTCCTTCTCCAGACCGTGGGAGTGAATTGCATTGCTAGACAAAAAGCACACAATAAAGCAGACAGGAAGACAGTGGCCTTGTCCTTTAATACAAACTGTCTTATCATTGCAATGGCTGCTTTGCTTCTTTCCTACTATCCTTGTCACAGCATAGGTTCTTGGCAGAGACTGAGAAGCAAGAGCAGTTAGTCTGGTAATTCCTTGTTGAATTGCTTCTGCAGCCTGGCGCAAGCGCTGGTTTGTGCTCCGGCGGGGACGCATGAGCGGCAACCCCGACGTCTTGGAGTACTACCGGAACAAGCACTCCAGCAAGCCAATTCGTGTGATAGACCTCAGCGAGTGTGCGGTGTGGAGGCATGTGGGCCCCAGCTTTGTTCGGAAGGAATTTCAGAACAATTTTGTATTCATTGTCAAGACTACTTCCCGTACATTCTACCTGGTGGCCAAGACTGAAGAAGAAATGCAGGTGTGGGTGCACAGCATCAGTCAGGTCTGTAACCTTGGCCACCTGGAGGGCAGTGCAGGTAAGAGCAGAGTTGGGGTCCTGTGTGCTAAGGGGTGACCTGGAATGCTGTTCCCACTGGAGAAGCTAATGCAGAAAAAATATTGAAAGGTTCCAAGCTTTCCTCCTTGAGTGAACTTTAGCTAATTTATATCAGAGGTGTTCCTACTTAATTCAGGACAATAGTGGAAATTGCCCTCTTCCACCTAGTTCTAGGATTCAGGTCCAAATATGGAAAGGAGAGCCTATCCACACACTGAGCACTGCAGGGCTCTGCAGGGGAAATAAACTATAAGTTTGCTCTGAGCCATTGCTGGGCTGTAGAAGCAATTGACTCAAGGAGCGCAGACACACACACACACACACACACACACACACACACACACACTACCCTTCCCCTGTAATATGCCAGATATAACCTAGGGTTATAATTCACTTCTCTTCCTAGATTTTGCTGTTGAGCTCTCACTTATTGCACCATGCTCTGATCCTGAAAATATGATATTCACAATTTCCTTTTAGCTTCTTTGTCTAGTAGACAAAATTTTACCCCTAAATCCTATGGTCTACAGTTGCTTCAACATTTCCGTAGTCCCTCTTTGTTTTTCACCATTTGCTACTGAAATATCTACGTTATAACACTAGGTGGCGATGTACAGTTACATCAGAGTTAGGTCTTACTCTATAGCAGGCTCGCTAAGGACGAAATCCTTTGCTTTTCATGAATTGGAGAAGCTTATTGAGTGAGGCTATTGAATAACATTGGTGAACTTTGAGAGTGCTCAAGTAACAGAAGATGAAATGATGGTAAGTTCTTCATCCTTAGTATAACAGGTAAAGCTTACTTGCAAAGTCTGTTTCGCATCCAAGAGTCACCACAGTGACCCAAGAGGAACAAGAGTAAGTTAAACACCAGACAAAAATCAGAAAGCCTTCCCTGGTGTGAAGTTCAAAGAAGCCCGAAAACTCCCCTTTCACACGCTTGGCTTTTATGAGAATATAAGGACAGAGTCCTCTTCATTTGAAAACCTTGGCAGAATGGCTTTCTTGTAGCTTTTCACATGTGGTAGTCCTCCTTTTTATGTGGGAGGTACATTTCAAAGACCCCCGGTGGATGCCTGAAACCACAGATAGTAGCAAACCATACACACACATACATGCACCATTTTTCCTATATATACATACACAAATTTAATGCCTTTTGCATTTTAAGTAAGCATCTATATGCTATGATCATGACCATAACTTTTGCAGTTTGAGGTGCAACAGCAAAACTAGCACAGGTTCATGTTCCAGGAGCACAAAATGATATGAGATTTCATCATACTATTCAGAATATCCCACAATTGAAAACTTACGAATTTTGTATTTCTGGAACTTTCCATTTAATATTTTCAGACCAAGGTTGACTGCAGGTTAACTGAAACTGCAGAAAGTGAAATGGCAAATAAGGATGAACGACTGCATAGAGTTTGGTTTTGTCTCCAGCAACCATAGAATAGTCAACACACTGTGTGTGTCCTGGCTAGGGGCTCTGTTAAAATGTTTTTGCATATTAAGTTGTCTTACCCCTATACTGGTTCTATGGCATGTGTGTCATGATCTCCATGCTACAGAGAAGGAAACTTGGAGAAGGCAAGTGGTAACTTGCTCAAGGTCTCAGTGGCCAGGTAATACAGCCTAGAGGCAGTTCAGAGTCACTCTGACTCAGGAATCCTGCACTACCAACTTGGCTCAAAGGAAAAACAAATGTAGGGTTTCATTGGTCTTTTCTGATCTGGAGGTCTTATTGGCTCCTGATCCAAATTCGTCTTGAGGGCCATGTTCTAAAGTGATGGGAGAACATTAGGCTCCTTGAATAGCACAGGCTTTTCCAGTCATCACAACAGCTTGTTTTGTCACTTCCCTTTACATATAGCAATTATTAACACGATTCTTTATGTAAACATTATTTGTCTGTCTCCCCTTCTAGAATGTGAACTCCAGAAAGGGCAGAGCCTTTGTCTCATTTGCATGATGAGTGTTAGAACAGTTCTGGTCACATAGTAGATGCAATAGCAGGGATTCTAGACAAATAGACATAAGTACATATCATATGTGCATAAGTGCATATGTAAGTATATATAGAGAGAGATTTGTTATGCACAAATACATATATGTGTATATATGTATATTTTTAAGTGGGTAAACAGTAATGCAGGGCTGCTGCTTAGGGCCATAAAAAAGCAGATTGTAGACTATCTGCAGAATTTTAGGCCAAGAATACTTGTTTTTTTTTTTTTTTTTTACTCTTAATGGATTCAACACTTTATTCTTGGAACATTGGCCTTCTTTCCCAGACATTGTTTATAGCTTGGGGAAATGGTCTCTTCCATCAGTACAAACACCAGCTGTGATTTGCATCTTCTATTTGGCTTCCTAGATGCTGTTTGAGAAATTTCAAGTGAGTGTTATAGCCATTCTTAAAACACTAACCTGGGAAATGATTTAATCCAGCAGATTCCATGGAGAGCCTCTCTCACATGCCCTCCTCCCTCCAAGCATCCCCTGCCAACTCCCTTCATACTGCCCATGCTGCCAGCTCCTCTTTGCCAAGAGATGACCCAAACACTAATACCATAGCCACTGAGGAAACCAGAAGTGAGTCAGAGTTTCTCTTCCTTCCGGATTATCTGGTTCTTTCCAACTGTGAGACTGGAAGGCTGCACCATGCCAGGTATGCGTACACCTGGGACTCTGGGCCCCATCTCCTAGCACGCTGTCCTCTGTTCGCACAGCCCACACTGCCTTCTCCTGCAGAACCTGCCTCAGATAGGCTCAATGTGCCTGCAAATCAGTCTGTTTAGTGGGAGTGCTTTCTAGTGGGTGTGTCTGCTCTCTCCTCTCCTCCTGCCGGTGCCAAGGTACGGACAGATCACTATCAGCCACTATGAAAGATGAAGCACACCAGATACTAAACAAAATGACTCATGCATTTCAGCATTGTGGCTTTCATTTCTAACCTTACATTTTCATATGTATCTGATGCTTACAGGATGAAAAAAAATTAACAAACCTTTTTTTTTTTTTTTTTTTTTTGCACCAAAGGGTTGCTGCAAAAAAACCCTGAGACTTTTAGAGAGAATGTAGCTCTACAAATAGAACAAAATCTGGTATTGGAGGAGTGGGAATGAGGCTAGCATAGGTTTTCTGGTGGGTGGTTGGCTGCATTTCAGTCAAACTTAACATGCTTTTCTTTCCTCAGTCTTCCTACCAGATGTGATAGCTGGTCAAACTCAGAGCGCTCCCTGGAACAGACTTCATCTGATGACGTTTTTGTTGATGGCCTGCAGCCACTACCCTCTAGTAACTTGGTCCATCCCTCGCGCCATGGGAACGGATCTCAGGAGGCATCTGCCGTGAGGGCCCAGCCTATTGTGATCTGGAACAGAGAAATCAATGGGCCATCCAGGGACCATTTGTCTGCTTCCTCATTACTGGAAACATCCTTAAATTCCACCATTCAGGTAGGAAAAAGCCAAGTTTCCTTGCCCTGTGCAGCAAAAGAACTAGATGTATCCAACACTCCACCTCCCCGCCCTCCTAAACCAAGCCATTTCTCTGAACGGCGCCAAGAGGAACAGCAACTGTGGAGTGGGCACAGCAACAGCAAGAAACCAGAATGCACTCTTGTGCCAAGAAGAATCTCTCTTTCTGGTTTAGACCACATGAGAACCTGGAAAGGTAAGAGTCAGATGCTAAGTTTCAGGTACAGAGAAAAACCTGGACAAGTACTGCCCTGCCTGGCTCCTCTTCACACCTTGTGTCCACAGGAGGACTTTTCCCATGTTTGGCAGCACTGTCCTGCTTTTGGGTCCCCCTACCCCTTCTGTGAGTCTGGCTTCTGGAGATAATTAGACTGCAAGAAGCTGGAGCCCTGGTCCCTTGAAATGGGCTTGCCTGTGTGAGTCCCTGACCATGTAGTAGGCCTGAGACTGAGCTTCTAATGTTTGTTTGGAGTCACTTGGGGACACACTTGGGGTCTCTGTAGCCTTTAGAAGCTGCTCGATGCAAGTCCACGCAGCATCCTCAGTGTGGCTTTTGGTAACCTCTTCTTTCCTGGCTTCTCCGGATTCCCTCATTTCCTGCATGAACTGACCGACCTAAGCCTTTTCTTCTTCCTTCACTTCAGCCTGTCTCTTAGACAGACAACCCAAACTATCACTCTTTCTCTCCATCCATCCAAATCTAATCACCCGAGGCTATGTCTTAAAGGAATTACAGAGAGTATAAAGAATGCAAATTCATTTTGAAATCTCTAATTCTGACTGAGGAAGTAAGTCACTCTGGCACAGAGCTCCCTCAAGGTTCCTAGAGCTGTGATCATTATACAGCTCGATTCCTCTGACAACACCAGTTAAATGGATATATGCCAATCACACAAAGGTCTTAATGTGCTAATGTGTGAACAGTGACAAACGTAAAAATGAAAGAATAGGCAAGCATATTTTATAACGCGAAATGAATAAAGTCAGTAGAATAATGCAGTGTGAAAATGAACCAATAGTCTCAGATTTAAGAATAAAATGAAGTGATTTGATGTCAATATGAACACAAAACAGCTAGGTTGTGTTCTTTTACATGACATCAAACAAAGATTGAAGCTAATTAAAATAGGATTTTGATCATGAAACAAACACCAAAACAACATGGATGCGTAGAAGCAGGAACGTGTAAAGCTTGTTGTTCTACCTCTCTGAAGCTGAGCAGAGACCCTGAGGTGTACAGCAACTTGGACTCTAACTTTAGTTGTTGTTGTCCTACAATTCCCACCACTCTGACTTGTTTTCTTGCAGCCGATGTAGAATGCCAATCCTTAAGACACCGAGACAAGCGGCTTAGTTTAGATCTGGTAAGTTTGACACTTGGGTTCCTTTAAGACTCAATGTAATCAAAGATAGCCTGACTCATATATGTTCCTGTTTTTGTGTGTGGTGCTGGGGATTGAACCCAGGGCCTTGTGCATGCAAGGGAGGCACTCTACCAACTGAGCCATATCCCCAGCTCAATATATGTTCCTTTCAATTCTTTTGAGATTCAGCACTCTGAATCTCTGAGGACTTTTCCTGTCTCCCTTTAAGACGTGAAGTGGTTTGGGAACTCCTAGACTCTGTGTTCCATAAGGGCTCTGAGGTTTCTAATTAAAGTATCAAACTTAAAATATTTGCATGAATTCATAACTCTCAATGTTCCACTATCACATCTAGATTATCACCAACGCTCACACATTAGGTCCAGAGGCAGAATTTTGGGTAGAGGCTTTTCTAACTTTCCTGAGGAAGTTCAGAGTTATTCTTGGGTAATCTGAAACTAAATATATGTGCAGCCTTGATGCCCACTGGTGGCAGTTTCCATGACCTGTTTTCTTGCAGCCCTGCAGATTCTCCCTGATGTATCCCCCAGCTTCAACCAGTGCAGAAGACAGCTATGTGCCCATGAGCCCCCAGGCCGTTGCCTCTGGTCTTGGACCCCATTGCAGCCAGGATGACTACATCCCTATGAGCTCAGGAAGCATCTCAAGCCCACTGCCTGAGCTACCTGCAGACCTGGAGCCTCCACCAGTGAATAGAGATCTCAAACCTCAGAGGAAATGTAAGCCACTTAAACAGGCCTGCAGTCTAAATGAGGGGCGCAAGGTCCTTCCTAACTTTCCTTGGGAAGGAAGCACTAGAAAAACCATGTCAGAGGGCTGCAAAACATAAGGATACAAAAAAAGTGGCTGGGATAGAATGGGGACACCTGCTGCTATGGATTGTCATGATAAAAGGAATCAGGGAATTTGTAGATACTGTGGACCTGAAAATGCATGCTACAGAGCCCAGTTCATTCCAGAGAGATCATCTTTGGCTGTTTCCCTAACAAAGTCCCAGGGATATGTGATGATGGGTCCGAATGGAACCCACCTGACATCTCCTCATTCATGCAACACTGAATGTATTAACAGTGCCAGCCTTATGGAAGGCAGCCAAGAATGACCTTTGACACCAATTCCTTAATATCCTTCATGGTCAAATATAATTATCCCTCACTGCTCTGTGTATGCCCATCAGCACAGGCGACTAGGGATGGGAGAGGACTTCAATAATTATCAAGCTACAGGGCACCTTGTAGCTCCTGTATGAATATAGCAGCCTCTCTGATATACTCAGCAGCATGGACAGACAGAAAGATAGAAGGCAGAAAGAGAAAAGGCAGGGTGAAGCAATTTCATTCTTACCCACCCTCACATTCCCAGTAGACTATGTGATTTTACGAAATCATTTGGTGCAATGACTCTGAGCTCTGACATTCTGTATGGTCTGCTCATGCCTTTCATTGCTTTTTGGAAAAACTGTCACTTCAGGTGGCCATGCCCAAAGCTGCTAACTAAGGTCTCTACTCATGCCTTGTCTGCTCTAGTCACACACACTTGAGTTTGAACCAGACCACATGCGCACTTTTAACAGCATTGGCCATGGTGCGGTGCTGTGCCTGCGGAGCATGCAAAGATGAGGGAAGAGAAGGAAGAAACATCTGGAGGAAAAAGCACAATGATGAAGTCAGGACTAAATAGGAGAACAGACTTTGTCTTATGAGGTGCAGAGGAAATAGCCTGTCCATTCTGGTCAGAAACAATTTCACAGGGGCTTGTAACTTGAAGGTGTGTATTATTGTTTTGCTCAATTAATTTTCTATAGCTGTGCCATTGACCAGAACTATCTGTGGTAATGAAAACATTGCTATTGAACATTCTCAATGAGAATGGCAAGGAAGAGGAACTGAGTTTTATTTTTATTTAATTTCAATAAACTTATATATATTGTAGTCACTAGTTCCAGCAGTGCGGTTGTGTAGATCCTGGCAGAAAGAAGATGCTTGGTAGGCTTAGGATTGGAGGTTTCGCAGGTAGGTGCAAAGGTAGACAGCTGGGCCAGGAAAGGGTGGTTCAGGGATGAACCTTGCACCCAGGTGGGAAAGGGCAAGTGGTGAAGCCAGGAGATAGCTGGTAGGTGAACCCAACACCAAGGTGTCATGCTGCCAGAAAAGCCCTTCCCCACAGGGACTTCATGATTTATGTGAACTTCCCAGACCAGACCATTTTCTAGGTAGCTGTCCTTACTCACAGGGAGTCAGAGAACAGTAAGATGGTGAGATTCACAATCACCATCAGTGCTTTCTCTTGGCGAGTTTGGATCTGCTGTGCCAGGAAAAGAGAATGTCATGGTTTTACACTCTTTGAATTCTGGCTTTGAATTCCTAAGAACTAACCATACCGTGTATTGTCTTGTAGCACGGCCACCTCCCCTGGACCTGAGAAACCTCTCTACCATACGGGAACACACATCTTTAACCAGGACCCACACTGTGCCTTGGTAAACCTCTGATTGTTAAAGGGGCCCAGATATATCCAAACTTAACTAGGCTACTTGTTGTTGAAGCCCATTTGATCTTGCCTAAGCTAAAGGACAACCTGGTTTATTATCAAAAGCTAAAGGTGATTTACATATCACAAAGGAAGGAGTATGACTGGGTTTCTTGGGATATTGGAATCAGGAATTGGAGTGCTACTGGGAACTCAAGGCACCTTCTCTTTCCTCTCACATCTACCTCTCCCTTTACATCTGCTCATCTCTTTTGTCTTTGTAGAGGTATTTTCTTTATTGCATAATTCCTGTGGGTGAAGATAGCAGTATCATACCTGCAGAGCTTATTTATATGCCTCAATTCCAGTGCTAACAGAGATGAGCTCTTTTTCAATATCAAGTCAGATTTTGTGGGAGGACAGAATTATGCTGCCCAGCCAAAGTGGAATCAGTTATGGCCCCGGGGGCAGGGCCAGTATTACCAGCTGGACTTCCAGAAGATCAGCTTGGTGAGTGTGTCACAGGTTGGATAGAAAAGCTCAAAAATGTATCTGTACCTCTTATGAGCTGAATTGTCAGAGTCCTGAGGCTAGCCCCAGAGTTTCCTAGTTCACTCTAAATGCCATAAGACACAATCCCTTTGTAAATCAGAATTGCGCAGGCAGGTAGGTGTATTTCCAGGCAAAACTTCAGAGACAGCTTGTGCTTCTGAGTCAGGAGTAGAATTGAAGTTGATTCACAGTTCTTGATATTTGTATCAAAAAGGGATGGCCACACTTTCTTACTTTTCCTGGTTTCTTCGGAAACAAAAGGGTCACAGAGAAGTATTTTTTGCTAAATGATATGATGCCTTGGTCTGTTTCTAGTAAGTTCATGACCTATGTCATATGAAGGGCCTGGGAAAAAGCAAGTGAGAGCCATTTCCCCCACAAGTGGGACAGAGCTGCTGGGCAGCCTCTGTTTCTTTAGGAACTGCTTGGGCCGGAAGGAAGTTGTGTCTGGAAGGGGAAGACTGAAGCCCCATGGGGCCATGTCAGTTCCTGGCTGCCTTTCAGAGCAGCTGTAAGACATTGCTTTGACCTCATCTGTATTTTTCTTCCTAGCAATCGAACCAGCTTTCTCTCTCCAGAAAGAAATGGTATTAATCCTACAAGATTTTTTGCCAGTCCTGTTTCCAGAAAGGAGGAAGAAAACTACATCCAAATGGTAATCCTATATTTTCACATTCTTTTACTTATCCCAGTGTATATACTCTTGTGAGTTTATTATAAAGAAAACACATCCCTCAGAAATCTCTGTGCAATCATAAAACAATCACTCGATTGTAAAACCAGGTCACAACTTTTCTAGATTGGAAACAATCAATTTGAAGCTGGTTTTTATTCCTGCAATATTCAGCTAATCATACCATTTTAAAGCCACACTATTTCAGATTAACCTAGGCCTGTGTTATGGGGAAGGGAAAATGCAAGCAATTTCTTTCACCAGGGATGTGGGTATCGTGGTTGAATCCAATAGGTTTGTAATTCTCTGGATGTCCAGAGTCTAGGCTGTAAAATACAAATGGTAGATGGTTTGTTTTTATTAGAACACCTGCCTCCAAACCTTCCTGGTGTGTTGTAGCCCTTGGAGACTCTCCTCTGTAGGGTATTTTCATAGACCTGGGTGGATAGAGACCTGGCATCTCTATCTTTTCATTAACCTCATAGTTCAAGAGTTCCAATGTCTCCCTTTTGCCCTATTGTCTCTTCTGTTCTCTTCACCTTGGGTTCTATTGAGAGCATGCGGTCTTGAAGATGCTTTTAGTACCTCTGGCTATTAGTGGACACTTTAACAACAGCTGTGCTCATTCTGCAATTTGGAAATGTAGGGAACTCTAAGAGAACTACTGTATGAACTATGAAATTAAAATAAATTATTGGTGCATTATAATTATACACAATAGTGCGATTCATTGTGTTATGTTCACACATGCACGTAACATAATTTACTCTATTTTATTCCCTAGTACTTTTCCTTTCTCTATTTTTCTCCTTACCCTTGGTCCCCTTCTTCTTCTCTATTGGTATCCATTCTATTTTCATGATATCCTCCTTCTCCCCTTTGTTTTTCTCCCTATCTTCTCCATATGAGAGAAAACGTATGAACTTTGAATTTATGAGTAAGGCTTATTTCTCTTAGCATAATATTTTCTAGTTCCATCCATCTTCCTGCAAGTGACACATTTCATTATTTTTTATAGCTGAGTAGAACTCCATTGTGTATATACACCACATTATTTTTATCCATTCATCTGTTGACAGGCACCTAGGATAATTCCATATCTTGACTATTGTGGATTCTGCTGCTATGAACATTCGTATGCGTATATCACTATATTATGCTGATTTTAGTTCTTTTGGATAAATACCCAGGAGTGGAATAGCTGGATCAGATGGTACTTCCATTCCTAGTCTATTGATGAATTTCTATATAGCTTTCCAAAGTGGTTATACCAGTTTGCAACCCCACCAATATGTAAGTGTAGTAGTGTACCTTTTCCTCCACATTCTCACCTGCACTATTACTACTTCTTTATCTTCTTCCTCTTCTCCTTCTCCTTCCCCTTCCCCTTCTCCTTCCCCTTCTCATTCTTTTTTTGGTACAAGTGATTGAACCCAGGGGTGCTTAAGCATGAGCCATATCCTCAGCCCTTTTTTAAAAAAATATTTTTTAGTTGTAGATGGGCACAATATCTTTATTTATTTACTTATATGAAGTGCTGAGAATCAAACCCAAGGCCTCACACATGCTAGGCAAGTGCTCTACCACTGAGCCACAACCCCAGCCCTGCATATGAATTTAAAGACTATTTTTAAAAATTCTGTTGAAGAATGCCATTAGTATCTTGATGGGGATTGGACTGAATCTATATATCACTTTTGGTAATAGGTCCATTTTAACAATATTAATTCTGCCTATCCAAGAGCATGAGAGATTTTTCAGTATCCTCATGTCTTCTTCAATTTCTTTCTTCTGTGTTCTATAATTTTCATTATAGAGGTATTCTGCCTTCTTGGTTAGAATTATTCTGAAATAATTTTTTGAGGCTATTGTGAATGGAATTGTTTTCCTGATTTATTTCTCAGCACATTCGTTATTGGAGCATAAGAAAGCTGTCATTTTGTATCCTGCTACTTTGTTGAATTTGTTTATCAGCTGCAGAAGTCTTCTGGTGGAATTTCCTTGTGACAATCATTTTATCTGTAAACAGTGATAATTTGATATGTTAACTTTTTGTTGCTCAGACCAAAATACCTGACAAGTATAACTTAGAAGAAGAAAAGTTTATTTAAGTTCATGGTTTCAGAGATCCAGTCCGTGGTTGACTGATTTCATTGCTCTGGGCCCAAGGTGAGGCAGAACATCATGGTAGAAGGTTGTGGCACAGGACTGTTGCTCTGCTTGTGGTGGCCAGAAAGCAGAGAGAGTGGGTAAGGGGAAGCAGAGAAGACACAACTTTCTAAGTTGTTCTAGTCAGCTTTTTCACTTACCAATAAGAACAATGTAGAGGAGGAAACATTTATTTGGGGCTCACAATTTCAGAGGTCTGAGTCCATAGATGGCTGACCCTTTTGCTCTGCGCTGGAAGCATCATGGCAGAAGAGTGTGGTGGAGGAAAGCTGCTCAGGACATGGCAACCAGGAAACAGAGAGACAGACTTTCTCACCATGGACAAAATGTAAACCCCAAACACACTCCCCCAGACACCCACCTCCCCCATCCACACTGTACCTGCCTACAGATACCACCCAGGTAATCCCTGTCAGTGGATTAATTTACTGATTAGGTTAAAGCTGTCATAACCCAATCATTTCACCTCTAAACCTTTTTGCACTGTCCCATACATGAGCTTTGAGGTGGGACATCTCATAGGATATAGCCCCAGTGACCTACCTCCTCCAGCCATACCCCACCTACTTGCAGTTACCACCCAGTTACTCCATTCAAACTAGGATGGACTGATTAGTTTATGGCTCTCATAATCTAATAATTTCATCTCTAAATATTCCTGCATTATTAATACAGGAGCTTTTGGGAGACATGTCAAATTCAAGCCATAACATTTGAATTCCTCCTTTACTATTTGTATTCTTTTTTTTTTTTTTTTAACAGTTTGGGCTGTGTGCACTTTCTTTTTTAAAAAAAATTTATTTATTTGATTTAGTTGTACACAATGCAATGTATTTATGTTTACATGATGCTGAGGATCGAACCCAGGCCACGCACGTGCTAGGCGAGCACTCTACCACTGAGCCACAACCCCAGCCCCTATTTGTATTCCTTTTATTTCCTTCCTTGCCTAATACTCTGGCTAAAATTGCAAGTACTATATCAAATATAAGTGGTGAGGGTAGACATCCTTGTCATGTCCCAGATTTTAAAGGAAATACTGTCAGGTTTTTTTTTTTTTTCCCATTCATTATGATGGTGGCTTTGGGTTTGTCATTTATAGCCTTTATGATATTGAGGTCAGTTTTTTCTGTCCCTAGTTTCTTCGTTGCTTTTACCATGAATTGGTACTGAATTTTGTAAAAGGCTTTTTGTGAATCTATTGAGATAATCATGTGATTTTTGTCCTTAATCTATTTATGTGATGAATTACACATATTGATTTGCATATGTCAAATCTACCTTTCATCCCAGGGATGAAACCAATTTGATCATAGTGTAAAATCTTCGTAATGTGTTTTTGGAAGCAGGTTGCTAATATTTTATTAAGGATATTTGTGTCTATGTTCATCAGGAGTACTGGTCTGTAGTTTTCTTTCCTTGATGTATTTTAGCTGGATTTGATATTGGGGTGATACTGGTTTCATAGAATGAATTTGGAAACGTTCCCTCTCTAATTAATGGAATAGAATCAGGAGGATTTACATTAGCTCTTTTTAAAGGTTTTGTAGAACTCAGCTGAGAATCCCTCTGGGCCCAGATTTTTCTTTTTTGGGCGATATTTTTATTACTTTTTCAATCTTGTTTTTTGATATTTCTCTGTTTAGGTTTTTTGTATCATCTCAGTTCAATTTGGGTAGGTCTTATGTGTCTACAAATTGACAACAGCTTTAGATCATTTTAAGCTTTCACCACTTCCCCCTTTCTCTGTCTCTGATGGAGAGTGCTGGGACTTTTTTCCACATTATTTCAACTCACCATATATGAGCTTATTTTCTGCTCAAACTTTGTTTTGTTTTTGTTTGACAGCAGCACCTGTTTATCTTTTGTGTGTGTGTTTGGGGGTGGTGCTGGAGATTGAACCCAGGGCCTTTTGCATGCTAGGCAAGTGCTCTACCAACTGAGCTATATTCCCAGCAGCACCTGTTTGTCTTAAGGTCAGTGTGAGAATTTCTTTTGGCTCATTAGGGAAGAACTTCCCCTCCCTCACTGAGCTACCATGCATACAACACTGCTGTCATCTATTCCTTTTGTTAATTTTCTTTCTATTCTGGAAACTGATATTGCTGGTTTTCACATGGTTGTTAGCTCTCTGAGTTGCCTATGAGCATTTTCCAACAGTCTCCCTACTTCATTGTGGTACTGCAGAGCTGTTGATTTAATTCAGTCTCATGTAGCTGCTATGATATTGTGGGTTCCTCTGAACCACCATTTTTTCTCCATCTGATCTATGAAATTTTGAAAAGTTATCTTAGAAGGAAGATATTCAAAGCACTATGACTGTATGCTCATCAGAAGACAATCCAACCCTCCTACACATAAAGATAAATGGTAATTGGACACTTAAAAATAATAATCTTGGGCTGGGGATGTGGCTCAGTGGCAGAGCACTCGCCTCGCACATGCGCGGCCCGGGTTCGATCCTCAGCACCATGTAAAAACATAAATGCATTGCATTGTGTACAACTAAAGTAAATAAATAAATATTTAAAAAATAATAATAATCTCCAGTGAATCCATAATTAAATGCTTTATTTTGCCTTTTTATTTGATAAAATTGTGTTGTAAGTACACTTAATTATATGCAGATGTAAATGACTCATCTACAAATTTGATGTGTTCTTCCCAATATTTTTCACACTTAGTAATGGCCCTAGGGAAACTTCTACAAGAAGACACTCCTGTAAATGATGCTGAACAGCTGTGCTCTGTCTCCAGAGAACAGAAAAGAATAGTGATCCTGTAACCTGTTCGAAACAAGTACAGAGTCTTTCCAGATACCAGCAGTTCACTTTTTTTCTTTGCAGTTGTGAGAAAGACCCGTGTTTTGTTAACAATGCAGTTACAAATTCCTTGCTTGCCTGAGTTTGTAATTGCTGGTCAATGGCTGTCTGTGTGCATTACTAGGCAATAAGACACAGCAGTTGAAGAGCCATGAACACTGACTGAAGGTAGCGTGGAGGGAACCACCTTAAAAAATTTTGAAAAACGTTCTTATCTCATCAATTCCCTTTTTAAAACCAGTAGTAAGATTGTCTTAACTGACTTTGATTTACAGTTTCCCTTGTGCCATACAACAGCCTTATATAGTATTCAAAACTAATATGATTTGCTTTTGATTTTGCACATAATCATACGCATTTTTTGAGGAAAAGTTCTGATCTGATTGATCAAAATTAAGGGCAGGGACGAAAATACAAGTTTTATTTTATTGATTCACAAGTTGGACTATATATTCTTGTGTTAGGAAGGTTTGTATTACTTTGACCAAAATACCTTACAAGAACAACTTATAGGAAAAGAACTTTCTTTTAGCTCACAGTTTCAGATGTCCCCATCCATGGTTGGGCATCTTTATTGCTCTGAGATGAGGCAGAACATCATTGCAGAAGGATGTGGCAGAGGAAAGGTGCTCAGTTCATGGCACCTGAGAAGGAGTGGGGCCAGCAGAGAGAAGATAAACCCTTTCAGGCATGTTCCTAGTGACCTACTTCCTCTATCTAGGGTCCACCTCCCAGTAGTTGATCCAGATAACAATGGATTTATTAATAGAGTAATAATTAATAGATTAATTAATAGAGCCCTCATGATCCAATCATTGCCTAGAAGTCTTGCTTCTGAACCTTAGTGCAATGAGGACCATGCTTTTAACACATGAGCTTGGGAGGATATTCAAGATCCAAGCCATAACAATCCTTCTTTAAATGTTTGTGAAACTATAGAAAATTTAGAAAAGCAAAGCATAATTTTAATTTGTGCAATTTCTCCTCTTTCAGTTTTTCAATCCCTTTAATTTCAACAGTTTTGTAAGGGTTTTATAGTAGAATTCTAGACTCTTAAATCTCACGTTATTATTATAGTATTATAATACTTTTAAAATTTTAAATCTGGGCAATCTATTGTCTTGGTGTATAGTTCTCTGTATATGTAAATTTGTGCAACCACCACAATCATGACACATATTAGCTCCATCACCTCAAAATACTCTCTCATGCCACACCCTCCCTCTACCCTTAACCCCTGATAACTTCTGATCTGTCTTTCATTGCAATAATTTTTTCTTTTCAAGAATGCCACAAGAATAGAATCATATACTACCATTTAAGGTTCACTTCTTTTACTCAGAATAATGTCTTTGACATTCATCCAAATTTGTATAATTGTCAATACTTCTTTCTGTTTTATTGCTGAGTAATACTTCATTGTATGGGCATACCACATTTTGCTTATCCATTCATACACTAAGGGACAAATTCATTGTTTCAAGTTTTGGGACAATTAGAACAATTATGAATATTCTTTTACAGTTTTAAAAATATTTTTACTCTAGCAAAATATACATAACATAAATTTTTCTGTTTTAACCATTTTTATGTATGCAATTCAGTGGCAGTAAATACATTCATAAGTTGTATAACTATCACCACTACCACTATCTATTTCCAGAACTTTTTCATTATCTCAAGCATAAACTCTGTACCCATTAAACACTAACTTTCCCCTTCCTCTGTACTATTTTCTGTCTCTGAATTTGCCAATCTAGTTCCCTCACAAAAGAAGAATGATAAAATATTTGTACTTTTGTGTCTGCCTTCTTCCATTTAACATAGTGTTAAGATTCACCTTCATTGTAGCATATATCAGAATTTAATTCCTTAAGACTAAATAATCTGATAATTGATAATATGGATTATATCACACTTTGTCCATTTATCTACTGATAAGTATTTATTTCATTTTGCCTTCTGGCTATTGTGAATAATGATTCTATGAACACAGGTATGCATGTTCTAAGTTGAGTTCCTGGTTTTGATTCTTTTGAAAATATACTTAGAAGCGGAATTGTTAGATCATATGGTAATTCTGTTTTTTGAAAGAATGAACAAACTTGCCTTCCACAATGTCTGAACCATTGTATATTCCTACCAACAATGAACAAGTATTCCAATTTCTCCACATCCTCACCAACACTTGTTATCTCCCCCTTTTTCATAATAGCCATTCAAATGGTTTTGAAGTATTATATCATTGTTGTTCATTCACTTTTCCCTAACCACTGGTGAGCTTAAGCATCTTTTCATGAATTATTGGCCATTTACTTATCTGTGGAGAAATGTGTTTAAGTACTATTTTAGCTACTTTATTCATTTCTGTGAACAAAAGACCCAAAATGAGCAATGTACAGTAAGAAAAGTTTATTTGGGGCTCATAGTTTCAGAGGTCTTAGTCCATAGATGGCCAATTCTGTGTTTCTGAGCTGAAGGTGAGGTTGAACATCATGGCAGAAGGGTGTGGTAGAGGAAAGCAGCTCAGCTCATGACAACCAGAAAGCAGAGAGAGCTTCCCTCATCATAGACAAACTATAAACCCCAAAGGCACATCCCTGGGGACCACCTCCTCCAGCCGCACCCTACCTGCCTGTGGTTACCACCCAGTTAATCCTTATTAAGGGATTAAGTGCTGATTAGGTTAAGGCTCTCATAAGCTAATCATTTCACCTCTGAATGCTCTTGCATATTCTCACACATGAGTCTTTTGGGGACAGCTAATATCCAAACCATAACAAATATTTTGCCTATTTTTAAATTGGGTTGTTTTTATTGTTATTGAGGTGTACGAATTTTTATGTATTATGAATATTAAACCCTTATCATCTATACAATTTTCAATATTTTCCTCATTCTGTGGGTTGTCTTATTCTCTTAACAGTGTCCTTTGATGTACAAAAGTTTTAATTTTATGAACTCATATTTATCTTTTTTCTTTTATTGCCTTGGTTTTGATGTCACATCAAGGTAATCACTGCCAAATGCAATGTTATAAAGATTTTTCCTGTTATAATCTAAGAATTTTATATTTTTAGCTTCCTCATGTTTAGATCTTTGATTTTGACTTAATTTTTGTATATAAGGTTAGAGTCCAATTTCACCCTTTTGACTGAGGATTTTTGGTTTCCCCTGTACCATTTGTTGAAAAGAGCATACTTTCCTCATTGAATGATCTTGATGCCCTTATGAAAATCAATTGACTGCATTTGCAAGGAGAGTTTATTTCTAGACTGTATAATATTCCATTGGTTTATATGTTTATATTTATGCCAGTACTACACTATTTCACTACTCTTGTTTTGTAGTAAGATTTGAAATAAGAAAGCATGAGACTTCAAACTTCATTTTTGGTTTTCAAGATTGCTTTGGCTATTTGGCTTTAAGATTCCATGTGAATTTTATGGTAGACGTTAATATTTCTGCAAAAAAAATTCCATTGGTATTCTGACATGGAATATTTTGAATTTGCAAATTATTTTGGATGATCTTATGATCTTAACAACATTAAGTCTTCCAATCAATGAACATACATGTTTTTCCATTTATTTATGTCTTCTCTGCTTTCTTTCAGCAATGTCTTTGTTATTTTCAACATAGAAGTCTTTGTCTCTTTGGTTACATTTATTTTTGAGTATAAAATTATAGGCCGATCTTGCTCATTGTAAAGATTTAAAATTGTAAAAAAGAATATGTTCAACCAAATGTTTATACACAAATGTTCATAGCAGCATTTTCCACAAACATAAAATTGAAAATGACCTACATTCTCATCAACTGATTAATTCCATATGATAGAAGCTTATGCAGCCATAAAAAGAAATAAAGTATTGATACATGAAACAATGTGGTTTAACCTTGAAAACAATATGCTGAATAAAAGAAGTGAATTACAAAAGGCACATATTATATGATTCCATTTATATGAAATGTTTAGTTTTGGCAAATATATATAATCAGAAATTAAATTAATGTGGTGGCCTAAAACTGAAAACCCAGAAAATCCAAAATTACCTACTTAGAATAAAGCAATTAATTAAATAAAAAATAATTAACAAAGTAATTAGAATTAATGAAATATCAAAGTTGATGGACATAGAGTCAATACACAAAAGACAATTGAATAGTAAGAAACAGAAAATCAGATTTAAATAAAATCTAATACTGGGTGTGGTGGCACATGCCTGTAATCCCAGCAATTCAGGAGGCTGAGACAGGAGGATCAGGAATTCAAAGCCAGCCTCAGCAATGGCAAAGCACTAAGCAACTCAGTGAGACCCTGTCTCTAAATAAAATACAAAAAAGGGCTGTGGATATGGCTCAGTGGTCGAGTGCCCTTGGGTTCTATCCCTGGCACCAAAAGAAAAAAAAAAAAAAACTACCATTTACAATAATAACAAATCATAGGTATTTTTACATAAATCTAAGAAGTGATCTGTGAACAATGTTATAGGAAAAAAAGTAAAACTTTATGGAAAGACTTTTTAAGGGTACTTAAATAAATGGAAAGGTAGGCCATGTTCCTGAACAGAAAGATTTAAATATTAAAGACATTATCATATCAAATCCCTAACAGCAGTTTTTTGAGGAAATTTAAAGCTGATTTTAAAATGTGTATGTAAAGGGTGATGGTTACACAAGACATTCTAGAAGAAGAACAAAATGGACGGAATTTGTCCTGCTCATTAACATCAACAATGATTAACACAGGGATGAATAACAAACGCAAATACTTCAACACAAAAGCCAAAAACAAACAAAATGAATCCCAAAATAAAACAGGCAATTCACTGAGGAGAAAATAATAAATTGCCCTTCAACATATGAAAAGATGCCCGAGCTATTTAATAATCAGGGAAATGGAAACAATTCAAATCACCTTGGGTACTACTTCACTCACCTCAAACTGGAAAAAGGTTAAAATAACACTGACAATAACAAGTGTTGGTCATGATGGGAAGCAAGAGGGTTTCGTGTACACTCTTGGCACCCAGGTAGATTGGTTTATCTGCAATCACTCTGGAAAGTAGTTTTTTGTATTTAGTAAGGTTGAAGATGAGCACATCCTATAACCCAGCAGTTCTATTCCTGAGTGAATGTCCAAGACTCTCCCATGGGTGCACAAATGCTCATGGCAACGTTGCTTGCAATAGCTCCCAAACTGGAAGCAACTCAAGGATCTTTTGGAAGTAAAATGGTTAAATAAATCATGCAATGAAATAATCTGTCCTGGTGGAAGTGAGTGCAGTTGGGCTAATGCATCGACATGGGTGAATGTGAACTATATAATTTTGAGCAAAAATTGAAGCCACTAAAAATACATGATGTTATATTCATGCATGATAAGGGGCTGGGGTAGAGTGCTTGCCTAACATAGCATGTGTGAGGACCTGGGTTTGATTCTTAGCACTGCATATAAGTAAATAAAATAAAGGTTCATCAACAACTAAAATATTTTTTAAAAATACATGATAATATTCTATGGACAAGATATTCAAAAACAGAGAAGCTAGACAGTATGTTAAGGATACTTGCATACTCATAAAACTATACTTTGAAAGAAAAGAAGTTATAAACATAAAATTCAAGATAGTGCTTTGTAGTGGGGAGAAGAGGAAATGGTAGAGGGGAGAGTCACTCCTCTAGTATGCTGATTCTGAAGCTTGGTGGTGAGTTTCACTATAACTGTTTATTTGCATTGTGTAAAGTATCTTTACATGCATTTGGGACACTTTTACTGGAAGTTTAATAAATGTAGTTGATCTTATCAAGACTTAATCCCTAAAGTATCATGAGTCTATCAGATCCATAGAGTCAATTATTTTATGAAGGAATTTTGGCAAACCATTTCCAGTAATCATATGGTTTCATATTAAGGCTGAATGGCTATAATGTGTTTGAAATGCCAGCTCTCACTCATGTGCAGACAGATCTGTTCGGGCCTCACCAGACCACTCTCTTGTGATCTGGTGAGAGCTACTTGGATGGAACCACAGCTTGCCCTTCTTCCCTGACTCATTAACCAGAGTTCTGTGATGTTGTTTCCTAGGAGGACCACCAAACAGCCAACTCCCTAAACAGTGGTGCTCTTTCTTGGACAAAGAAGTTCAGCCTGGATTATTTGGCCCTGGACTTTAATTCAGCATCATCAGCCCCTGTACAGCAGGTAGGAAGAATTTTATGTCTGAGAATTCCCAGAGAACCCCATTTCTGCTTAGATTTTTCTGATTGCCAAACCATGTGTGTTGTCTTCAGGAGGTCTTAGAAATACAGATGTGTAATGAAAAGTATTGAAACAACCTTAAACCTTCCTTGCAGAGAGAATGGAATCTTAGTGTATTTCCTTCTAGAGTATGTTCTTTGGGTGCCTGTGTATAAATAGATGTTATATTCATGCATTAAAGATTAAATAATATACACCTCACAGTGTGAGTCATGGAATGAACTAACAGTAAGTGATAGATGACAACTAGATATATTTGAGTGAGGGACAGTCATAATCCCAGTTGTGTCTAACAATGTATTTTTTGGTGGAAATAAAAGCAGCTCACGGAATAGAAAGTACAATATGATTCTGTGTGTGTGTGTGTGTGTGTGTGTGTGTGTGTGTGTGTGTGTAAGAAAAAAAAATCTCTGGAAGACTTCCTTCCCCTTTTGCTGAATGAATACCTACTTCTCCACATTTAACATAATTCCAAAAACCTGATCAGATATGCAAAAAAAAAGCTGGTAAGAGAGTGGGAGTAACAAGTACAAAAGGCACATTAGTCAGTTTAGGCAGAGTAAACAACCCCCAAATTTCAGGTATACACAGGAACAAAAGCTCTTTCAGTTGTTACTCATGAGAAAGTCTATTGCAGGCCAGGATATGTGTTCCAGGTCATCTTCAATATAGGGCTTCTGGCAGAGAAAAAAAAAAAGAGAAATTACAGAATCCCAAAATGCCTCTCTTCTTAGGATTGGCACATGTCACTTCTATTCAGATTCTGTTAGTCTAACCAGTCAAATGGCTAAAGTTAAGAAATGTTCACACACATACATGCAGAGCATAATGTTTCTGCAGGAAGGAAGAGGGAGTAAATTGTACAGTAAAGATTATAGTGTAACCTACCACAGAATGGTAGGCTGTATCCTGATTTTTTTAAATTAGATGTAATGAAAACCTTCTTGTCATTCTCCTTTAGAAACTTCTTCTTTCAGAAGAGCAAAGAGTAGACTATGTCCAAGTGGATGAGCAGAAGACACAAGCTCTCCAGAACACCAAGCAGGAGTGGACAGATGAGAGGCAATCCAAAGTGTGAGATGTGTGGGTCTGGTCCAGGAGTGAAAGTGGGAAGCTTGGGGTTCAGTTTGCATTCTTTTTTTTTTTTTTTTTTTTTGCTAAAAACACACCAATGGTCAACACAGGTCAAAACCAAGAGATAATATGTAGTTTCTGTGGTATTGGCAAGAACTTTTAGGAGAAAGCATCTGTTTAATGCATTTAATGGAAAGGAAAAGCCAGCAGTTTCTTCCCAAGTGGGCATGAAGGGGGCCAGCCCCCACCCCTCTACCCCAACTTCCAAAGCCTGTGACAGAAGGTCATTTCTCCAGCCTCAGGGATACTTGTAATGGCTCCACCATCAAAAGGAAGAGATGAAGTGTTCTACAACCACAGACTGAGATGTAAAAAATGCCATTAATTCAGGCACGGTAAGAGCAATAAAAACAAGATTTTAAGGGACATTTTTTTTCCAAATATTCTGTTAAAAAATTTTCAAATGGAGTATTTGGAGCAAAGATTGGAGCCAGTATTATGGACAACAGGCTGACATTGTTTGCCTCCAATACCTGAAATTTTGTCTGGTCTCTTATGCTTTGATAAGAATCAAATTATTCTAGTAAAGTGTCCCCTGGAGACCATTTTGTCATAGCCCTTGAAGACACAGTTGAGACCAAGCTCAGCAATGGTCACAGAATCTACACTCTTTACTCTTATGACTAACAGATCAGTCATTTCTGTCCCTAAAGAGATGCAATTCAAGTGATGGGCAATGGATCCCAGGCTCCATGATGAGCAGCATATCTGATGACACTGGTGGCTATAAAGACATTGTGTTTAAGCTGCTATTCCATTGCTGTTGGCATTTTCCCAGCATGCTTTCTTATGCATTATTTCATCCTTTCCTCTAAAAGGCCTCAGAAGCTATGCATGGCAGAGCCTTTTGCTACTACTACTACTTTGAAGAGAAGAAATCTGAGAACCAGAGAAGGGAACACATTGACCAAGATCACTCATGGGGCCAAGATACAGAGCCAAGCTTAGAGTTGTCCAGGCTGCCAATTGCAAACTCATTCCACTATCTTATACTACCTCTGAGGAAATTGCCAAAACTGATCATTTGGGGAACACCTACAGACAAAAAATATGCCATCATCCCCTCTTCCTTTCATAGAGATCTGAGCAAGTGCTCTGATTATTGAAAGGTATACATGTCCAGGGAGGAATTCTTTCTGCAATGTTCAGTTGGAACTCTACATTCTCAGTAGTTACAATTAGAAATACCTCCTGATGATCTGTCTGAAATTCAGGCCAATTTTCCCTTCTGATTGAAAAATGACAGATCCTGAGAGTTCAAACACTCCATAAAATGGGGGTGTTGTGTCATCTCTTCCTCAATGGGTTCTGGGATCCAGGGAACCCAGGATGAGAGTCTCAGTTGGGCATGGAATTTTATTTAATACCCCTTCTTGATTTTTCTGAGAACCTACAGCCAGAATACATATCTGAACAACTGGGAACTAAACAGATACTGTATAAGGGTTGATCAACTAGGCAGCACACTCTACAGTACTCACTGCAGTGAGGTAGGCTTTGCCACAGGGTTTCAAGTGGCTGAACAGTAAGAAAATACCAAAGTCTTGTTTTTTGCAGACCATACAAGTAGTCACTTTGGTTTTCATATTGGCAGGTTCTGGTGACATCATTTTCTTTGTGTTGTAAAGCAGGGAAAATTTCCAAGTACTTTAAACTGAGTCCACGGTCCTTAATGAGCCTAGACAAAGCAAGGAGAAGGCTCCCCACTCCTTGCACCTCAAGGCCATCTCCATATCACAAGAAGTACGCCAGAGCCTGTGAGAAGTTGTCTTCTTCCTCACGTGTCTGACAAAAAAAAAAAAAAAAAAAAAAAAAAACCACAGAGTCACAGGAAAGAAACTAGGGCTTCAGATTGCCCTTTCCTGTGGATGGTAACTTTATGTGTGGGGGAATTGTGTTTGGATCTTTAATTACCTGGAAAAGGGATGCTACAAAAAAATTGTAGCTCTGGGGGTCAAAAATGACACCAGATTGAAGACAGAAGAAAAACCACAGCTGAAATTATGTCAGTAGTGAAATATCATTGAATTGGTGAAAGAAAGGAAGAATGAAGAAATCTCTTTCCTACAAAGCATTTCCAAGAATGTATTTATAGCACAAAGCAATACACACAAGAGTAGTATGACTTGTTTGGATGTTATTAATTAAAAACAGGAATGCTCTGAATAGGTGCTCCCTATGTTAAAGGTTGACATCATCCATCATTTCCAGGGTATATGCAATTATGTCCTGCTTTGACAAAACTACTAAAGGATGGCTATGCAAAAATCATGATGATGCAGGCAAAGAAAGTACAGGTAGTTTTTGAGCTGACAGTAGCATATGCTCCTGAGGAAGGCACCATTAAGTCAAAATGGTGCCAGCCAAATCTAGTTTTCTGGTGGAGACAATTGATATATATGTAAGACAGGGCTGTGTTTCTGACCAAGGGCCTGGGGTTTGTTACACGATGATAGTAGAAACCATTATGGTATGTCTTTTCACCGAACAGTAGACCTTTTCTGAAAGAGTCTGGAATCAATATAACAGGGCAACACAGCAATTAAACCCTTATTGCTATCAATAGCTCCTGTTTCTTCCATTTCCAGTGCATGATGGGAAAACAGAAGGGTCTCAAACCTGGAAGTCACAAACCCAGGAAAACAGGGAGTTAAGCATTCCTTGGGGAGGGAGGAGCCCTGAGGCCCAGCACACAGCCTGGATATAAAGGCACAGAACAATCCAGTTAGTGTCACTGTACAGGCCATTTCATGGAGCAAGGATCGGCTGAATCAATATGATGTATAGGTCCATGTTCAGACTTAAGGCTCCTCTCAGGCCTGCCCTTCTCCTCTTAATGGTCTCCTTGCTCCCTGTTTATACCATCTTTGTACCTACAATCACACAGATTTTTCAAATTCATTTTGCTTTTACTGTTTAATTTGTGGCATTAATAAAGTCTTATAAGGAGATATCACAACTTAAGTTCTCTCTTATTTGTTTTAAGTGATGACATCGGACATAAATAAGGAACATATTTAGAAAGCTGCGTATTTGAAAATAGGCTTCATCACCATTATTGAGTACAACAAACTTAACTAGATTCACGTGCTATGTGTGTTATTTTGTTATAAACAGTTGAGCAAGTGGCTGTCATTAGTACTACTTTTGCTCAGTTCAAACCACATCTTGACATCTTTTTGTCATAAACTAGCTTCAATATTTGACAGTAAATTCAACTGCTCTCCCCGACACAATGTATAACATGACCTTATTGTTGATCCAAGACGCAAAGAAAAGACCACCAACTCCAATTTTAGATTAAAGCAAGCTTATATTGTATACACACAAAGAGAGCTGGCCAGTGGCTGCCCCTCCCAAACACTGGGCTTGGGGTCAGCCCCACTCTCAGGGAAGACAAGGTTTTTATAGTTCAAAGAGTTACAAAAAATCTTGGGAACTTACAGCTAACAAGGTCAGACATGTGTAATTCAAAGCAAGTAGCAAACTAATCACCTACATGGCATTGCATTCCAAGGAAAAGGGAGTGTAGTCAAACCCCACATCAAAAGTTTATGAGGCGCGCTCGCTTCGGCAGCACATATACTAAAATTGGAACGATACAGAGAAGATTAGCATGGCCCCTGCGCAAGGATGACATGCAAATTTGTGAAGCGTTCCATATTTTTTGATTCTAGTGACTTGGGAGGTTAAGGCAGGAGGATCACAGGTTTGAGGCCAGCCTCAGCAATTGAGCGAGGCCCTAGGCAAGTTAAGTGAGACCTTGTCTCAAAATTAAAAAATAAAAAGGTCTGGGCATGTAGTTTGTTGGTTAAGCACCTCTGGGTTCCATCCCCAGTACCAAAAAAAAAAAAAAAAAGTTTAGCTACTATTCCCAAAACATCCCTGACCCAGCCAAGGTGTGGGATAATTTCATTTTATAGTGTAAAGGCATGTTTCATGAAAACTTGTTTCTGAACATATGTATCATGTCTTAAAGCAAACTTTACTTTTACCATGCATGACTGTGTATCTGGTCGACTCAAATCACCCCAATTCTGCTCTTTCCTTATAAGGCTTCATTTCATTTGTAAAAGGATCCCAATGTTAAAATAAAATATTTGAAAACCATAAAAAAAAAAGTTTATGAGGCACCATTAGTTTTAGAGAGAGAGAGTTGTTATCTGGCCAAGGAAAGCCAGGCCTGAGTGAGCTCAAGGCCTGGGCATGAATGCCAGACAATAAGCTCAAGCCAAATAAGAATCCTAGCATTTCATAGAAAACTGAAGTGGGCTTTGCATAACTTTTTGACAGGATGGCTCCCAGTCTTAAGATGGAATTAGGCTGGTTTATCACTTATCATTACATAACAAAAGCAACAGTCTTAGGCCCACCTCTCCCCTGCAGGGTTCTTTTTGCAATCACCTCCCTTTTCTCCGTGGCTGATGCTTCCAGCACTCCTGGATGCTAGATTAGTGGCACCTCTAAGCCATGAAGCAAGGCAGGGATGACCAAACCAAGGCAGCAAGGGCAAGCTCGGGTTTGGAGGAAACAGGTACATGAGAGAGTATTTTCTGGAATAATGAAAATGTTCTGTATCTCAATCTGCAATGGCTATATGATTGTATACATATGCAAAAATATATCAACCCATAAATTCAATATTTGTATACTCACTATATGTAAATTATACCTCAACAAACCAATTATCATGAAAGGAAAAAACTCCAGGGGCATTATTAAGTTAATGTAAGAAACATGACTATAAAAAGTATTAGAAGTTACAGGAAAACATATTACCTTGGATGTGGAATACCTTCAGCATCAAGGCACAAAAGGTAGAATAGAACAAATATTTATGTCCATCGACAATTCCATTCAATTCAACAAATTTTAGAGACAGATACATGATAGGAACTTGGGATACAAAAGTAAATAAAATAAAGGTCTTTCATTAAGAAGCTTACATTCTGGGCCGGGGTTGTGGCTCAGTGGTAGAGCACTCGCCTAGCACGAGCACAGCCCTGGGTTCGATCCTCAGCATCACATAAAAATAAATAAATAAAATAAAGGTAAAGGTATTGTGTCCAACTACAACTAAAAAATAAATATTAAGAAAAAGAAGCTTACATTCTGACAGGAGATGGTGGGCACTGTTGGTGCGCAACTCAAACCTTCTGGGACCCCTTTTTCTGTTTGGTGTAATCCTTCCAAGCCTCACTGTGCTCCTGGTTCTAACAACCCACACTCCTGGAACTGCTTGACCTACAAGAGCAGAGAACTAGAAGTGCCTCCTAATTGAGTCCCCTTACCTGCCCAACTGAGGGGTGCAACATTAGCAAATCATAACTCCTTTGTCTCATGTTGGGACAGACTTTCAGTAGGAATTACACTCCAGAGTTCTGTGGGACCTAGTTGAATTTTTCCTTCCTCTGAGATTGCACTGTCACTTGGATTCTTCCTCTTCCTTATTCTTATTCTCCCATTATTGTGCTTCAGCTTTTGGGAACCCAAGTTCAGTACATTGCCTTCTTTGAAAATGGTAGGAATAGCACACCTGTAATCCCAGCACTTGGGAGGCTGAGGCAGGAGGATAATGAGTTCAAAGCCAGCCTCAGCAATGGCAAGGCCCTAAGCAACTCAGTGAGACCCTGTCTCTAATAAAATACAAAAAAAGGGCTGGGGGTGTGGCCTAGTGGTTGAGTGCCCCTGAGTTCAATCCCCGGTACAAAAAAAAAAAAAAAAAGTAGGAATATTTTTTCTTATTCATCTTGCTTTCCCAGAATTTAGATACTCCCTGTTAAGAAGTGGATTGTAGCTGAACAATGGTGCACACCTGCAATTCCATGCTGAGGCTTTAGGATTACAAGTTTGAGGCTAGCCTGGGAAATTTAGTGAGACCCTGTCTCAAATTTTAAAAAATAAAATGTTTGGAAATGTAGCTCAGTGGTAGAGTGCCCCCACATTCAATCCCCACTACCACTAAAAGAAATAAAAATAAAAGAAATAGAATCTATGTCCCCTACTCTAGAACTCAGGTAGGACTAGACAGTGGCTGCTGTAGCCAATGGCATATAGCAGAAGGGACCCTGACTTCTGAGGCTGGGACAAAGAAAGAATTTTAATTAGCTCTTCATCAGTGTGACCAAAATACCTGGCATAAACCACTTAAAGGGGGAAAGATTTATTTTGGCTCATGGTTTCAGGCATTTCTGTTCATGGAGACTTGGCTTCATTGTTCTGGGCCTGGGGTGAGGCAGGACACCATAATGTAAGGGTAGAAGAAAGATGCTCAGCATATGACAGCCAGGAAGCAGAGAGAAGAGATGGGAGATGAGAAATACTCTTCCAGGGTAAACATCCAATAACTATTTCCCCAACTAGGTCCCAGCCACCAGTAGTCCATTCAAGTATCAATGGATTAATCCACTGATGAGTCTTCATAATCCAGTCACTTCCCAAAAGCCCCACCTCTGAACATTCCTGCAATGGGAACCAAACCTTCAAAACATGAGTCTTTGGGACATACTTCATATTCAAATCCTGCAACACAGCCACCATCATGCTGTGAGAAGGCACGTGTAAAGGAATCAAGGCACCTCAGATTCTGCTAAAATGTCCCAGCTGGCAGCCAGCACAAAATTAGAAACCTCGTGTTAACACCTCTCAGAAGTAGATTCCTCCATCCCATTCCTCCAGCTCTTGATTTAACCATTGAGCCAGTACCACGTGAGCAGACGTGAGCCCTACCCCAAGTGACTGTTCAAATTGGAGATGTGTGTGCAAAATAAATGTGTTGTTGTTTTAAGTCACTAAGTTTGGGAGTGGTTCATTATGCCCTGATAGTTGCAAGAATGTTAACCAAAGACAAAGGTGAGATAGCAAATAGAAAAAAAAAAGCAAATTTATATGCTATACTATATTTTAGAAGATGACTGATATGGTAAAGAGAGAAAGAGCAGCAGGAGAAGAATTGGTTATACATTGGTTTGTGGGGGGCCAGCTGCTTTATGGACAAGGGTGAAGTGAAAATTGAGCAGAATTGAAAGAGATGAGGGCCCAGGCAGAGAGAACAGAACAAAAGAGCCCTCATTCAGCAGAAACCCTGGAATGCTGAAGGCACCACTGAGGGGCTATTGTGGTTGCATGAAGTAAGCAAGAGATAGTAGGGTAGAGGGGTAGAGGTAATGGAGGACCCACAGATTATAATATAAGCTCTTGCCTACAGGGTAAAGACTTTGATCATTCTGAGTGAGAACAGAGCCATGAAGAAAATTGTGTGGGGGAGACATGTGATCAGGCTTATATCTTGAAAAGAAAGATTTCAGTAGCTTCTCTGTTGAAAATTAACTGTAAGAAGTCTAATGTTAGAATCAATGAAACAAGGTAGGTCATGATAGCACTCAGTCAGGCAATAGATGATTGTGGCTCAGAGCAGAGTGGTAGCAGAAATGGTGAGGTGTGTTTGGATTCCAGATAGTTTAGACATAATGACAGAGTTTGCTGAGGGAGTGGATGTGGGCCAGGAGAGGAAGAGAGGAGCCAAGGGGGACTGCAGGGTGTTTTGCCTAAGCAATTGGCAGGTTGGGCGCCACTGCTATAAACAGAGGCTGGAGAGACTGTGGGAGGAACAGTATTAGGATAGGTTCGGGGACAGAGACCAGGAGTTCTTCAGCCCCACTCAGGCCTTCCTTGGAAAGTGGGAAAGCCCTGGGGGAACCTCAGAGCACTCCCAGGGTGGGTAGGAGGAATGGTGCCCACGTAGACTGGATTGTCTGGGGAGTCTGAGCCAAGTCCTGTTCTACAGCAAAGAGAGCTGAGACACTTGACAAGACACGTAGGCATCTGGCTATCAGGTCTGGAGTTTGGGGGAAAGTCTGGGCTGCAGATGCACCTTCGTGAGCCAGTACAAGACATTTAAAGCCCTGACTGTGGGGGGCGCTCACCAGGGGAAGTTCGAGTGGGTCCAGAGGGGCTGTGGCCCAAGCGTGGAGCCCTGGGCTACTCAGAGATCAGAGCAGAGAAGAGGCTCTGGCAGCAGGATGGGAGGGAACCCTAGTGACTCAAGGAGTCCTGCAGCCTGAGGAAGGACCCCCTCAAGGGTCAGGCGGGGGGGGGGGGCGGCAGGCTCTGCAGGAGGATGGAGCTACAGCCCCTCCCTGGGTCTGGCGATGAGATCACCGAGACCTAGACCAGGGAGGTCTGGGTGGAGGAGGTTTGGGGCTAGAAGGCGGTGGGAAGGGGCAATGGGTACAGTGAGTCTAGCCCACTCTTGGGAGAGGCTGCCCGCTGGCTGGCAGAGTGGGAAGCTCTGCACTTGGAAGGTGCTGGGCTCGAGGTGCGCCGGCGGGCTTGGGGAGAGGTGAGAGGTGGGAGCCGGCGGGCTTGGGGAGAGGTGAGAGGTGGGAGCCGTGAGCTGCCCGCAGGGGCTGCAGGGAGGGGATGGGCCGAGCCATGCAGGAGGGAAGCGCCCAGCTGGGAAGTGGGGGGCTTGGACAGGAAGCCCTGGGCCATCCCCTCGAGCCCAGATCCGGGGACCCTTCTCCTCCAGGTTCTCGCTGCCCTGGACAGGGATGCCTCCTGTCGGAAGCACAAGCTGCGCCAGAAGCTGGAGCAGATCGTCAGCCTCGTGTCCAGCGACAGCTGAGGGGCGGAGTGGGTGGGAGGGGCTGCCGAGTCCTGAGCCAAGCTGTCCACCGCCCCCATCAAGGGGTGCGGCTGGCTCCAGCCTGGGTGTCTGGGGCACAGCCCCACATCAGGTATTGTGGGGAAGGTCACTGAGCCAAGATGCCCCCAGCACACCTGGGCCCCTTCATTAGTGCCTTGCTTTGGGCCCTGCACGGGGAGGGGATGATGGGGCCATCCCCCCCAGCAGCAATACCCCCTCCCTCCTGCCCATGTGTTGGGATGGCCCCGCCCTCCATGCTATTTATACCCCGACCACCTATTTATTAAATTTGCTTCCACCTCGATTTTTATCTGTTAAGTATGTGTCCCCGTGGAGCGTTGCCAACCTCCCTGACCTTCCTTTCCCTGAGTTGTTCTGGCTGTCCAGGCTCCTTTGTGACATTGCCAGCCTCTACCTAGCCTCTGGCACCTCATCTTTGCTGTGGCTGCCACACCTGTCCCAAGGAGAGGGCCTGGGTACCAGCAGCACTTGGGGTAGGCCAGTGCACCTGAAGCTGCTTCAGAGTGGCTGTGCCAAGCCAGGCCACAGACCCCCTCCAGAGTCAGGCTACGTTCTCACAGGTCCCTGTTCCATCTGAGCCCCTGGAGAACTACAAGGAGGCCTGTGCGGAGGCCTGACCTTGGCCTGGGGACTCCAGAACGCTCCTTCTCCCGGCCCTACTGCCACGCTTCCTCAGTGTTGTCTGCACTTGCCCCGGACCCCCCCAGCCTCAGTGTCCCCTGCCCATCGCCCCTGGTGCGCTCGCTCACCCTGAGGGGCCGAGGCGGGAGTGCCTTACTGCTTTGTGTCTTCTAGCCTCCTCTGAGGAATCTGGCCCCGTCTCGGGTCCCAGAGCCCCAAATCTCCCCTCTGGTGTTGCATGAGTTTCTTTGTTCAAGTCGTGGTCTTTCCTAATTAAATGCTGGGGAAATGGGGTCAGCGTGCGGGTTTGTCTCTGGGCCGGGTGGGTAGACCCGTTGAGGTCTGGGTGAGCTGGACTCCCGTGATGGGAGAAAGGGCAGCTCTGCACAGAGTTTCTGCGGATTAAAGGGGCTCCAAGGCCACAGCCCATCCACCGGCTAAGTTCCCTGGTTCCAGCATCAAGAGATCTTCAGAGTCTGCTCTGTTCCCCTGGCCTCCACGGCCCCCACCCAGACGGAGGGTGCCATCGTGTCTTGCCCAGGCGCCAGTCTCCCTGCTTCTATCCCGGCCCCCTTGGGCTCACCCTCAGCGGGGGAGGCAGAGAGATGCTGGGAAGATGTGAGGCAAGACCCCCCCCCCCCCGTGCTCAAAACCCTCCCGTGGATTCGGCTGCACCCAGACTCCAGAGACCCGGCAGCTCCTTCCTGTTGGAGCGTGGACTCCCATCCCGGAGCACCCACCTCCATGTCTGAGCCCCCACACCTGTGAAGAGTGATGCAGGTGGTGGAGAGGGGAGCATGCAATTTTAAATAGGGTGGCCAGGAATGCCTCACTGGGGATGCCGCTTTGGCGAGCCAGGTAGAACGCTGGGGAAGCCAGCTACAGACGGGCAAAGGCCCCCAGGCAGGAGTGGGTCTGGAGTGCTGTGTGAAGGGTGAGGGGCCCAGCTGGCTGGATGGGAGCGAGCCAGAAGGAGAGTGGGAGGCTGAGGCAGGAGGATGGCAGGTTAAAGCCAGCCTCAACGACTCAGTGAGGCCCTGTCTCAAAATTTAAAAAGAACGGGGCGGGGTGGTGGTGGAGGGGGGTCGGTGTTTGCTGGGGATGTAGCTCAGTGGTTAAGCATGTCTGGCTTCAATCCCTGGTACCAAAATAAATGGAAAACTGAATATTTAACTCAGTCTACCTCTTGGAACCTGTAACAGCTGAGACCCCAACCCTCCCCCCACACATGCCAACAGCCCTGTGGCGAGAAAGCAAGCCTTTGTTCCTCACTTCCTGCACATATGCAGCTCTAGTTTCACCACCAGGTGGGCCTTGTGGAAGGACCAAGGGAGTGGCTGGTTCCTGCCTGGGTCCACAGTTCTGAGCCTGGGATCAGGTGTTTCCAGGCCAAGACACTCTCGAACACACCTGGACCCACCTCCTTTAGTGCCTTGATTTGGGCCCTGCGTGGGGAGGGATTGTTAGAACCCAGCCCCCACCTCTTCCTGCAATCCCAGCAGCAACTGCAGGAGCAATACCCCCTCCCTCTTACCCATGTGTTGGGATAGCCCAACCACCTGTTTGTTAAATTTGATTTCACCTGGATCTCCAACTGTACTAACAGAAAACCCGAGTCCCGGAACATCCCCTCTAACCCACAGACATAGATGAGACAAATCTTGAAGCACCACAACTGAAACTAAAGTCAGACAAAATAGCTGTTTTATTTTCTTTAGTAACCAACAATTAAGCATCTGCTACTTTAGCAACAGGGAAACAAACAGACCAAGAGATATCAAGGGCCAGTAGAGGGAAAAAAAAAATGCAGACTTTGATCATAAAGTGGTCGTTACCCAAAATATCATTCCCCTATGCCTTGCCAAGTACAGGAGAAAAGGTTAGGACTAAGGCTTCTTTCCTTTTCCTCGTTTTAGCGGAGCAGAGACCCCAATGCGCCGAATATTTCTCATCACGAAAGAAAGCTGGTCCAGGAGGGCGTTAACAGAAGCTCGGAAGAGAACAGGGTCTTCAGTTGTCCATCTACTATAAGTGAGGGGGGTGGGGACATCAGATTATAGCCGAGAACTCTAAGTAGGTTCAGGGTTCCAGGCCTCCTGCTAAAATCTCCATTACATAGCCGGGCGTGGTGGCGCACGCCTGTAATCCCAGCACTTGGGAGGCTGAGGCAGGAGGATGGCGAGTTCAAAGCCAGCCTCAGCCATGGCGAGGCACTTAGCAACTCAGTGAGACCCTGTCTCTAAATAAAATACCAAAAAGGGCTGGGGGTGTGGCCCAGTGGTCAAGGGCCCCTTGAGTCCAATCCCCAGTACCAAAATAATAATAATAATAATAATAATAATAATAATAATAATAATAATAAATAATATAAATAAAATAAAATCTCCATTACAACAAGCTGTAGTGGAGACAACCTCCCAGTACCTGCTGCCACCACCCATTCCAGATCCTTCTAAAACTTACATAAGCAGATCATCGCCATTCACTGAGAACTCCTTGTGAATGAACCCTTCTTGGCGTTGCACATCTGGGACCAGAGACCTATGGGCCATCTCTGCCTCCAGTGGTGATCGGAAAGGCACAGTTAAATTGCTGCAGGAGATATGGTTAAGGCACCATCCACTATGAGTTTTCTTGGGTCTCAGTGCTCTTCACAACTGAGAGGACGGCCATCACCCAGCCTTGGAAGGCAACCTCCTGCCAACCCAGACCACCACCAATGCTTCAGACCTTCTTCCACACCCTGCAGCCTTCTCAGACATCAATGATTCCCTGTGTGCCATAATGCCCACTGCCACTGTCCCCTGTGTATTACCACTCTATCCATTCCCCAGACTCATCCACCTCCTTATACTGTGCCCACAAAACCCTTTATGGGCTTATCCCCCCCTCCGTCAGTTCTGCTGCCCCTGCCCAGGGGAGTCCTTAGAAAGGATACAACTCCAGGAGTTGGCTTCCAGATGCTACAGCCGAGGCCGAGGCATCTCCACTGGGTCCTGGGGTATGCAGGGCCTGCTCACTTTGGGAAGCAGCGACTGCTACTTCACCAACTGCTTCTTCAGCCGCCACTCCTCCTCTAAAGGCGCTACCTTCGTCGGGGTTGCTTGGAGTACTCTGGACTTCAAGACCACTAGGGCCCCTCGGGCGACACAAGTCGCTATGGCTACCCTCCTCTATGGAACCACCTGAGCTACCCTGGAAACCAGGGGCTGAAGACCCATACTGGCCACCCAGGCCATCTTCAGGGCCCGGGGCACCACCTGCACCTCCGGCACTGCCACCCGGGGCCTCCATCGGCTACGCCGACTCCACCCTCACCGACCTCCAACAGCACCAACCGCCCCCCTCGCGCGGCGCCCAACGAATCAAGAGCCCTGCGGAGCTCCGCCCCCTTCCCCCACAATGCCACTGGACACGCCCACCGTGCCACTGGACACGCCCACCGTGCCTGCACAAAGAGGCGCATGCGCAGGTGGGCTCTGCCCTACCTGGTGCTGCGCCACGACCCCAGAGACCTCCACCACCACTCGCTCAGGAAGGGCCTCCCTATCCTAGGGGCACGCCCCAGGGTGCTTCCATAGAGGACCCCTACATGCTTCCTTGCCTCCAAGCTGGTCCACCCAGAAGTCCCAGAGAGCCCCTCGGCTACTGAGGGACTGACGCTTCAGGAAGTGCAGCCACGTGGTGTGTGCCAATGAGCCCTGCCTGGGTTGTGGAGATGCACGGGTGGCCGCTGGACCTCGGGGAGCTCCCTTCAAGCCTGTCCTGACCATAGAATTCCATTTGGTCCTGGAAAATGATGCCTCTGCTCATGGGAGCAAACACACTTCTTTTTTTTTTTTTTAATGTGTATTATTTAGTTGTAGTTACACACGATTCCTTGATTTATTTGTTTGTTGGTTTTTATGTGGTGCTGAAGATTGAACCCCGGCCATGCACGTGCTAGGCGAGCACTCTACCACTGAGCCACAACCCCAGCCCCCGCATCCGCAGTTCCAATCACCTTGCTGCCTGGTGCCCTGTCCACAGTCCCTGGGGTTGAGGTGAACCTTGCTCCTCCTGTTGATCTAAGACGCAAAGAAAAGACTATCAACTTTAATTTTAGATTAAAGCAAGTTTATATTGTATATATATAAAGAGAGCTGGCCAGGGCTGCCCCTCCCAAACACTGGGCTTGGGGTTAGCCCCGCTCTCCGGGAAGACAAGGTTTTTATAGTTTAAAGAGTTACAGAAAATTTTGGGAACTTACAGCTAACAAGGTTAGACATGTGTAATTTAAAGCAAGTAGCAAACTAATATCTACATGGCATTGCATTCCAAGAAAAAAGGGGAGTAATAGTCAAACCCCACATCAAAAGTTTATGAGGCACCGTTAGTTTGAGAGAGAGAGAGAGTTGTTATCTGGTCAAGGAAAGCCAGGCCTGAGTGAGCTCAAGGCCTGGGAATGAATGCCAGACAATAAGCTCAAGCCAAATAAGAATCCTAGCATTTCATAGAAAACTGAAGTGGGCTTTTCATAACTTTTTGACAGGATGGCTCCCAGTCTTAAGATGGAATTAGGCTGGTTTATCATTCCCCCCCCCTTTTTTTTTTTTACTTTTCAAATCTTTGAAAGGGAGTAATCGTATAGGCTAAATTATCGATGGTACATAATAGAATCAAATTGCAGCCCAATAAACCGGAGCATATAGTTAATAACACATGGGACAATAACTAGTAAGAGAAGGATACAAATTATAGGACCTAAGAGAGAAGTTAACCATGGAAACCAATCTCCCAAGCCTAACCAATAATTACTCGTTTTAATTTTGTTAATCTCTTGTCTTATCTCATCTACCTGTTGTTGGATAACGTTAGAATAATCTGTAACATTAAAACAGCACATGTCTGGGAATTGTTGGCAACCCAAGTGATGTTTTAATAAAAGAAAATTAATAGTCGCTCTATTTTGTAACATTGAGGTTTGAAGTTTTTTCATCTCTTGATTAATTTCTGTCAAAACTTGTGCAGTAAGGTTAGCTGTTTTGCTAAAACTACAGGCTAATTTTGTGATTTCTCTTTGTATTTCTACAACTAGACCCGGAAGTGGCAAAAGAAAGGCTGCTGCAATTGCAGTGTCTAGTGGGTCTAGGAGGATTAAATTGTCATTGTAGTTGGAGGGCAGACTTCGGGCCATTTGGTGGGGAGCTGTCAGAGATGGCAGTAAAGGAAAGATCCGTCCAATAGAACAGATCTCAGAAAAGTTTGTAGGCAAAGCCTGGAAAGTTGCTTTATTACAGAGAAAAACCCATCCTGTTGGCAGTCGTTTTCCATTGGATAGGGAGATATTTTGCTCAATAGAACAATTGGGGGGGGGGATCGGGGAAGGATGCAATCTATGCATAAACAATGCTTTTGAATAACCAGTGAAGCTGGCAAAGCTGGCTCTGCATGGTATATTGGCCAGTCTTGCTGCGTTGCTCTATCACCAGTGACTTTAACATAGTCAGTATATTTTACAGATAGACCCATAAGATTGTTAGCTAGCAATTGATGGATGGAGTTTCCTTCTTGTACACAGAAGGAACTTTTGTCCATAGTGTCAACAGCCAATTGTAACCAAAAATTTTGAGTAGTTACAGAATTTAGGGGACTCACAGAAACATCTACCTTTAAAGTAGCTTTTGAATAAACAGTATCTATTGGGGCCCATTTTTTTAGCTTAGTACAGGAATATTGTCCTGAATCTTGAGGGTGAGCAGAGTATTTATAGATTCCAAAATTTATATTATCCCTCAAGATTGGTCTGTAAGATTTCTCCATGGTCCCTCCCTGAATATCTGACTAAAAATTTCTTGGTTATCTTTATACCATTTGATAGGGCCAATTACTGGATCTTGACAAGAGTAAGTACAATTTAGTATTAGTGGAGATCCTGCTAATAGTAGGTCTTTTTTGGGCTACAGATGGGGTACAAGGTTTGTTGAGGCCAGCATAGCTAAAACCCAAGGATACATGTATACTCTAACAGGCAAAAATTATTAGCATAATGTTTATAATAACAGGGAAAGTAATAAGAATTTAGTGACAAAATATTAAACTTTAGTAATTTTAACTTTAAAAGGCCCACGCTCAGTCACTTTTCATCTCTGGCTGCTGGATTCTTTTCCAGTGGGTTCTTCCTCCGTGGTTTCTGTAGGTGCCTTCTTTAGCTGTGAGTGATGGATCCAGGCAGGAATACCAGCAACTTTGACGGCAGTAGGAGTGCGGAGAATCACGATGTAAGGGCCCTTCTACCTGGGCTCAAGGCTGTTAGTTCTCAAACGTCGTATCAGCACAGCATCGCCTGGTTGGAATGAATGATCGGGCAGTCTGTGTCCAACGGGTTGAGCAGCCTGGACCTGGGGAAAGATCTTATCTATGATTAGTTGTAGCCCTTTGAGTGTTTCTGAGATTGGAATGTCTCTCACCAGATCTTGGTGTACTCTGGGAACCAAAGGCGGTGGCCGCCCATAAATTATTTCATAAGGGGTAAATTTTTCCCGGTAAGGAGTGTAACGGGCCCTTAAGAGAGCAAAAGGCAGGAGATCAACCCAGTTACCACCAGTCTCAAGTATTAATTT
Source organism: Tamias sibiricus (assembly GCA_025594165.1). Lineage (NCBI taxonomy): Eukaryota > Metazoa > Chordata > Mammalia > Rodentia > Sciuridae > Tamias > Tamias sibiricus. Next base: position 143,417,173 of record CM046667.1, on the reverse strand, counting down.
AGTCAAAGTTTTTTTTTAATGTTTTATTTATCTTTTTTATCTTTCCTGAACTTTGAGGATGGTACATATAATGTAATTTTCAGTTTATATTTAGGGCTCTTGAAATTAATTGAGATAATTTGGCCATGAAGGCCGGGCCATTGTTAGACCCCAAAGTTAGAGGAAGGCCAAATCTAGGAACAATCTCAGTTATTAGTTTTTTAACTACTATTTGTGCTGTTTCTGTTCGAGTAGGAAAGGCTTCTACCCAGCCTGAGACAGTTTTAACAAAGACTAACAAGTATTTATATCCATATAGTCCTGGTTTAATTTCAGTAAAGTCCAATTCCCAAAATTCACCAGGTACAGTACCTTGACTTCTGTTTCCCTGTGGAAGATGGTTCTTTTTAGCATTTACCTGTGTACATGTCATGTAGCGATTTGAAATGTTCTGGAGTATCCCTCGGTGTCCCGGGAACCAAACGTGGGGTGAAATTAGTTCTGAAGTCTTTTTGGGGGATAAATGCATCGCCTGATGAAGATCAGTTAACCACTTTCTTCTTAAAAGCTTAGGCATGCAAATTTTCCCATCTGGGAGAGTCCACCAGCCGTGACAGTTTTGTTGGTCTCCCATAGAGGAGTATAAGTTTATCTCTTTAGTAGTGTATGAAGGAGTTTCTTCCTCAATTTTAACTGGGAGTTTGGGGCAATTTGAGAGTTTAAGAATAGTTTGACATTTTGACTCTCTAAGGGCTATTTTCCTGGCTGTTTGATCGGCCAAGTTATTACCTTGGGTCTGGGGGCTATTGTCTTTACGGTGTCTAGGCCAGTGGATAATAGCCAGTTTATCTGGAAACCAGATAGCCTCCAGTAATTGAAGGATTTCTTGTTTATTTTTGATAGTCTTTCCATCTGAAGTTAAAAATCCCCTTTGTTCGTATATCTGTCCATGCACATGTACTGTAGCAAAAGCATAATGGCTGTCCGTGTAAATGTTTACCCGTTTTCCTTCTGCCCATCTCAATGCCTGTGTTACTGCAACGATTTCTGCTTTTTGGGCTGATGAGCCTCTGGGCAAAGCCTGTGCCCAGATAATTTCTTTTTGGCCCGTAACTACTGCTGCTCCCGCATACCTTATTCCATCCCGGACATAACTGCTACCATCGGTGTAAAGGTCTGCGTCTCTGTTGGTGAGAGGAATGTCAGTCAGGTCTGGTCGGGTACCTTGGATGACATCCAGCATCTCTGAGCAGTCATGAATTGGCTCCTCTGGGTTATCATCAGGCAGCAGGGTTGCAGGATTGATTGCCAGGGATTTACTGAAGGTCAATCTGTCCTTGTCTAGGAGGAGAGCCTGGTACTGAGTGAGACGGGTATTTGACATCTATCGACTGGTGGCATCCCTCAATAGGGTTTCCACTGTGTGAGGGGCAGTCACAGTGAGAGTCTGCCCCAGAAAAAGTTTGTCTGCTTCCTTTACCAGTATCGCAGTAGCCGCTATGGCTCGTAAACAAGGGGGCCATCCTGATGCTACAGGATCCAGCCTTTTTGAAATGTAGGCAATTGGTCTTTTCCATGGCCCTAAATTTTGGGTAAGAACTCCTTTAGCAATACCCTTTTTCTCATGAACATAAAGATGAAAGGGCTTAGATATATCAGGGAGGGTTAAGGCAGGGGCCTGAACCAGAGCCTCTTTTAAATTTTTGAAGGCCAATTTATTTTTCTCAGTCTAAATTAAAGGTGACTTGCCTCCTGCAGTTGCAGTATATAACGGCTTGGCAATTTCAGCAAATCTAGGTATCCACAGGCGGCAGTATCCAACTGCCCCTAGAAATTCCCTAACCTGCTTTTTAGTGGTTGGGGTTGGGATCTTCATTATGGCTTCTATGCGGGTTTGGGATAACAGTCTTTTCCCTTCCCTCAGCTCATATCCCAAATAAGTAACTCGAGAGGAACAGATTTTTGCCTTTTTCTTGGAGACTCGGTACCCCAATTGAGCCAAGGTTCCTAGCAAACCCCGAGTGGCCCTTAAACAGTCCTCTTTGTCTTTTGCTGTTAACAGGAGATCATCCACATATTGGAGCAAGGTTACCTCAGGGTACTTACTGCGAAACAGTCTCAGATCTTGATTGAGAGTTTTATCAAAGATAGTGGGGGAATTTTTAAATCCCTGAGGTAGTCGAGTCCAGGTCAGTTGTCCCGATATCTCCATCTCCAAATCCGTCCATTCGAAAGCGAAGATAGGCTGACTCAGTTTTGACAAAGGGATGGAGAAAAATGCGTCTTTCAAATCTAATACAGTATAAACTGTATGTTCTGGTGGCAACAAACTGAGCAAAGTGTAGGGGTTAGGGACAGTTGGGTGTATAGTTTCTACCCGTTTGTTCATTTCCCTTAAGTCCTGTACTGGTCTGTAATCTTGAGTCCCAGGCTTTTGGACAGGCAACAAGGGGGTGTTCCAAGCCGATTGACATCTAATTAGTATCTCTACTTCTAGGAGATGCCTGATGTAGGTTTTAATTCTTTTTTTGGCTTCAAAACTGATGGGGTATTGTTTAACCCGGATGGGCGTAGCCCCAGATGTTAGTTGTATTACAACTGGTGGCACATGCTCAGCTAGCCCTGGAGGGTTATCCTCAGCCCAAACTATAGGAATTTCTTGAATTAATAATTTCTCCCATTTTCCTTCTGAAGTTTGGATAGGATTTTGAAAAAGCAGATATTTTTCACTTAATGGGCAGGTTAGGGCCTTTGCAGGATTTCCCAATTTTAATGTAGGCATATCTCCAGAAAATGAGATAGTTGCCTGAAGTTTGCTTAAAAGGTCCCGTCCCAGCAACGGGAAAGGGCATTCAGGGATAACAATGAAGGAGTGAGTTACAGTTCCTCGTCCTATGTTAACAGTCCGGTCTGTAGTCCATTTATACTTTTTAATTTCTCCTGTTGCCCCTTGCACTTCCATGGTTTCATTAGTGAGGGGTCCTATGGGCTTCTGTAACACTGAATGTGAAGCTCCTGTATCCACTAGGAAATTTACAGGTTGGCCCCCAATTGAGAAAGTTACCATGGGCTCTCGGGAGCCTAGTTTGAAAGAGCCATGGCCCCCCTATTCTTCTAAAGTTAAAACTGGTTTTGGCTGAGGAGCTCTGGCCTGTGATCGGGGCAAGCTTTTCGGATTACGTTGGGGGCATTCATTTTTTCAATGTCCAATTTCTTTGCAATAAGCACACTTGTAGCAGGGAAGACCGCTTTTTGTCTCTGTTGTATGTGGTCTGCCTTTGTCTAGGATTCGAAGTTTCAGAAGCCTGTAATGCAGCCACTGTGGCCCTGTTTACTTTCCTTATCAGTAGATCATCTCGGCTATCTCTATTTTCAAACTCCTTTTGGGCTATTTCCAATAATTCTGACCTGGTTTTTCCTGCAAAACCATCTATCTTTTGAATCTTTTTACGGATGTCTGGGGCTGACTGAGTCACAAAAGCCAGATTAATCGCCTTGAGGCTTGTCGGGTCCTCAGGGTCTATAGGAGTATATAGACGGTATGCCTCCAGGAGGCGCTCGAGAAACGCTGAAGGCGACTCATCTGGCCCCTGTTTCACATCTGCTACCTTAGAAAGATTTGTGGGTTTTCGAGCTGCCCTCTTAAGACCCTCTAACAGAGTCTGGTGGTACTCACTGAGTGCTCTCCTACCTTCAGTTGTCCCATAGTCTCAGCTTGGTCTTCTCCTAGGTAAAGCTCGTTTAATCACTTTTGTTTTTTTTCGTCGCTTGTAAGAGCACTTATCCCAGGCAGCGCTTTAGCCGCTTCTGCCAGGATTCGCTCCCTTTCCTCCGTGGTGAAGAGAGTATGGAGAATCTGTTGACAGTCATCTCAGGTGGGGAGGTGATTAAAGAAAACGGAATCAACCAGAGAAATTAAGGAACTAGGATCCGTGCTAAAAGGGGGATTCTGGTTTTTCCAGTTATAAAGGTCTGTTGTGGAAAATGGAACATACACGTAGCGACCTTCTGGAATCTGGCGGAGAGGAAGAACAGGGGCCGGAGTCGGCTCCACTTCAGGGATATTAATAGAAATGGAGCCGGCAGGCCGGCCAGGGGAAGCAATTGAGTCAGGCCTTTCATAAGGGTGGCCCTGTCGGGTATGGGGAGGAGAAAGAACAGGGGCTGGCTCCTTTGGGAAGACTAGAGTTGGAGGAGTGGATGAGTGGGGCAATTGAGGAAGCGGTTGAGGGGAGGGAGAGGGAGATGGTGGAGTAGTTAGTGGAGCAGCTGCGACTGCACCCGCGGCAGGAGGATAAAGAGGAGCTGAAGCATCTGGGGGAAGGAGGGAATCCTCCGGAGAGTCCTGTAGGACAGGGCTCTTAGTGGATTTATGGTTTGTTTTTGAGGGACCCTGGGGAGTTCTCCCAGCCATAACCAGGGCTTGCCCTCCCTGTCCGTTCTGGACCATCCAAACCTTCATCCAGGCAGGGGAATTAGTTGTTGCTTCCGCCCAGGGTAGAATATATCCTATTTGATCTGGGTGGCCAGGATTACCAAGGGTGATGTTAGATATAGCCCATGCCACTTGGGGATCAAAGGTGCCCTCAGGGGGCCAGCCGACTCCATAGGTGGGCCATTCTACCTCACAGAATGTTTGGAGGTGTTTCTTGGTGATGGGATAATCATAATCCTGCTTAACAAAATGGGGATAAAGTTTGTCAAAATTTCTTAAAACACAGTTTAAAGGAGTATCAGGCTTACTTGTCTTTTTTTTTTTTTTTTTTTTTTTTTTTTTTGGTACCGGGGATTGAACTCAGGGGCACTCGACCACTGGGTCACATCCCCAGCCCTTTTTTGTGTTTTATTAGAGACAGGGTCTCACTGAGTTGCTAAGTTCCTCGCCATTGCTGAGGCTGGCTTTGAACTCGCGATCCTCCTTCCTCAGCCTCCCAAAGTGCTGGGATTACAGGCGTGTGCCACCGCGCCCGACTATGGCTTACTTGTCTTATTACCCATGTTGTTTAATTTTTTATATTTACAACAGAGAAGACACAATGAGAAAGCAGAAAACAAAAACAACAAAACAAAACAAAACAAAAAAACAGAACACAGGACAATACACAAAAGAACAAGAACCAGGCGCCAAACCAACCAGGGAGCAGTGCAACGTCTTGCTAATGCTCCGGACAGGAGTGCGTATGTGCCTCGTCAGGCCCCTCTCTGTCCCCAGTGGGAATTCCCGACCAGAACCAGAAAGCAGTGCGACCTTTCGCTATTGCCCTGGACAGGAGTGTATGTGCCTCGCCAGGCACCTCGCTGTCCCCAGAAGAGATCTCAAAACCAGATACCAGATGTTACTAGGGCGCCACTTACCTGTGGAGGTTTTTTGTTTTTGTTTTTGTTTTCCACTGGATGCTTGCTAATTTTTGATGCGGCAGTTCACTCCAGTAGTCTGAAGGACTGAAGGCACACCCTGGGGCCTTGGAACATCTCAAGGTGCGCACCCCCTAGGGTAGCATTCCGCCCCGGAGTCCCAGAGCGAAGGTCCGGCTTCAGAATTTGTAGTGGTCTGAATCTCGCTGGGGCCTCCAAAAATGTTGATCCAAGACGCAAAGAAAAGACCACCAACTCCAATTTTAGATTAAAGCAAGCTTATATTGTATACATATAAAGAGAACTGGCCAGGGCTGCCCCTCCCAAACACTGGGCTTGGGGTCAGCCCCGCTCTCCGGGAAGACAAGGTTTTTATAGTTCAAAGAGTTACAGAAAATCTTGGGAACTTACAGCTAACAAGGACAGACATGTGTAATTCAAAGCAAGTAGCAAACTAATATCTACATGGCATTGCATTCCAAGAAAAAAGGGGAGTAATAGTCAAACACCACATCAAAAGTTTATGAGGCACCGTTAGTTTGAGAGAGAGAGTTGTTATCTGGTCAAGGAAAGCCAGGCCTGAGTGAGCTCAAGGCCTGGGAATGAATGCCAGACAATAAGCTCAAGCCAAATAAGAATCCTAGCATTTCATAGAAAACTGAAGTGGGCTTTTCATAACTTTTTGACAGGATGGCTCCCAGTCTTAAGATGGAATTAGGCTGGTTTATCACTCCAGTGATCTTTGTCACTATCAAAGAGTTTGGGAGGCAGATTATTTCACTGGAGGGTTTGAACAGAGCACACACACTCTCTGCCATACTGCTTCATGGCAACTTTCCACATCCCCAGTGGAGTAAAGCTGAGGTGGGCCCAGGCAAATGGGGAGTGAGGTTGGCAACGCTCCACGGGGACACATACTTACAGACGGAAATCGAGGTGGAATCAAAGTTCATAGATAGGTGGTCGGGGTATAAATGGCAAGGAGGTCAGGGCTATCCCAACACATGGGCACAAGAGTAGGAGCCAGGGGTATTGCTGCTGTTGGAGTGGGGCTTGGTTCCATCACCCTCTCCCCATAGAGGACCCAAAGCAAGGCAATAATGCAGGGGGCCTAAGTATGCTGGAGGTTTCTTGGCCTGGAAACACCAGATCCAGCCCTGGAATCCAGCTCTCAGCAGGTAAAGTTAAAATCTCAGCCAGCACTGCAGTTTGCTAGCTTTCAGAATCCCTTTCTGAATTGGGTTTTCTTGGCACCTCCAGACTTTGGTTGGCATGCACCAAGGGACCCCACCAGCAAGGTCCAGGCAAAGGCCAGGCCGGAAGGTCCCTTCTGTGTCTGTCAAGATAGTGTTGTACCCGGGCGTGGTGGCGCACGCCTATAATCCCAGCATTTTGGGAGGCTGAGGCAGGAGGATTGCGAGTTCAAAGCCAGCCTCAGTGATGACGAGGCTTTTAGGAACTCAGTGAGACCCTGTCTCTAAATAAATAAAATACAAAGAAGTGCTGGGGATGTGGCCCAGTGGTCGAGTGCCCCTGAGTCCAATCCCCGGTACCACACACACACACACAAAAAAGATACTGTTGTGTGGCTCCCGGCTCTAGGTTACCAGAGAACATCAGAAGCTCTCAATCAATATGGCAGCCTTAACTTAGAGCAAAGGATTGTGCTGGGAGGGCTGGGGATGTACCTCAGTGAAAGAGTAATTGCTTAGCATGTGTCAGGCCCTGGGTTCCATCCTTAGCACTGCAAGAAAGAATAAAAGAAATGAAGTAAAAACTTGGGCTGGGCTGGCTGGGCCGGGCTGGCAAAGCTCAGTGGTAGACAAGATATCCTGTGTAACTACAACTAAATAATACACATTAAAAAAAAAAAAGAAGTGTGTTTGCTCCCATGAGCAGAGGCATCATTTTCCAGGACCAAATGGAATTCTATGGTCAGGACAGGCTTGAAGGGAGCTCCCCGAGGTCCAGCGGCCACCCGTGCATCTCCACAACCCAGGCAGGGCTCATTGGCACACACCACGTGGCTGCACTTCCTGAAGCGTCAGTCCCTCAGTAGCCGAGGGGCTCTCTGGGACTTCTGGGTGGACCAGCTTGGAGGCAAGGAAGCATGTAGGGGTCCTCTATGGAAGCACCCTGGGGCGTGCCCCTAGGATAGGGAGGCCCTTCCTGAGCGAGTGGTGGTGGAGGTCTCTGGGGTCGTGGCGCAGCACCAGGTAGGGCAGAGCCCACCTGCGCATGCGCCTCTTTGTGCAGGCACGGTGGGCGTGTCCAGTGGCACGGTGGGCGTGTCCAGTGGCATTGTGGGGGAAGGGGGCGGAGCTCCGCAGGGCTCTTGATTCGTTGGGCGCCGCGCGAGGGGGGCGGTTGGTGCTGTTGGAGGTCGGTGAGGGTGGAGTCGGCGTAGCCGATGGAGGCCCCGGGTGGCAGTGCCGGAGGTGCAGGTGGTGCCCCGGGCCCTGAAGATGGCCTGGGTGGCCAGTATGGGTCTTCAGCCCCTGG